>OX421498.1:32353999-32811499 GCA_949126835.1 Anisus vortex
CCCCTCCTCTTTCTATCTTCCCCTCGTTTCCTCTCTCCCCCCCCCCCCCCCCCCCTGCGTCTAACTTATACATTGAACTTCGAAACACGACCATAACTAAGTTATTCTCTGAAAACTGGACATTGACTTCCGCCTACTCGGTTTGACCGATCGGGTTACTGTGAGAGTGCATTAGTTTAATTCGTACAGGTATGTGTGGTTGTGCAAAAACTATGCCAGCTACTCCATTGACCGCTGTAGTAATATAACCCAGATATACACCCATACCTGTGCCGCTACAGCCCATGGAAGCATCTGGCCTGGATCACCACCTCCTTCTACTCAGATATACATCGGTGTTTTTCTGACCCCCCCCCCCAGCCCCACTCCCCAACGACTGAAGCCCAAAATGTCTCAGATCCATCTCCACATCATCTACATCATTTGCATCATTAACAGCACACACAGTACACACATCATCCGTAGCACCCAAATCATCCACAACATCAACATCATCTACTTCATCCACATCATCTTCATCATCCACATATCCCACACCATGTACATCAGGGGTCGGCAAACTAAGGCACTCGTGCCAAACTTTGCACGCAGAGCGATTTTCAATGGCACGCGAGAGACCTCCAAGATGTGCTTTTTATTAATGGAAACAAAAACAACATTTTACGGTTCTGAATGAGGAAAACTGACTGTTGAAGCCGATGTTTCTGAATGACATAGCGACACATTTCAGTGAATTGAATTTACATTTACAAGCACCACTGGAATGGATTTGCATTTAAACAGGACATAACTTGGCGTGAAATCAATTTCAAAACACTTAACTACACGTACTTCGGACGAGCATTCAAGACAAGGCACTCATTAATTACAGACGGATTACATTTAAAAGAGTTTCTATGCCCATCTCAAAACTCTAAAACAAATGTATTTGTATTAGTATTCTAATAAATATAAGAGATTGATTTTATAGCACTATATTATGTAATTTCTATAAGTATCAATGTTTAAAAGGTAAACTCCTTAAATGGACAAAACAATTAATGCAGGAAATGTTTATTTACAACTTTTTAACGTAAATTAATTTTAATTCTCTAATAATTAAATCCTGCAATAAAGATCATAATGTTGGATTTATATAATAATTAGTCAGTAATATTTGTTATATAACAAAACATAACTTGTTTAAGCATCACTATTGAATCAATTTTATTTTGCAAACGGTTTTTTTTAATTCAAGGGAGATAATTTAACCTTTTTTTTTTTTTGCGCTCATATTTCTAATATGTTTCTTTTATAAAATAATAAATGGCTTAAAATGAATAACTTATAAATGATCAAACTCTAAAAATTATTAGTAAATTATATAAAAATTATGACTAAAGAATGTATATGTATATTTTTAAACATTACGTTATCTACCCAGTTTGTATGATTACTACGTATCTGTTTCGCTTAACAATAGTACTTGCCCAATATGATAAAAAAACATATTAAAGGACATCTCTGTTAAACTGAGATCAAAATATAATTAATATGTGCAGGCGCTAGATCCTCATCTGGACTAACAAATGATAATTTTTAGACAATAAGTATCATAAATGTGAAAGGTTAGTAATAAAATACTGTATTTGATATAAATGCAAAAAAAAAGAATGATAATCACAAACTCGTGTATTTTTTTATCAAATATAAAACGATTTTCTCTGTAAATAATCTCCTTTGCTTCCGACCTTGGTTTTGCTATGGAGTAAAATTAATTGTCCTGTAAAAATAATTTTCAAAAGTATAATAGATCAGGTCGACTTTTAGACTGTTGGCACGCTGAATGATTTAGAAATCCTAGTTTGGCCACACTGTTGGCGAAAGGTTGCCGACCCCTAATCTACATCACCAACATCATCCACATCTAACGTTTCTTACTTCCTGCACTTACAAGCGGTGTCTCGAATTACAACCATAACATTTCAACATCATCAGTTGAAGTCGTTTTTTAACCCTTTCTGAATCAATTTTTTTAAATTTATTAATGTATTTGTTTAAAAAGAGAATCGTTCGTTATGTTCTTGGTGTGTAAAAATATACTTCACGTGATGTAACTTGTTCGTAACAAGGTAACAACGAGCAGGATAGCGTTTAAGTAAAGGTTGACCTGGTTGACCTCTTAGCTCCTTACATTACTTACAATAAGTCTGCGCAATCGTACACAGGATTAAATAGAATTAAATGTTTATTTAAAAAATACCATGTCCAACATTTTCGCTATACAATGAGAATGTTATAAAAAAACTAAATAAAAAAAAAGTGAATTTATTTTTCTCACTAGCCATGATGCAAATTAACTTTAACAAAAAGGCTTTCATATTATTTGTTTTAGATCTATTAATGAAAAGATTAAAACAAAGAAAGAAAATTTTTTTTTATTAATTATAACCATAATTATTTTGTTTTATAATTTTAAAATCCGGGATTAGAGCGATTAAATACACATTACACTTTAAGCCAGCCACACTGTTTTATCGTGATAAAATTAGAATGAAGACAGACGATTAAAAAAAAAGATTGAAGCAATAATGAGTGGAAAGATTATTTTTTATCTGCTACATTATCATTAACATTAACAACCAACAACAAGAAAGTCTTCCAGTGTAATGAGGCTATTTAACGAGATGACGTCAAATGTCAGATTGTAAACAACTCAAGCGATAGTTTTGTTGAATGATCAGAATAAATATACATAATATTTCTCCATTGTTAGTTTTGGTGCTTTGGCAGATGATTTTTTTTAAAGTAATTCCTTGTCTTTCCTCTTCCGGACTCTAGTTCAGTGCGATCACCAACTAACTATTCATATGTCTTGCACTAGTTCCGCTTGTATTCTGTCTTTTTTTTATAGATACCACTTGCGGGCCTGTGTCTTTGAAAAGCGCCCACGTCTCCCGCACACATTTGATCAGAAACTCGTTATCTCAATAAGTAAATGGACCCTAGCCTACGTGTAATTTCTGTTGGAATTAAACGATTCGGCTCTTTATGAACTTAAACATATGGGATATTCTGCAGGCGAGATAAATGGCGTATTCTACAGACGAGATAAATGGCGTATTCTACAGACGAGATAAATGTGGTATTCTTCAGACGAGATAAATCTGGTATTCTGCAGACGAGATAAATGGGGTATTCTGCAGACGAGATAAATGGGATATTCTGCAGGCGAGATAAATGGCGTATTCTACAGACGAGATAAATGGCGTATTCTACAGACGAGATAAATGTGGTATTCTTCAGACGAGATAAATCTGGTATTCTGCAGACGAGATAAATGGGGTATTCTGCAGACGAGATAAATGGGGTATTCTGCAGACGAGATAAATGGGGTATTCTGCAGACGAGATAAATGGGGTATTCTGCAGACGAGATAAATGGGGTATTCTGCAGACGAGATAAATGGGGTATTCTGCAGACGAGATAAATGGGGTATTCTGCAGACGAGATAAATCTGGTATTCTGCAGACGAGATAAATCTGGTATTCTGCAGACGAGATAAATGGGGTATTCTGCAGACGAGATAAATAGGGTATTCTGTAGACGAGATCAATGGGGTATTCTGCAGACGAGATAAATGGGTTATTCTGCAGACGAGATAATTGGGGTATTCTACAGACGAGATAAATGGGGTATTCTGCAGACGAGATAAATCTGGTATTCTGCAGACGAGATAAATGGGGTATTCTGCAGACGAGATAAATCTGGTATTCTGCAGACGAGATAAATGGGGTATTCTGCAGACGAGATAAATCTGGTATTCTGCAGACGAGATAAATGGGGTATTCTGCAGACGAGATAAATCTGGTATTCTGCAGACGAGATAAATGGGATATTCTGCAGACGTGATAAATAGGGTATTCTGCAGAGAGATATATGGATTATTCTGCAGACGAGATATATGGGATATTCTGCATAGGATAATACTGTTAAAACGATTATTTGATGTCCCGTAGCACTCGTCAAACTACATCATCGTTCTATGAAAACGATATTCACGTATAGAGATCACCAGTGCAAAAAACCACCGATTGAGATTACGTAATGGGCCATTGACCCAAAAAAAAAAAGAAACGACACAAAGAGATTTTAAAGGTGAAATAAAAGCAAATGAAGATTAAGGACCCTTCTTTTACGGCTTAGTTCTTACATCACGGAAACAATCAGTTCTCTAATACTTCAGTACCAATCTGTCTTTGAGACTTTGTGTGACATTAATGACTCTTGACCTTGATCACAATGCTCCAGTCTGCACGCTATGTGGATTCTTGATTAGCGTGTGTGTGTGTGTGTGTGTGCTACGTGATTGCGTGCCTGGCTATGGGGGAGTGAGAGAACAATTAGGGCGACAGCGGGCTAATGTGGGGTTAAAGAATCCAGGATTGTTATCATTTTTTTGAAAATTTCTATACAGATTACAGAATTAATCCCCACTTTCTTGGGGTTTTTTTGGAGTTTTTTTTTTTGTTTTTTTTTTTTTGGGGGGGGGGGGATTTTCGGTTTTATCTTAGGGTGTTTACAGCAAAATTAGACGAAAATATTTTATTTAATATAGGTCTACTCTATATCAAGGCTTGCTAAAAATCGGCTGTCAGAAAATGTAGCTTTTCATCAACTTCGGCTCCCGTAAAATATATTAATTAAAAAAAAAATCATTTATAAAATAATCGTTTTTTTTTTTTTTTAAATGCTCGGTTGTATTTTCATAATCTTAATCAAATCTGAATGTGTGTACTTGATGGCCTACTATGTAACTCTGGTGAAGCTATTTAAAATACATGGAAATCTTGGTTTTTGTTGACTTCGGTTTTCGTCGGTTCGGGGTTTCGTCGCGATTTTTTTTTCTGCAAGGAAACGATGAAATATTTTAAGCTAAAAATGTCCAAAAAGTCTATTTCACTCCGCATGTCGCAGGGGGGGGGGGGGGGGCAACATTTCTCAAAGTTCTCTGTTGATAATAATAATAATAATAATAATATTTGTATAGCGCTGCCAACAAACATAATGTAAGCTCAGAGCGCGTTTAACATACAACTAAGAATACGGATATTACCCTAGGCCAGGTCACTGAGCTAAATATTATTGATGATTTTTAAAAAGACAAATAAAAAAAAATGTAGCATTATCCGACCCAACTCATAAGTAAGACAGTAAGGGTCTAAAGCCTGTTAAGTGTTATCTAAGGTAAATATTAAAATAATGAGTTTTTTTTAGTTCTTTTTGAGCTTGTTCGCCTGGGTTGAATTGGAAGTAGATTCCACAACTGATGCAACCCTCTTGGCTTGTTACCAATACATTTCAATGAGCCGTATAATTCTTTACATTGAATTATTATTTCAATAAAAACTGAATGAAAAACATAGCCCGTACACTTCCAATGAAATGCCTTGAAGTAAAAAGAATCGAAAAAAAAACAATCAATGAAATAGAAATAATACCTCAACACTTTACTTCAAATATACTTGATCTGATGACATTATAAGCTATAATCTGTATATAGTTTAAAAACTTCTAACCCAGCTGTTATATAGTTCAGTCATAATTTGCTAGGAAGAATTTTTCACTCTTGGGAGAAATAAAACTTAATGCTGACAGCCTATACAAGACAATAATCTTGCGAGACGTGTAGTTTATTTACTTGAACAGTTCTAAAGAAGAAAGAAATCATTTTCAGGATAACATTTTACCCAGTTTGTTAAATAACTCACTACACAGCACACGGTTATGGCATCCCGAAATTTCAAGAAGTTCTATAAATACTAATTCTATACAGACTAGTTCAATATAGGCAGGCAGACAATTTTTAAAGAAACCTATAGTACTTATCTGTTACATAAATTCCGTATATTTTATCAACCAGTTCGCGTCGCCTGTTATAATTATATAAAAAAACATTAGCAAGGACCTATGCAAACCGGTTGGATGCTCCCCCATTGGCTATCAAGACATATACAACAAAAGAAGAATATGCACACCAGACGAAGAATTATTGTGCGTCAGCCTCCGGCCATACTATCTACCATACGCAACAAGAAATATATCACTACTTCAGTCAGCCAGAATACAATAGCTGACTACTAATGAACTTTTTCTTGCATCACAAATTGTGTGACTGTGTGTGCGCTTGTCTATTTGCATACTAGGGGATGTCTGGCCACTACAATGCCCAGCCACCTTTATTTTACCCCAACTAAAGTCAGGTACCCATCCATCAGAGTTGGGTAGACACTCGAGTCCCCGGAAAATGTGTGTTCAGCCTTCACCAGGATTCGAACCCAGGACCCTTCGGTACGCCAGCCGAACGCGCTGTCGGCCGCCGTGTCCCATAAAGTGACACTTAGCACGTGACCTTTTTTTTTATATGCCAGTGAACCTTTTCGTCATAGCGAAATATTGTTTGATTAAATTACCTCCCTTCACCGCTCCATCACTGAACAAAAAGAATAAAATTACATCGGAAGATACGATGCCATAAGAAAGAGAAACAGGACTTGCTTACAGCGTTATCGGTAGATGATTTTCTTTCAAAAGTTGACACCTGACTGCAACCAAATATAAGATTTTTCTCTGGAAATAGAGCCAACTTATATTTTATATCCCTTTCGGTTTTAAATTATTAAATATTTTAAAAATTTTAAATATTAAAATTAAAAAATAAAACAACAACTGGGCAACTCGCCGCGGGGGCTATGTCCATATCAAATACAGTTAACCGTATCGGATACCGTGATCTCGACAAGATAAGTTTATAAAGTGTATTGTTGGGGAAAATGAGGTATTCATGTATCTGAACAACCTTCCTAGTAAAAAAAAAAAAAGAAAACCTTGAAGTCAAGTCGGAATGGTTGCTGCAGATTTTGATTCTCAAAACCGGATTTCGGTTTTTTTGGTTGGAAGGAAATCATTACTTCAAGTAACATAGCCTTTTTTTTTTGGTTCTGATGGAAATATTTTTAATAAATAATGTTGGATTCGCACAAAACAATTCTTGAGATGCCTTAATTGCTAACACTATAATTTAGTCTTAGATATTGTGTTTCTTTTTTTCCAAATACCAACTATGGCTTGCGATAAAAAAAACAACATCAAACCAAATGTTAATTTACATTTACAATCCTTTGTGTGGAAAATTGTGAAAAAACGTCTTTAACGATAGCTCCTTTGTAAACTATGTTCCCAACCGATAAGTCGGTGTGGTGGCAGTACTACTGGATTACCTACGCATCTGCGTACTAAGCATCCTGGAGTAACATCGTCATCCTCTTCATACGCTGCTTAATATTATGGTCAACGATAATCGGAAATTTGATTATCACTCTTGAAAGATATTATCGGTTTCAATCAATTAGCCCCGATTTTTTTAGTTCTAAAGAATTTTATGGTAAAGTGTACAAAATCATATTGAATTCACACAAATCAACCTCTTGAATGCCCTGCAAATACTAATCAAATTTGAACTATTTTTCAAATATACCTACAAAACTACGCACATTTGGCTTTTCCGACCTGTGACTATTGTGACATTGCGCAAGGGATGGGAAGGGGGGAACCGAAATCCGGTTTTAAACCGGTTTTATAGAACCGTAAACTGGTTTTGAAGAAAAACCGGTTTTAACATCCCTAGTCTAGATGTGAGCGGTGGGTGATGCGAGTTCCATTCTTAGTTGCCAGCCTTGTGTTGAGCGAGAAATCATGCTTGTTTCTTGAATAATAGTTCGCAAGCCACAAATCTATCCGTTAATAATATGTTTATTTGGGGGGGGGGGGGGGGGGGGTAGGGGGGGGGCTATCAATATGTGTGAATGTCTGAATATCTAAGGGCTTTTTATAATTATGAGTAAATGGTTGAATTTGTGACAATTTCATTTATATAAATAAGATGCCATCTATATATTTTGTGGAATACTATCAATGTGCAAATTAATTGTCTATCCGTATATTTGTAAGAATGTAATTAAAATTTGGATAACATATTTATCCATGAATTTGTTGAGAGGTTATGTAGGTATGAATTATATGTCTATTCTTGTAAAAAGATGTTATCATGTGTTAGTTTTATCTCGAAACATGACTTTCTTTTGTATCTCGAAACATGACTCTCTTTTGTATCTCTAAACATGACATTCTGTTGTATGTCACAACACGACTTTCTATTTTTTCTCAAAACATGATTTACAGTGTATCTCAAAAAATGACTTTCTTTTGTATCTCAAAAATGACTTTCTTTTGTATCTCAAAAAATGACTTTCTTTTGTATCTCAAAAAATGACTTTCTGTTGTATCTCAAAAAATGACTTTCTGTTGTATCTCAAATCATGACTTTATAAAACTGTTATCTATGTATCCGAAAACACCAATAACAACAACAAAACTTCGTTTTAAATGTCATTGTGAATGTTGAATCTTATTAGTACCTGTAGTATTGTGTTCATGCCATCCTGTTTGTTCTCCCCCCCCCCATCCCATCCCATCCCATCCCCCTCTCTCCTTACTCCAGACATTGTGAGAAATTTAATGAATGAAATCTGAGATTCTCTCAGAAATATCAAGAACCTATTGCCCAATCCTCAAGTTACTTGTAGACGTACAGTACTTATCAATTATTATAAGATGATCCCAGCTACAATTTGCACGAATCAATAGAACTCCATTTACATTTAACAAAGCTATTGGGAAGTATTCTTGTCTGTCCTTACATTTTCTGTTGCTAACGAGTTGCTTCCCTTACGCCATACCTCGAAGGTTGTCATGAAGCTAGATTAACATTACGCCATCTTCACTCAACTCTCTGTACGGTGTTGTGTTTCCTTTATATTTAATTTGTAATATTATACTTACATATTAATCTTGACATTGTTTATTCTACGTCAAAAGGAGTCATAAAACTTGAGTCTCTTGTCATTAACATGAACATGTGTATGATGAATTAAAAGGAAGTACTGTGTGACTGTGTGATAAACAATATTTTAAATATTCCACGCATGTGGTAAGTTGTATTATAGTTTATTGTATGCTTTATAGTTCCTAGTACGGGTCTAGTTTTCCAAACAAACATATAAAATACGGCGAATGATATATCTATCTATCTATATATTTATATCTATCTTTATAGCTATATCTATCTCTCTCTCTCTCTCTCTCTCTATATATATATATATATATATATATATATATATATATATATATATATATATATATATATATATATATATAATAATGTAGTAAAAGTAAAAAACCCACAATGCACAGCCGCCTTTACTTTACCCCAATTAGTGTCAGGTACCCATCAGAGCTGGGTAGACTCAGGGACACCCTCAAGTCCCGGGGGAAAAATACTAGCCTGCACCAGGATTCGAACCCAGAACCTTCGGATCGCCAGTCGAATTCGCTGCCACTAGGTCACAATGCCCAGTGTATAATAGAGAAGCACTTTCTTTTTTTTTTTAAATTAACACTTTCCTATTTAATTTTTGTCTTTTTGACTTTCTTATACTGGAAGTTGGGAATATATTGTGACATTTAGATGCCACTTACCAATACAAATATGGTACCCCCTTACATTCTCCTTTACGTTTCTTTTTAATTAAAAAAATGCCCAATATTGAAAACTTACCACTTGTTGCTATTTATAGCAAGTTCGTGAATACTCGCGTGCTCTCTCGTGCTCGCCTCACGCGACAAGATCGGTTTAATATATATAGACCCAGGGCGAGGCGCTTTTTAATCCCTTCGATCTGCGCCAAAGGTTTTACTAACCCCGGACGTGGAATGAAAGAAAGACCAGCAACGGATTGAGTGACGCCACATTGTAATGTGTCATTCTTCGTTTCTTTGGTTGTTTTATTATTATTATTATTCCGAAAGCGTGTTGGTGTGCACCATCGCGCATCCCTGCAGAGTGCGGTCTCAGTGTGTTGTAACTTCGCTAACCTTGACCCAGATTTTAAGGAAAACTGCTGAAGCGTGATATTTTCTATCACTGTCACTGCGAAAATGTGTGTGTGTGTGTGGGGGGGGGGGTCGTGGCATCATAACATTGAACTGAAGTGCCATAAACTCTAACATGCAACGAGCCGTGAAGACGTAACAGGGAGGATCTCATTTAACGGTTGCCAACTACTGCTATCTTCAAACACGTTCCATTTTCGTCTGGTACCTTTATAAAAAAACACATCCTTTAACTGGTTAAGGCTGGTTACGGCTGGGCTTCGGTTCCACGACAACTCGTCTACATACTTTTGGTCTACAAAGAAGTAGGTCTACCGACATTACGTCTACCACGACAACTCGTCTAACGCGACAGTTCAACTACCAGACACGTCATCTACCGCGACATTTGATCAACCAGGCCAGTGCCGTTGCTAGGGATTTGGGGGCCCGGGGGGCTTGGCCTCTTAAGGGGCCCCTGCATTTTCACATTCGACATTATAATATGAGAAAAATAGAAATTCGGACACTCCTTTGGGGGCCCCCCTCAGATAGGGGCCCGGGGGGGGATTTTCGAATTTGGACCCCCCTCCCCCTCCCCTAGCTACGCCACTGTACCAGACAGTTCGTCTACCGCAACAGTTCGTTATGGCCAGTTTTAAGTTTTAAAACAAGACTGAAATACAATTACATGTAAGGGTTCAGTTTATCAATAGGCCTAGATCTACATGTGTTTATTGCATCCACTGATGCATTCTGTGATATATAGTCTGAAGAACTAAATATTTTATGAGAAATTTGCACATGAAACAAAACACAACAGAGCGAGGCGATGGCCTTTAAAAATGTTTTTGTCAGGCCGCGTATTTAAAGTAGGTCATCATTGATCATATTTTCTATGGGTTAAAATTTTAAATAGAGAAATGCTATATTTAATAAGTAGATACCCCTGCCCCTACTATTTTCTTTAAAAATATGCAACAACGTATTTTAAATTAACAATAATAACAAAATAAATAATAATTTAAAAAAACAGACATAAGTCTCCGTTTATTTATATTTTTTAATATAGGCTATATTATAGATCTAGACAAGATTATTATGCATGCCTCAAATGAAAGTAAATTAGATCATGAAGTCTGATCGATCTTGTAACGCATCTCATTATTCATTATAGATCGATTAGTGTGTTTTTGTGTGTCTGTTTTGTTAAGGATCTGTAGTTTGTTGTATAACATGTTTTTTTGAATGCATGAATAACATTGTGTACCCTACATCTGCACCAAATGTCAACATTTCTTTAATCTTTCTCAGGGTCAGCAGTGATGTCGTGACTTTGATTGTTTGTTGTCGGCAGGTTCTTAACCTCGGTGGGCGAGTGTGACGAAAGGGATTGTCACGCGTACGATTGCGTCATTGTTTGCATGTGGTGACGTCAGCTGCAGTGTGGATACCTTACTGGTAAAAAAATGTGTTTCTTTTTTTAAAGTTTTTTTTTTTTTTTAGTTTTAGATTTATTTATTGTGTGCAAATAAAAAATAAATAAAAATAAAACACAATTTTTACTCCCTTTCTATTAACTCGTACTGTCTGCTTGTCTGTCCTGTTGCTTGCAAAACTTTGCAGCAATTTTTCGACCACTTCCCGTCGTCCAATCGAGCTGAAATTTAGGGCAGCAGACTTGTCCCGACTAACAATACATTCTATCAAATTTTCAGCATCATAGCCTTTGGAATAGTTACGAATACACCGGAATCTACAGGAAGCGACGGAAGTAAATAAACTTTTCTGATATGTTAGTTTTACGAAATAAATAGAATGAAAACGACACAATGTTAGCCGAAACAAAGAGAGTTATCTTTTTAGGGTTTTTGCTGGCCAAAGCTAGAAAAAAAAGGATGCGCAAAATTTTAGTGTGGAATTTCATAAGGTATGATATCACTTGTATTTATTTTAATCTATCAAAATATGAATTAAATATAAACTTAGTTTACAATTAGAGGGAGTATAATAAAAACTGTGTTTTAATGGGTTAAAATTTACATTGCTTTAAGCATTTTTTGTAGACTTATCAGAGAAGTGTAGCCCTGTTCGTGTATAAAAATTAGCTCCATGTATGTTTTTGTTGCTCAATGTTAAATGCGCTTTGAGATTAAAAGGTGTACACTTCCGGTTCTTTTGTTAATTTACTAACAAAACATGCCTATGTGCTGCGTTCCTAGTTGTTCTGTGAGTAAGATTAGATGTAGGGGATAAAATCATTTAAAAAACTGTTGCCAAAAGAAAACGATTGATTTTGAACGTCAGACTCGAAGACTCACTTATTTTGAATTTATGATATTTTAAAAATGTATTTCAATAGTTTCCGGAAGTACATGTATGCATTGACCTATATAGTTTAGTGCATGCTAGTTGTAAACCACTGAGCTATATATTAGAGCTCAGTGTTGTAAACTAACAAATTTTAATTAAAACTTAACCTCACTAACACGTCAACTATTAATTATCACATACTCGTTTTTGGTGTTAAAAAACGGATTCCTCATAACTAATCGTTATTTCTAAAAGCTATACTTTTAAAAAAGCCGAAGACATTATTTAAAGTTTGTTGACGGAAATAAATCGGAAGCTCATGTATGCAATGAACCCAAAAGTTCAGGCCTCATCAAGACTTGTCAATGTTTGTTGGCAGCGAAATACAAATAAGACTATTAGATTGATTATTTATTATCTCCTTAGTGTATTTTACATTTATCTATAGAGCGTTTGCAATAGGCGGAGCTTAAGTTATTTTAGTGACGTCATTTGTAAATAGAAGCCACTTGAGGAACAAATATGGCGAAGTTGTTCTTTATCATGCCAAATTCACATATGAATATTGGCTATCCTACTAAAAAATAAGGAGGTAAATAGTAGTAGATCATCTTCCTAGTACAAGAGAAAGCTTGACATGGTATTTTTCCAACGATTTTCAATATTTTACGCCCAATTTATAGGCCTACACTTTTAATGTTTCGTAGGCTAGACTAAGTAATGGGCTAATGGCTAAGTAAGGCAGCTACGATGCCAAGTGATAGTGTTGGTGAATATCTAGTCAAGTCACTAATAGGCTCACATCGTCAATAATCTATGTCTATGATAATAGGCCTAATACCGCTTAAATCTTAATGACTTAAAACACAAAACATCATTTAAAAAAAAGCTCGAGCCTACTTTATTAACTTTATTATTACAGCGGCCATTGTACACCACTACACAAAGTAAACAAAAATCACGTGCTTTTTGTCACGTGATTGCAAACGCCCTATACAATGCACACAAATAAAAAAGAAAAATTTCAAATAATATCCATTCGTTGAATTATTCACGCATTACTTAAAAGTATATTTATAATGATCTTGTTATCATTTTAAAACGCATATTTAAAAACAGGTGGGAGGTTGGTGGGGATAGAAGTAACATCATATTTAAATGAACTAAAAATATGTAGCCTATATGAAACAATGATATATCGGTCTGTCTTTCTCTCTGTTGATCAGTCTATTTATGTATCGACTTGTCTGTCAACTTACTCTCTCTCTCTCTCTCTCTCTCTCTCTTGTCCTTCATTTTCTATTGGCCTCAGCCCCGCTTACAAACACCTCTGCAAACTCTACACACCTGGCCGTATCCTCATCTACTGATAATTAATTGTACAAAATAACAACAACCATCACTATCTCCAGGATCTCGCGGAGGACATTGTGGCTATTCCCGGAGCCTCCTACCCTGCTGCACGGCAGGGCGTCAACGCGAACACTGTGGCGCCACCGGAGACCCCATCGCCCCCGGTAGCAGCGACTGCGGCCTCAGCCCTGACCCACGGGCTGCTGCAGACCACCGCGGCGGCGAGATATCGGGGTGCGGTTGCGCCCCTGACCTCTACGCCCGCAGGCGCCCTCCCGCAATCGTTGCTGATGGCAACAGGAGGGCTGGAGCGCAAACGGAAGAACAGCAACACGTCTCTAGAGTTAGTATCACGTGACGTCTTTTGACTACTCGTGTGTACATTATGTTTTATCTATGTACACGTCTTTATACTTGATGTTCTATTTATGTACACATCTCTATACTTTATGTTCTGTATATGTACACATCTATACACGATGTTCTATCTATTTTCACATCTGTACTTGATGTTCTATCTCTGTTGGCTACACATCTCTATACTTCATGTTGTATATATGTACACATTTCTATTCTGAATGTTCTGTCGACGTACACATCTAAAATTAATGTTTGATTTATGTACACATCTGTTTTTATGTTTATGTTTATCTACGTACACATCTATATTATTTTTGTTATCTATGCACACATCTATATTCTTTCTGTTTATCTATATACATATCTATATTCTTTCTGTTTATCTATGTACTCGTCTATATTCTTTCTGTTTATCTATATACATATCTATATTCTTTCTGTTTATCTATGTACTCGTCTATATTCTTTATGTTTATCTATGTACTCGTCTATATTCTTTATGTTCATCTATGTACACATCTATATTCTTTATTTTTATCTATATACACATCAATATTCTTTATATTTATCTATGTACACATCTATATTCTTTATGTTTATCTATGCACATATCTATATTCTTTATGTTTATTTATGTACATATCTATATTCTTGATGTTTATCTAGGTACACATTTATATTCATTATGTTTTATATTTATACACATATCTATATTTGATGTTTAATCTATGTACAAATCTATAATAAAGGTGCTATCTACATTAAACGTAACCCAGTTCTCTGTACTTTATTATTAGGTACACCCATCTTCACTGTATTTGCTTTCTATGTTCACGTACACATCTGTGTTGTTAAATTATATCTGTGTACACATATACACTTTATGCCCTTTTTCTTTGTACTTTATCCCGTAGTTTATATATCTATATGTACTAATCTGAACTCTTTGTTTTATCTATGTACTCGTGTGTAGTATTTTATATTTTATTTCAATATTTTCACGTTTAGTTAATTCGATGATATCTATAATATCATCATCTATATTTTAATATATCTATAAATAATCTATATATATACTTTTCTGCACTCTATATTTGAATACGAATGTACTCCTATAATCGATATATAATTCGATCGATTGTTACGTGTATATGCACTCTGTGATGTACTTTCATCAATCTACCATACTTTTATTTTCTGTACTCTGTATGCTTGGCACCAATCTATGTCCTGTGTATTCCAGTAATAAACTTGTACAAAGGCAAAATCTCCAGCGGTACTACCACGGTCTGGGCGTACGTGAAATAATATTTGAATGGATTTGATTAGGACGTCTGCAGTTATATATAAACGTGTTTCATTTTGCTACCACAGTTGTTGTTTTTCTTCATAAATTATCATGAAGGCGATGATAATAGAGTATAGTACGTCTGCCGTGTTATCACATCTATCTGCTTAGTGCGCTCCATTTCTGCAACTCAGTTTCTTATTTGGTTTGGGAAAAAGGGGGAGGGGCACAAAACACTAGTTAAATGGGAAGGAGATATTGACATTTTCTTCAATGACACTGTTTCACAAATCGTCAAAGTCTGAGGCAAACTGTTCCAAAATGAAGGCGCCACAAATTCCAATGCGCTCATTCCAATGGACTTCTTTTTTTGTGTGTCCATCTACACTGGGAACTCAACTGTGCCTATGTATAACCTCCATTGTTAACTTGTATCTACTGCACTCTCTGTTGTCATTACCTCGAGAGACGACCACGTCCAAGCACAAACTACAAAAAGTACATCTACAAGTGTCCAATCTCACTAATTGAACTGTCCGCCTGTCTTGAAAAGTTTAAATAACTTAATCCCTTCCTTCTCATTGCAGTAAGAAAAGAAAAATGGATAACCCGTCAGTGATATAAAAATGACCTTTATAGTTTCTATGGCTACGGGTCATAAATAGATCTTTAATTTTTACGTCTAGAATTTCAGTTTTAATAGAAATGTAGTTTAAAATGTCACCACTTGTAAACAAATAAATATTTTCTTGACAGGCTCACGCAAATAGCGCTCTAAGGCCTCATTGATTTTGTATATCATGTTTTGTCTTTGACCATGGAAATGGTCTGTTTTTTGACCATGTGAATGTTTTGTCTTCGACCATGGAAATGGTCTGTTTTTTGACCATGTGAATGTTTTGTCTTCGACCATGGAAATGGTCTGTTTTTTGACCATGTGAATGTTTTGTCTTCGACCATGGAAATGGTCTGTTTTTTGACCATGTGAATGTTTTGTCTTCGACCATGGAAATGGTCTGTTTTTTGACCATGTGAATGTTTTGTCTTCGACCATGGAAATGGTCTGTTTTTTGACCATGTGAATGTTTTGTCTTCGACCATGGAAATGGTCTGTTTTTTGACCATGTGAATGTTTTGTCTTCGACCATGGAAATGGTCTGTTTTTTGACCATGTGAATGTTTTGTCTACGACCATGGAAATGGTCTGTTTTTTGACCATGTGAATGTTTTGTCTTCGACCATGGAAATGGTCTGTTTTTTTTACCATGAGAATGTTTTGTCTTCGACCATGGAAATGGTCTGTTTTTTGACCATGTGAATGTTTTGTCTTCGACCATGGAAATGGTCTGTTTTTTTACCATGAGAATGTTTTGTCTTCGACCATAAGAATGTTTTGTCTTCGACCATAAGAATGTTTTGTCTTATTCTTTAAAATGTCTACTTGCTTTTGTTGGCTGTTGTTATATTATATACAGAGATATATACGTTTGCATACATCATTGGTCTTTAGGTCTGTATATTGATTGTCGTGTGACTTTAAGTGGCACCAAAACTTCCACTGCGTTGGTCTCCACAACTAGCCTAAATTATGACTAGAATTAAAAACGCCCAGCAAGCATTTGGCAGCTATGCAGAAAACTCGGCCAGCCATGTAAATAGTGTGAATGAGCACGAATAACGTTTTCCTAAGTTTTAAACACATAGATCTAGGTTTTTCACATTTTTTTCAAAAAGATATATATATATAGCTGAAAGTAAAGAACGTGTCAATGTCTGTGCATGTCTGTAGTTGACCTCTATTAGGAGATGATAAAATCTTCTACTATGGCAGTGGAAAGCATTGTAAATACATGTATTTATAAATGTAACGTAACCCTTCCCCCTCCCCCACTAACCCTGTTTAGGACCAATGCACAATAATGGTTGGGTAAACTCAAGGACAGAATTTTAGAAGGCGGTAATAATTCATGAGTTTTTTTAAATGTATACTATCAGGTTACAAACCCTAGACCTTCGGCATGACAAGACCACCGCCCCCACACCTTTTTCAATAGATTAGTTTTGGTATCATATCGTGTCGTTATCTCTTTCAGCGCCTTCGAGTCCGATGATGACGATGACCTGCAAGGGAAGGGAGGTCAGTCCAGCTCCTGCGCGGACGCTAGCGACGTCGATGCCAGGCATCCTGGGTGAGTTGATGAGTGAGCTAATGGAGTGTGTTGGAGTGTGTTGGCGTGTGTCTGTGAGAGACCATTGGGCTGTGTTGTTGTAAGTGAGTTCTTTTTCTTTTTTTTTTTTACTCAAGTTTACTCATAAGGTAAATGGTTTCTCTCGTTCCATGTGTCATGGGCTTGGCACAACACTCGTGGAAGTGGGGTACGTCCAATGCTTTCGTTTTAAATTCCTTGTTGACCCTGACAGTCTAAAACGTTAGTTTGAAGAGTTTGATCATCAGCGCCCTACAAGGAGTTGTTGTGGCCTTTAAAAAAAAAAAACATCAGATGTACAGGTTCCAGTCGTTTAAGGAAAGTCTAAGATCATGTTCTTATTTACTATATGTTTCAGATATTGTTAATCCTAGGACTTGGTCACACTTTAAATTTTCCTTTGTCGACTTTTGCGACCTGGACATCTCCAGTCTTGTTTCATAATCTTGTGTCAGAAAGGCCGTTTTATTAAACAAAAGGACATGTTGTTCAAAATTTCTCGGAATAATAAATAAATTAATTAAAATATAGTTCATATAATATAGGCTGATAAGCAAGGCACTTATATTTCGCGTTTTAGTTCAAAGGCTATAGTGAAGGACATACTATATATCTTTCCACATAGTCTAATACCCCATTCCCAGATGCATAGTAAGGAGGGCCTATTAACATTTAATTATGCCTTATTCGGACTCGATGCCCCTCAGGCAGACGTTCACATTTTACATCAGCATCCAGTGCCCTCCACTGTGTAGTGTAGATCAAGCCTAGAATCTCTGGTTAACATTATACAGTAACATATTAGCAGCATCGTTTCTTACAAGTAAGCTTACATTGGACATAGTCTAGTCAGTTGACCTCATGGGTCCTAGTTCTGAACAAGTTCTTAACTGCAAATATTTAAAATCATTCCCTACTTCGCTACTGACCCTATACCACAGGTTCTGGTCCATCTACGATTTTTTTATAAGATTGAAATAGCCTAAATGGCTTTATCAAGTGGTTGTTGTTTAAATGAAAACGTAAATGGACACTGTCCACCTCTTGTGTGATGTAGGATGAGCCCAGTTACCCGCCAGAACCATAGTGAAATAGAGAAGAGAAGAAGAGACAAGATGAACACGTACATCACGGAGTTGTCCGCCTTGATCCCAATGTGCAGCGCCATGAACCGGAAGTTGGACAAACTAACAGTGCTGCGCATGGCTGTACAACATATCAGTTCTGTGAAAGGTAAGTTGTTATTTAAGAGTTGTTTCCCCTAATAGACCTCTGGTACATGAGCTAATAAAATATGAACTATTCTAATCTATATGAGTTAGTTTATACTATATTCCTTTGATGAACTATTCTATAGAACGATTCTATTCTGTATGAACTCTTCTATCCGGACTGTTATATATGGACTAGGCCTATTCCATCTTAACTATTCTATGTGAACTATTCTATATGAACTGTTATATATACAACAGTTCTTTGGGATCTATTCTATATAATCAATAATCTATTGTACAGGATCTAATCAGACATTTTTGTGCTGATCCCCTTCACTTGGTGTTCTAAGCACTTGCTTATTTTACTTAATGGCCAATCCACCCGTGGTTCATTGAATGGGTTGCCTGAACAAACCATGGACACCAACAACCTTACATCATTTAAACCCCTTTTCAAAACACAAGACTAGACTGAACCACAAAAAAAGTTTAGTACACAATAATCTCGTGTATAAGCTTAGAATGAGACTCTGTAACATGATACATAGGCTTCCAGAAAAAAAAAGAAACAGGGAATCCAAGAGGTCTAGTTACACAATCATCAATGGCAGAATCAAAGTAAATCTACCAATAGAAATGGGATTATGCAAGTGTTGATTTAGAGTTTTGACATTTAAAGACAAATTACAGTTTAACTATATCATATCCTTCCCTCCTTTTTAATTTTTAGGTTGATTTAATTGAAAAACAGCCACTTTGGTCAAATATGAAAACATTTTATTTTCATTTGTTTTATGAACTTTTTAAAAATGGTTTTCTATTATGTAAAATGTTGAATTTTTTGTATACTTTTTTTATTATGTAAAATTTATAAAGGTAGATTGTGAATATTTTTTGTGTGCTTTTTTTGTGTCTGCCAAAAGTTTAAAGTTTAATTTTTATTTATATCCATACATTTAGGTTCAAGCAAAGTCTGTTCTACTGTCAGTGAGAAGCCATCTTACATTTCAGAAGATGATCTAAAACGACTAACACTGAAGGTGAGTCTATTGTTGTATTTCTATGGTTGGTGCAGAGATCCATGTTTTTAATATGCTCAGTTAGTTATATTATTTGAGTGTAATCAAGTAAGTTTTTAAAAATCATTTATGTGTTCTAATTGATCCAGGTTTTTAATTTTCACATCATTTTGATATAATTTATGTTTTTTAACCAACTAATTGTGCATTTTTTATTCTAATTGATAAATGCTATTTATTATTTTCTGCCAGGTAGCTGATGGTTTTCTATTTGTAGTAGGTTGTGACAGAGGCCGCATACTTTATGTTTCTGAATCTGTCAAAGATACTCTACAATACTCTCAGGTTGGTTTATATATATATTTATAATCACGCAATAATTGCTCTATTTAGAAATTTTTGGAAAGAAAATAATGTATGGTTTTTATTGTTTTGAAATTAAAAATATGCATCTTAATTGTTAAGTATTCAAATGTCAAATCATGACAAATGTATAGAAACCTATTTTATTTTATTTTCGTTCAAACTATTATTTTCAATTTTTTAAATAAAATGTAACCCAGAAATGGGACACTCTTGTTTGTCACAGCCATATCCCTTCATCCCTTACAATCCTTTTATCAAATTTTATCATGAAATGTATCTTTTACACAACTTTAAATGTTACAGTTACACTGTAATTTGCTCTGTGATTTTGAAATTTAAGAAAAATGGATTAATAGAAAATGTCACTGACCATTAAAACAGAAAAGTACATTAATACATCCACATCTAGTATCGTTTTAAAATACTCCTGTATTTCTGTGTTCTCTTCAAAATCTGACTGTTCTTTTGGTGCAATTGTCATAAGAGGTTACATAAATATTAACTGTGCCAAGTAATGATATGATATGATAGTTGTGCTATAGGTGTGGTGTCACAGCTTTTAACAGATATAGTGATGGCAGTTGTTATAGTTCAAATAGGTGCACCAATCTATAAATAATTGTATTATGGTAATGATAGTTGTATTATAGCTAACTTTGTTATAGTAGTTGTGTCACAACTATAATTAGCTGTGTTATTCTAAGGATAGTTTTTTTACATTTATGGTACTGGCATAGATATAACAATTGTGTTATAATATGATAAATGTGAAATACTTTTAGCTTATTGCAGCTTTGATTGTTCCCTGATAGTTTGTTATTCCATTGCTGTATTGTCCTGCTTTAAAATTTTATCATATGCCTCTAGTTTCAATAACTTAGTAGAATGCATATGGTCATGGGCTTTTGATTTATCTGTTATACTCTCTGTAAGGGAAATATGTTTATAATATGTGTAATATTTTACTTTTATTTATATTTGAGATATTTCTATTGGCTCTGTTTGCTAGTCTGATCTGATTGGTCAAAGCCTGTTTGACATCCTACATCCACGTGACATAAGCAAGGTGAAGGAGCAGTTATCTTCATCTGATCTTACACCAAGAGAAAGACTTATAGATGCTAAAAGTAAGGTTTTATTCATAATGCAAAAAACTGTTAGCACATCTTTAGTATCTTTTATTTTTATTTATTTTTGGACCTTAATTTTCCTTAATAGAAAAAGTCTTAACATGTTTCAAGGTAATGGATATTGAAAAATATTTTGTAGCCAGCATAACACTCATTATTTGAACACGAAATGTCGGTATATAATTGAATGTTTAATTGAATTGTTGATTTAATTGCTTCACACAAACTTATAATATTATATAAAATTAACCTTTATTCAATTACATAGATTTTAATCATAATAGAATAATAATAATGTTATAATTTTTTTAGATATAGGAGTAATTGTTAATCATTATACTATCTAAAAATATTTTAAAAATATAATATATTAATGTATATTATTATATAACCTTTCAGCCATGTTACCTGTAAAAACTGATTACCCCCAGAAACCAACTCACCTGTGTTCAGGTGCCAGGCGGTCTTTTTTCTGCCACATGAAATCTGCGGGTAAAATTTCGGCTGACCTGATGGCATCAATGAGAGTTAAGAAGGAACTCATGGAAACGCCGTACCAACGCAAACGTAAATCAGGTCAGGATAGTCGATTGGATAATTCATTTTATAGATAGAAAATAACTTTTTTTGTCAATTCGATAATTATAACAAATTTTTTTTATTATTAATAAACTACCAATGTATTTTTAGACATTTTTATAGTTTAATAAACATATTTGGAGCCTGAATGTGATAATTGAATTTAGTCACAACATTATTGATCACAAGTTTTAACTTGATAAATTTGACACACTTTTCAGAGAGAAAGAATTTCAAAGTCATTCATTGCACTGGTTATCTGAAATCTTGGAGTAAAGCCAAGATAGGTTTAGATGAGGACAGTGAGGCTGACAACGACTGCTCCATCCTGAACTGTCTAGTTGCTATAGGGCGTGAACAGCCAACTTGCAACCCATACATGAATGAAGAAAGCAGCAATATTAAAGTCAGGGCCATGGAGTATACGTCCAGACACAATGTCGATGGGAAATTTACTTATGTTGATGAGAGGTTGGTCCTTGCCCATATTTAGACTCAAAGCCAGAAAAAAGTTTTGTGTTAAAATAAGTTACTATTAATACTATTGAAACTTTTACTTACACATTTCTTATCATCAATTCAGTCTGCAAAAGAAAGTCTGCTCTACTAACTCACACATAAGACCCAATAATCTTCTATATAGAAGAGGCTTCTGTAACCTGTAGAAGATAATGCTCAGAGCAGCATTTCCCAAACTTTTAGTTTTTAATGACCCAGTTATTTTTACACTTCTACTTTCTGACCCAGTAATTTAGATATTGCCAACTCTAGACTCTAAGAATCAGAAAATCATATTAATTTATAGTAGTGACATTTGTAGTTAAAATTAGGAACAAATATCACAAACTTTCCACATGGGGTGACATACTGTTATTTGTCTATCATTAGTATATCACATTTAAACTAGATTTAAACCTTTTTTTTTCTTCTTTTTTCCAACCCAGCATTTATGATTTTATGGCCCATAACCAAGTCACAACCTGACTATGGTATTGCTGGCTTAGAGGGTTCAATTTTCTAGCCCTAAAACTTACATTTCTGAGGTGTAAATCAATTATTTAGAAATTTTTTTGAAGGACATCATGCTGACCATACAAAGAGCTAATATCCCTCATTTTCAAAGTGAGAACTCTGCCTGCCTTCCAGACCATTAAGTTTTTGATAAAGTTTATTAATATTAATTTTTACCTGTGAAAATGCATAATTGTAGCAAGACCAAAATGTTACATCTCCCACAGAGCGACTGTGATCTTGGGCTACTTACCTCAAGAACTATTGGGTACATCTGTGTATGAATATTACCATCAAGATGACATACCATCCTTAGGTCAAGTTCATCGAAAAGGTAAAGTCTGACCAATGCACTATGTGGCCAAGTAGTTTATGTAACCAACCAATGACTGTTTGAAATATGTTTATTTTACAACCTTGCAATACTTATGGAAACTCACCAGTAGATTAAAACCTGCATTGCTATTAAAATTACGACAACATAATTGGTGTTTTTCTTTTGCCATCTTACTTAAACTCCTAATTGTTGACCTAGTAGATAGCAAAATATGTAAATTGGTCTTTGTTTTTTTTTACTACAATAAATTTTCTAAAAATCATTGTTGGTATTTTTAAGCTTTTAAGTCAGTAGTACATATGCTAATTACAATGTCTCAGGTATGTTTTCTGCTTTCCAGAGCATGTATCTACCTAAATGAATGTAAATGTTTTATTGTTTTTCTCCAGTATTAACAGCCAAAGATAAAATAGAAACTGATGTCTACAGGTTCAAGTTAAAAAGTGGGAAATTCTTGCACTTGAAATCTCGGTGTTTTGGATTCAGAAATCCCTGGACAAAAGAGGTGGAATATATTGTCTCAACGAACACAGTAGTTCAGTAAGTGACTGTCACCGCCTAATATAAGTAGATATGAACAACATAACATTAGACATGATTCTCATTGATCCATGAGTTAAGACTGTAGTACCTTCAATACTTTAATTTTAAACAATCTATATATGATTAAATTTTGGCTATTTCATTTATACTTCAGGTAGCATTCAGGCAAATTTAGTACTTCTTCTCTGTCATGCTGACCTAACAGGACTCCAATACTGTCTAGGAGCACTAGAGTGAATCACCTCAGCGCGAACACCAGCACGTTGCGAACACCACTCGAAAAACTTTCGCAGTTTCTCTATTTTCATGTCTACTGCAAAAGCGAGCGTCAATTTAGAGAAAGCAGTTATTCCTCAATATCCTTAGGCCGTTTCAGTTACGGGAAGAGCATTTTTTAGATCAAAAGTGACAACATTTGGAGCGCATGGTGGTGGCTATGCTAAAAACCTCCCACCGAATGAACGAGGGTGGTATCCGGGTTAAGACTAGCTTTTCGTTTTTTTTTTTACATTTAAAAATGTGTTTGCTATCGGATTATCACTTTGATACAGTTAAAGAACAATGCTGTTATGATTTACAATACTTATTTATAGTAATATTCGTTTTAAAGGGGTGTTCACAATGAAGTATGCAAAACGTAGGGTTGATCCTCATAGCGAACACTTTTCTTTCTGTTGGGGTGGGTATCTAAAAACTGTCGAAAATGCACCTCAAAGGGATTATTACTAGATTATTAGATGAGCTGTACTTAGAGCAAGACTTGGGAGAGAAGAAGAGCAGAAAAAAACACTGAAAAGAGAATGGTCAAGAAACGTAATTGAAGTAAGCTCTGATAGCAGCTACTACATATATTATATAGTCTATAGATCTATGATACTACATTTAATGGAACTAGAAATGGCTTCAATTTCAATGTTGTTTGTTTGAAAATACAGTACAGATATCATGCATTTATCAAAAGGCGCATGTAGACTATAGGAACACTAGATTGTCTTTCTTTTTACTGTTGGTGCAGAGGTTTTCTTGGCTCACTCATAAATAGATTTAGATTTTACACAATAAAACTCATTGGTTTAGAAAAAAATTATTTAAAAAATGTAAACGATCTGTCAAAGTCTAGACAATAGCATGTGGCAGTACAATAGCATGGGCATCTCCATTGTTCGTTACATTAACAAAATAATAAATATTTGATGACTTTGGCTTAGTGTTTGCTCTGAAATTAAAGTGTTCGCTGTGAAGTTTAATGAATAAAAAGTGTTTGCTATGAAGCAGCAAACATGGTCGTCTGAGAATGCAATCTACACCCTAACCCTGCGTAGTAATACAATAATGTAGGATTATTCAAGTAGCCACGCTGTTGTACTATCTTTTGGTACTTTCGTTTTTATCCTATGTCTAACGGTTTAGAAACTAGGTCACAAAAACTAAGTAGGGTGCTTTTTTTAGCTTTATGGTGTTCGCAAAGGGTGATTTACTCTACAAGAAGTCAGTTGCATTGTTGATAAACAAACTTTGATGTAAACAGCACACATGTTACATGTTGTGTTCTATTATTCCTTTTTGCGCACCAAAACAGTCATACTGTAAAAAATCTACCAATGATAGTGACCTTGAGAAATACAACTTGAATTAATTATCTGCATCATCTCTCTCTTGTCCACGTGCATAACTTGAAACTCTTGAAATTGTTGGCTATTTCAGAAACTCATGATCCAATGAGATTTTCAAATATAAAAAATTTTTCTTGTCTTTACACACACGTTCATATGTGTGCATCAATTTGTATTATAATGTTTGATAGTGAGGAAACTGAGTTAAGGTTGTTGCCAGGATTGTTTCTGAGATCTAGAGTGCGTCCCAGCTCAGATGGGTACCTGTCATTAGATGGGTATAGTGAGGGAAAAGCAGGGCAATGTGCTGGCCACAGAATCCTCTTGTATGATATGGACACTGTTATTGGTGATCCTGCTTCACTAGCTCTAAGGATCAAGTAAGCGTGAAAAAGATAATTTACTTGATTCTAGTGCAAAATGTGCAAGTGATTTCATTCATTTATTGTTCTGACTGAGGACATGTTTTTGTAAAACGTTTGGCATAAAATGAAATGTTTAAATTTGAAAAAAAAAAAAGAAACCCTTATGTTTGATAATATATGAAGAAATATAAAGCTTTGTAAAATTGACTCCTTGCTTATTGTCTTTAAAACTTGATCTCGCAGGATGCAGGAAGTGACTAGTTCTGGTCAGATATTTGATCCTACTGTGACATTACTAGAAGAAAGCAATGAATTCCAGACTTTAGAAATGATTGGTGAGTATCATGTCTTTGTTGTCTTGTATAGTCTTTCTTTCTATTCTTGCTGTGGGGTTTATCTCATTCTTTTTTCAGCACAAAATTCTAGCCACTGGAATTATTTATTGTTTTAACATTTAACAATACTAACAGTTTGTGTCCCCCCCCCCACCACTGGCTTAATTCCTGCTTACACGTAGAGTTAACATCCTTTTCATCACCCAAATGCTGACCTTATCTCATGTATACTACAGATGCTCCTTCTGTACAGAAGTTATTGCATTATACAATTGTCTGTGATTTGAGTCTAGTCTTGCATTTTGAATTATGTTTTAAATGACGATAAGTTATTAGATTTCCAGGTTCATTCAGGCAACCCATTCCATGCACTGGTGCCACTCAGGAAGAAAGTGAACTTAAAAAAGCTTTTGTTCTTGCATATGGGATAAAAACATGTATGTCTATCTGAGCATTGTAATAGATTGTTGTTGTAAATTAGAAGTTAATATTACTGTTTGCTCTAGTATCTTCATATGGGCTGTTAGACTGCTTGGATCATTTCCTAGGCAGAAGATTGTTGTTTGATCACCTCATTTCAGTATAAGAAGTTGATCTATTTGAGGTATTTTTCAATGACAAATTAATTTTAATTCATTCCTTCCCATGGGCATTTGAAAATGGATATGTTGCCTAAACAAGTCAGGAAAACCAACAATTTAAAATCATTTAAGACTCTCATGAAAATGCAAGATTGTATGCTTATGACACAGTAATTTTTCAACTTAGAAGGAGCTCTGAAAATTGTGCAAAGATAACATATTAAGGTGTCATCCGCCTTTCTGTTATACCATTTCTCACCTGCATCTGTTTTCAAACTATTGAATTTTAATATTTGCTTCTGTTAGATCCTAGTTCCAGTTCTAAGACAAATGTGCCAAACATACCTGGAATTTTGGGTGGAACTTTGCCTGGTGCTGGCAGGATTGGTAAACAGATTGCTGATGAGTGCATGGAACAATTGAGGTAAGATGTGGGTTAACATTTGTCTGTATGTGTGTATCTATTCAAGTGTTTGATGCATTTTTTATGGTCTTGACAAACACTATACATGTAACATCACATTGCAAATTTACAACTAATAAGTTCATATTTAACTCTTGGTTGCCAGTAAGACTCCAATTACTCCAGCAGACAGCAGTAACACAGGAAGTCAACATGGGACACCACCAACAGCTGGTGGCAATGGTAACTTCAAAGTTCCCCATTCTAATTTCACTTCATCGACAATGCTGCACAATCCTTCTACCATGCACTATGGCGGCACGTTGAATGATTTGAACCCTACTAATAATAATAACAACACATCAGGTTCACAGGTACCATCAGGTAAGAAGATAATATCGAGGAAATTTTATTCTTTATATAATTTTTTTTAACAGGTAACATAATGTTTTGTTTTCAAAATGTAATCCTAATCTGATATGATTAAAGAAACAAAGTTTTCAAGAAATAGATGATAATAGATTATCAATTAGTTTTTTAAAAGTCTCTATTTAAAAAAAAAAAAAAAAAAATAATTTACAACTTATTACTTAGTTACAATTGTGTTAATAGTGCAAATATTTTAGCTAATTTGTCTTCTCCTGCACCGCTATTTGAAGCCAAGTTGGCTCCACCCTCCTGTTCTTCCCACTGGCTGGATGTAAGCCACGTTGAGCACTCGGGCAACGGCATCAACCTCCACCACCACTCCCACTCGGATGACTCCTCCACGGAGGGCTCCCTCATTCAGAGCGTCATGCAGGAGCAGACCATGGACAACATCCAGAACCCTGGGAACGATGCCAACGATGAGGCCGCCCTTGCGTTCCTCATGAGCCTACTAGAAGCGGACGCGGGTCTGGGTGGCCCGGTAGACTTTAATGACCTTCCCTGGCCTTTGTGATATTCTGAGCAGCCTGAACTTGTTGTTTTCTTGTTAGTGATATTGTTACATTTTCCATCGGCCTATGCTCACTTTCATTTTCACTGTTGGTAAGTTATGATTACAATAATTCCTTCCATTTACTGTTGACTTTTTTAAAAAAATCTTATTTTGTTGTATGATATATTTTGTATATTTTGTTGTATGATATACAGTGTATATTTTGTTGTCTGAAATTTCATCTACTTTTATTGTACACAATTCATTTAATTATTTTGTTTTCAAAATCATTATTTTGTTTAAGTGAAAGATAATCTTGGATCACAATTGTATTCTCTTTTGTTATTTGTTTCATTCATTGTGAATATCACATTTTACTTGGTATTGATTATGTAACATACAGTTTTGTAGAATTGCCAACTGTGAAACACCTTGGATTTCCACTTCATTACCTCTATTTACGGTTAGGCGTAAAATAATTCCAACCTTTTTTGAAACAATCAATTGTTGGGATTTTTTTTTTTATATAAAGATTGTATTTTTCTGCCAAATTAAGTGCCTGATGTAAGTGCCAACTAAAAGTGTGTTTTGTTATTATTGCTCTCAATACTGGCTGTGTGTGTTTTTATAGTGAAAATCTGAATTCTATATTGGCACAAAGTTTTAACAGTTTTGTTATTGTTGTCTATATTAAGAAAGAATACTATCATAAATTTAAATGAAAATGAGTTAATTAAAATTGCTAAGAACGTTAATATCAATTCAACATTGACCAAAATAATGAATGGTTTCATATTTATTGTGCAGAATTTCTTATTTTATCCCCCCTCCTCTCCCAAATATTACCATTTATATAAACATCTCCCAAAGCTGAAATCCATATATTGCCTATCTATGCTTGCCAGAAAAAGCATATCGATTATTGCATTAGGTTCATTACATCATATGAGTCAGTTAGGTAACTCAATAAAGCAAAGTATGTAGGCCTATTAAAATATTGTTGGCTTCATTAAATTATTAAATCTGATTTCAGCCTATAATTAGCGCTTCAATATTGTCAAGCATTTACTAAAAAAAAGTAGTTAATGTTTTTTTTTCTCTTAGATTTATAAAATAAACAGAAAATAAAGTCAATCAGCATGAGTAACATTTCCCTTGTGATTTAAAAAAAATCTTTTGTAGTCAGGAATGATGGTATCAACAGTTGCCAGCATACATTTTAAAACAAACAACAAATGAGTTTGACTGGTAAATCTAAAGTGAATGGTTTTGTTAACAATCTAATTTACAGCCTTTGGTTGTTGTTTTTCAATTATTTCTGGTCGCTTATCTGATGCTGGATTGTAATGGTTCCTTTGATGTTTATCTGACTCACCATCACAATGTTTATTATAGAAATTTGAATTTTAGAGGGAAATCAAAGTATCATTTCAATGGGAACTATTGTTGATCAAATCTTTTTTATTATTTCCTTGTTGAACATTCAGCTCAAAGAGCCTTAACTTAGCCAGATTTGTTTAAAACAACTAAACAAATGTACACAGAGCTCAAAACAACATCATTTTTTGTTGTTGTTATCTTTAATTTTGAAGCAGCAGTTTTTCTGTGGTTTTTTTATGTTGTTATCTAGGTCTTGCCAGTGACATTTAGAATGCTTTTAATTGCTCTTGTCAATAGTATAGAATTATTGTCTTCTACAGACTGTGAAACCAGAGAACATAAAGTTGCTTTCACCAGGGTTTCTCAAGCAATGTGTGTTATCAATTTTGTTTCCTATATAAACTTAGTTCAAGGCTTATTTATAGAGTTTTAGTTTTCATAATTTTATTAGCACCAAATCACTTTTTTTTGGTTTAAATAACTCACAGTCTAGATCTAGTTGTCGCTTGTGTTGGTGGTGTTTTTTGTTTTTTAATTGTTCATGCCATCTCATGCTGGAAGTTGGAGTGGGCTTGATTTCAAATTATCTTGAAACAGAATGAGCTGGTCATAAGAAAATATCAGCATATTTAATAAAAAAGAAGCCTGAAGCCATACGACTGAATCCTCCTGCCTACTAGCAAAATGCAAACCAAAGATTTTTTTTTTCTCTATAAAATCAATACAGCAAATGTAGAACATGAGCAGTAGGACAGGGCCACACGTGTTTCAGTCTTGTTTGTTTTTCTAGGTCTGTCAATCCTATTTGCTGAAATTGTCAGATTTCAAGGTCAGACATGTTGTTTCCTGTTCATATAATTTCTACTGAACCCATTCATCTTAACCTCAATCAATGCTTTGTAGCACTTTGAAAAATTGATAAATACTGGTGTTTGTGTTTTTCTTACGTTGTTGCAAGAAGCTACTGTATTTATTATTTCTATGATAATTGAAAGAAAAATGAATGTGTTTTTAATGTCTATCCTGAGATCAATGTTGATATTAAGTTGAATGCCTGGAGGATACAAAACAGGGTAGAATTATTCTCACATTAACTTTTTAAAAACATTGTAGTTTATATTTCCCAAAGCAAGCTAGACAGTTACATTTAAAATTGTATTATTTGTTTTCAAACATTCATGAAGGTGGCCCACATTTTTGACATTAATAGTATTGGTTTTCTTTTTTGATGGATTAACATTTCTCAACTTTTACAAAATTCTTGAATTATATATTGTCACAGGAATTTTGTTTCATGAATTTGAAATTGTCTTCATCGAATAATAAATATGATATTTTATTTGAAAGGACAGAAAAATCTCTGATAACAGGAAAAATTTTGCTCAGAAATTCATAAAATTTAAAAAGAGGAAGAGGGCTTAAAGTACTTCTAATGTTTGCACTTTTCCAAATCACTTTTTTCTTGTTGTAGAAATTTTCAAAAATTTCAAGACTTATAGTCTTATTTGTAAATTTCTTCTATACAGAAGGTGCATTTAAGTGCAGATAACTTGTAAAATCTCCAATGTTTGCGGTCACAAAATTAATTTTTTATTGTTAATTATGTAACATTCCAACCTGCCTTTTTGTTTTTTTAAGAGAACTTACATACCCATTTATTTTTAATTTGCTATTTGATCTTCTTTTTTTCTATGTTTGGGCTATCTATATCTAAAAAACAAACAAAATGGTGTTGTAGCATCACACAAAGAAGCTTAAAGTGGGCTGTTAAACATTAAAAAACACACCTCTTTTTTTATGTAAAATGTTAAATGTTGGCACCTACCTTATATATAGACCCATTATATAATGTTTTACAATCATCATAGATAACAGAAAGTATTTATTTATATTAACTTTCTTGTAGCTAGTGACACATTTCTTGACTCAATCACTGAGGTGGCCCTGGGTGTTTCTTTCCAAATTTGTCCAAGAGAAAATTTTCCTTCCCCCTTCCCCTCCTCTATTCACAATTCCATGATCAGGTATATCTAGTTTAAATCAGGAATTTGTACTGTAGGGCAGTGAATTGCTCAGATGGGTTGTTTTGGGAAAAAAATATGATTGGCTCTGAGTTGCTTATAGGAACTTTTACTAATGCCTGTGAATCTCCTGTCCACAACAGTACTACAACAGTTCCATGACCAAGTATAATTAACTTGCTGAAACATTTGTTAATTGTTCAATCTGAACACTATATCTCTTTCTTCTCTTTTTATGTTAATTGACTCATTGAGTTATTTATTGAATTTCTTACTTTTAATACTTTGGGTTTGAAATAAGCAAGTGATTGGGTGAACCACATAGATCAGATAATTCTTTTTTGGTGAGCCTTGAGCTGAGCAGTGCTCAGCTTGGTGAGCCAATCGGCCAATCTCCACTTGTAACAATTTAATACATGCAAAAGTAAGATTTCAGTTTCGTGATATCTAAATAGAAGACTTTTTAATGGCATAATTTATAAGGAGACAATAAGGTGTTGTTTTTTTTTAAAGATTATTATAGACTATGATTGTATGATTCTATGTCTGTAACAAACATATTTGTATTTATTCACTGCACCAACATTCTATTGTTGATTTGTGGACATGCAATGTGTCTTGGTTATAGCTCAATGGCAAGTGAATTTTGTGCCAAATACATATCCTAATTGTGTAGTCCAAACTGGTGACACTAATGTATTATTTTCACTAAAGACTTTGTCTATGTCAATGTCAAATTTGTTTTGTTTTTGTTTATTTTCCTCTGTGAATGCAGGAACACACAAAACAACATGGTCTAATTAAGTTGTTGTCTTTTTTACTTGAAAGCAATAAATAAAGTTAGCATTGAATTGTTATAGACCACCTGACTATAGAATTTTGATAACAAAAATAATTTTAAAATAAAATGATAAATTACTATCTACCTTTCTAAACTAATGACTTGTCAGAAGGTTTGCCACTTTGTGAGATAGCATTAGGGGGGTGGTATGAGCACATTGTATAGTGGACAAGGACAAATTTCCTTTCCTCACCTGATAAGGCACTAGACTTAAATATTAATGTTAATAACTAAATCTATACACTGAACTATATATATATAAACTGGATTGACCATGTCCTCAATGATGCTAATAAGTTTTTGGAAGAAAAGTGTCATTTTGTGTTGTCAGAAGTCAATGTAAATATTTAAAGCATGTGACACTGTAACTCTTTAGCCCCCTTTCAGATTTAGATTTACAAATTGTCAACTTGAATATTTCCAAGTAGTTAATAACTATTTAAAATCACCAATTTAGAACTGTTTCAGAGTTTCCTAGATGCTGAGCAGTAAAAAAAATGCAGCATGAATTTCTAACTTCAACTTGGTTAAAAGAATATTACTCTCCAGTTTATATATATTTAACTCAATGGTTATATTTAAAATTGAATACTATGATGACAATTAGTTAGTTCTGTGTGATATTTAGAAATGAGTTTGAAATAAGAATTGTTCCATAGATTTTTCATAATATTGGATTTTAAAAAAGAGTATTAAAAACAGTCAAAATGTTTTAATCAGAAATTACCAGTTTTGTAGACAGATAGGAGTGTCTGTGATGTATAAGATATGTAGGTCATGGTGATGATATGTAGATCACCAGCATAGTGATCAAAGGTTACTAACAAAATATAAAGGTCAGGAAATTATCTTCGCTTTTGGAATGATCCTGCATGCATGCAAAACATACCTGATATATGTTGTGAGAAATATGTAAAATGATGTGCTGGTCACATCGTCAGCTAGTAGATTGTAATGACAGAAACTGATTCATTTTAATCTTAATTCCAAAAGGGAAGTTCTCAATAGACCAGATTTAATCATTCAGAATGTTCATGAAAAGTTTCCCCGGGGTATGCAGTAAATATGATTACACTATGATGCTTATAGTAATTGATCAATTTTAATTTGGTTTGCTTTTGGCTCATTATTTTATAAAACTTAATTTTCTGCTGCTAATAGATTATTATTTCCATGTGTCTTTTATTGTTTCTTGTTTGTTTACTGACGTGTTTACAACAGTGTTTAATATTATTTATAATACTTTTTTCAATAATATCCTCTTTTAATGCTCATTAACTGAATGAACTTGCTGTATGTTATGTTATTTACTAAATGTAAATGTATTGTTACCACTGGCAACTGTTATTGTTTAAATGGTATGTCTCATAACTTTTGTATAATATCTGTTTTTATTAACTAATCATTATTTTAAATAGTTAAAGAGAGTAAAATAGTAAAAAAAAGGTACAATTTTAGAATATCTTTAACCAAATATTTTATTAAGACAATTGAAGGTGGCCTACCGTTTTAAGGATATTGACATTCAAATATATTTTATATTTAAGAAATCTATCTAATAATCTTTGTCTCTCCCTGTGGAGCTTGAGGCATCCACAGATTTCAGCCATGTCTCCCTTCGGAGCAAGAGGCATGGCCTTGTCATCTCCATCTTTTCTTATCTAGTCTAAGGTGCTATCCAGTTCCTGATTCCACTGTTGGAAAAGTGTTCTTTCAAATGTATCCTTAGAATTCAGTGGAGACATCTTACCTCAAAACCCCTGAGGTGGCTACCATCTTTTTTAGTGGTTATTTCATGTTTCTGATGCATAGACAAGGACTGAGGATACATTTGGTTTATATATTTTTAGCAATGGGGAAGATTTTCATTGTATTAAAAGCCTGTGCTACCATAGTTATTCTGGAAGAGATATTTGTGTCAATACTGTCATAAGCTTATTTAATAATAAGGTTAAATAATTTGCCAAAAATGTATAAGTACAATTTAAAAGTTATAGCCAAGATTTTGATCAATTATCAGGATTGACATTTGTTTGTATTAATGTGATATGTGATTCTCTTCATTTTATTTTATTTTCTGTTGTTAGTTATATTTTGTAATATTGTAACTTTCACAAGTTTATTTGAAAACAAAAAATATGTCTTTGCCAAAGTATACTGTTGCCTATTGCATTAGTAAGTACCACCAAGCCTAAACTGACACGTTGCAGGAGTTTTGGGCCTAGTGGACGTAATAATCTTCTATCTTATTATCTAGAAGGAATGTCAGTAAACTTATAAGAAACCAAACTTAATGCTCAGTTATTACAGTTGTAAAAAAAATGTTTGCCATTGTATGTCTTATAATGCTGACAATTCTAGTGCCAACATTATGTTCAATCTTTAATTCTATACTTATAAACTCCATTGTCAAATTAAGGGATTTTACAGTAATTAAAACCAGGTTTGAAAAAATATAATAAATGAAAGTATTTTTTTTTATTTTGTTCTTTAAAGCATATATGATATACTTTGTTTTAACTAAAATTTGTTTAATTTGAAAACTTGTTTTAATTCTATATTCTTTACTATTTTGGAAATCATTGGATAAAGAAACTATTGACAATTTCATGACTGTTTAGTTTAATTGCTATTAAATTTCAAATATTTTCTTTAAATGCATAAATGCCTTATTGGTGAGCCTTTGTATTCATATAACTGAAATTGTTCTTAAAAATCCTAAAATACAAAAATGTTGATCATGTATTTGAATTAGTTGTTTTCTGTTATTCTTGAGTGTTTTTGTTAACTGTTTATTTACAAACTAAAAACTTTGGTAGTTTACACAATGATTCCCTCCTCCACTGCTTTATAAAACAGATCAGTGGATTCTCTCCCTCTAATAACACAATTTGTTTGACTGAAATTTCATTCAATAAACAAGATAATACAGCAGGGCTTTCTACTTTTCCAACTTTGTACTGCTGGATGATTATCTACTCCTCTTAAAATACAATTTTTTTAATTACAATAAACATAAATTTACCTGTCAGCTGCTATTCAATTCTATGCTTAGAAAATACAATAGAAAGGGACATAATCAAAACAATCTTTTTAGAGGTTGTTGATTTCTTTTAGTTGCCCTTAGTGCTGAAGTGATTTAGGTAAGCATTTTTTAAAATCCCATTATGCCTGTGCTACTCTGAAGACATCTAAAACACCAAAAAACCCATTGGATTGATAAAATTATGAAAAAGGTTATCATATTTTCAATTACATTTTACTACTTGCAGTTATTGTTATCTGTGTGTCAACTAATCCAGTAGCAAAAGTTATGTCAGAGTTGAGTAATTTAGAGCAATACAATTTAGTTTTATTCAAGAAAACAAACAACAAATTGTGTTCTGTCTGCTTTAGTTTTTATTATCAATTTTGTTTTTACATTTTTTTTTTATGATTGAATCTAGATAAAGAGAACAGCAAAGCACTTTAAATGAATTTTAGAACAATTTTCTTTAGATACCATTTTGAGTAGTAGCTTAAAGATAATAAACCAATATCATAATAATATGATATAACAATTTATTGAAGAAAAAAAATGAACAGATCCTGTTTTTCAAATGTAGGTCAGGTTTAGGATCATTAAAAAAACATAAATGATGAAAAAAAACAAATATCTATAACTGGAAAATGTCAATAACCCAAATGTGTTATTGGCCAATAAATAGAATAATTCAAATAAAGATTAATTTTAAAAGGACTGGATTTTAGTAAACATTGTCTTTTCTGAAAAAAATTCTTAAAATGGAGGAAATGTACTGGGAATTGAACTTCTCATGGAATGATGTTATAAAAAGAGTCACAAGGACATTGGAATTAACTGAGATTTAACCTGTAGAGGCTGTTTTAAAATAAATTTTTGTACATTTTTTTTAATTTGAGCGATTATTATATTATTATGGCAACTTCTCATAAAAAAGAAATGAAATAGTCAGGAATGACTTTTTGAGTTCATTACAATTGTAAAATAAAATTATGAGTAAAATAAAATTATGAGAACAAACAAAATAAAAAATAATTAATTTGCTGCAGAAATAATACAACCCAAGCCACAAAGTGTAAAATTATCACTTGAAACAAAACAAAAAAATTGTCAATAAATAAAATAGGAAAGAGCAAATTAAAATTTAAAGTTTAGAAAATAAAATATACAACAGTCTTAAAACCTGCATGTATAAGTTTAAAGCTACAATAAAAGTCACAAGCATTAAAAAATGAATATCACAATGTAAATGCTATTAGCCTGAAGATTAAAAAAATGAAATAAAGCCATGAAAATATTTCCTGGAAATAATGACAAGAACACTGGAACAAATAAAGTATTGCACTATTGATGAGCTTCATAAAATATACAACAAAATAATGGTCACTAGTTGATTAATACAATAATACTTGTGATGGGTGGGAATACTGCTTGGGCAATGGCAGATCTGCCCCCCTCTATCTCCCAGGCTATGTATTTTTTTAACACCATCTTTCCAGGACAGACAGATGAATGCTATTACACAAATAGATAAAATACTTATATTAATTTGTTCAATAAAGGTATTAAGCTCTATATTTTTTTACTTTTAGTTGTTTGGGTTGTGTTTACTTGGAAAAGTGTTTTATTTTCTACATGCCTGCGTCAGAACTTAAAGAACTGTGATGAATATAAAAAAAAACACATCCCTATCTGTGTGATGGCTATGAACAGACTTGTGGTCAAAACACAGTTGTTTTACGCAACATTTATGGTCAAAACAACAGATAAATACATAGATAATCACAACAGCACAATAAGGACACATTTTTTTTTCAAAGTTTTCACATTTCAAAACAAAAAAAATAATTTGCCATGAAAAACAACATTGGGTAATGGGGAGTTACATTTCAAAGTACAAGAATTATACAAATACACTCAAAATTGAGAAAGTTTATAGCTCACATTTTGTAAATGCAAAAATTGTAAACCAGGACAGAACTATGACTATGACATCATTATGTTGACATTGATACTAATGTAGTCATGTTAAATACATTTAATTAACATAAACATACCAGATTCCAGATCAAGTGAAATGTTAAAAACTTTCTTTGATTTCATCAAACATCAAACTAACATTCTGACATTATGATAATAGAGAATACTTGTTCAAAATTTGGGTGATTGAATTTTTTTATTTTGAGAAAATGACTAGAATAAAATATTTGGGTTTTTAAGATATATATTTAGGGAAAAAATTCAGTCTACAAAAAGGTGAGAGCCCACCAAAGAAACCCGAGAAGATCTTCACATAAAATATTTTCATCATTATACAATTTTTAAAAACTTGGACTTAACACACAAAAAAATTAAAACAAACAAAATCGACCCATAAAAGAATTCTAAAATTAAGTAATGGCCATGTTATTATAATTATATTATGTTAAAAATGTTCAATTTGAACACATTTACAGAGATTAGTTATTCTTTGTACAATGAAATAAATGATAAGCAAAAACTGGGGGGAAAAAAATGTTTGGTTTATGTGTGTGTCTAGAAACTAGATAACATTCATCCAGTTACTTTACCAAATCTCTTAAAGAAACTATTAATAACAGAAATTAGCAATCATTATTGCAATATCCATTCACTTGATAAAAGCTTTAACTTTCTCTAATCAGTGAGTGATGGTACCACCATCCCACACAACAATTTCTCTAAGAAATGAACATGAAAGATACAAATAGAAAGTAATCCTGCCTGACCAAAACAGCGTTTACCAGTTTATGTGGCCACAGCATTCTAGGGGATCATGTAGCCAGCACAATGCCCAGTTGCCTATTATTTGCCCCAACTAACATCAGGTACCCATCAAAAGTGGGTAGACACAGTGATACCCCCCAGACCCGGGGAAAAAAACAATTCTAGCCTTCATTGCGATTCAAACTCAGGACCTTTGGTTTGCCAGCCGAACGTGCTGTTGTTTTGCCACAATGCCCCCTAAACAAATGTACTGCCACCAACGATTGATAAATGGAAAATTATTTTAAAGCAAAAAAACAATAAAGTACAAATCAAACTATGAGGCATGCAGGACAATTGGGTGTCTTCACCAAGAGGGAAATCAAAGCTTTCACTGGAGACTTGATTGATTACGCTTTTTATAGAGAAAAAACAATCACTTTTTTCTTAACCTTTTGCCCCTTAATTAGTCGACAGTTTTCTACCCTCCAAACCTTGAGTCAAGTCGCATAACTCCGTATATTGAAAAAAAATCGGACAAAAAATATTGTTAAAAAATTTATTGTAAAAAAACTATCAAAGCAACTGCTTTAAATTCTTCATAGTAAATATATAAAAGTATAAAGTTTAATTCAAACCAGTAGAGATGGAAATAAAGTAATAAATAAAAAGGAAAAAAAAAAAATAGCTCAGCCTACGCCGATCGGTTCCGATATTTTGTCATGGAACTAGCCTAACTAGGATATCATCGTATCGGACTCAACTCCTACTATTCAAAGCCTATTCAACTTCTAAACTGCTTAAAATAACTCGATTATCTTGGCATTATCAAAATAATAAAGCCTTTCCTTCATCAGCCTAGCCTATGCTTCTCTAAATATTTCCGAAATACCATCAATTTTTTTAGAATTAGCGCTAAAAATGCGTTGTTTTCAAAAATTTACTGATATTCGATCGATTGGGCTAAAACTACCAAACCAACGTCTAAAAATAGCGTCACTACCGCTCTCTTTGGTCAGAGTAAAAAAAGACCTTTAATAAGCATTTAAAAACTCGCATCGGGATCAAATGCAAAACAACCTGTAATCGGCGACGCGCGGCGACTCCAAGGGTCTATCAGTAGAGGCCAAACGGTTAAGGTTATGAACCAATTTAGCATAAACTTAAAAACAAGATTCAAATTGGTTGTAAAAGAATTTCAATAGCCAGTACAATGAGCTCAACTTATAGAAAGAAAAAAAAAATCCAAACAGCTACATGGTCAATATTTACCATAATGAGTGTCATTAAAGCATATCTATATAAATGAAAGAAACAATGTCAACACTTCTATTTTGATATATATTACATTATTTTCCTTTTTCCATCTGACACTTACTTTCCCTGCCTGTAACTAGCCCTAATCAATGAGCACTATATTGATGAAATGCAACTATGAGATATGGATTTAATTATAGTGACTCCATCACTCTTATGTTTTTATCCCGGCACACAGAATATTATATATTGTATTCAACAAATAAAAACAAATTTTCACTGAGAAACAACTGAGGAATATGCTGAAAGAAAAATGTTTAACTTTCTATCCAATTTAAGCACAATACATAAGCATTGAGCTAAAGAACAAGTAAATACTGTAAATCCTCTACTTATAACAAATCAAAACAAAATGTTACTTTTCTACTTTGGATGAGCAGAAATTAGTCCCCATTTTAATCATTTGCAGTGGTGTTTTTTTTAAATTTCTAAATTTTGTATTAAGCGCATTTTTACAGTTGTTTCTTTTCGATGTGGTATAGATTATAAAAAAAAAATTAAAATAAAGATATAATACTTGAGCCTATTACGTACTTTACTGTGTAACAACTTTCCTTAGTAGTGAAAAGTTCAAGTAATACTTTATACATTGATGAATGAACTTAGACCAAGAAAAGACAGCTCCATGTCAAAAAGCATCTTTGATATTGCTGAATGTCCTGACTGCAAGGTCCACTGGTAAATTAAAGTTGATCATCAATAAACGTTCCAAGGATCTCAAAGCATCTTCAAAACCTTTTTTATGGAAGAAAACAAATATTTCATGAAAAAATAAAACTGCAGTTAAAATTCAAAACTGTGGATTGTGCATAGAAATATTTAGGCATAAATCTGTATTTCAAACTAGATAACTACAAACAGTAAAAGAGAACAATAATTATGTAATTGACTATCAAACTAATAAAACTTAAATTTTATATTATTATATATAATAATGTTGGGGCTTCCATCCTGTTGTAAGCGGCATGAAACTAATCTCTTTTACCCACATTGAACAAGTCTTAATATGACCCAAACCAAAAAAAAATGTCCTACACTGTCTTTCATGCATCAATACAACATGACAACAAATAGATCAGCTCAGGTATCAAGTCCATGGAACAAAACCTTACCTGTCCTTGCCACATAACTCCAGTCTTGGTAGTAAGTGTCAATTAGAGTCTGTGTCCTGAACAGAAGACGCAGCCAAGTCACAAGTTTTCTCTCACTAAGAAGAAATAACAGAACAAACAGAAAAGCATTATGCACAAAGAAACTATAGTAATTACTACAGAAAAAAAAATATTAAAAATTGTAAGGTCTACAAGTGTAATTGAAAATCAAGTTCTAATTAGATTTGTTAGTTCTACAAGAGACATTCAGCCACTGACTTCAGTGCCAAACAGATGAAGGCTTTAAGATGGGCGTCCTCACTACGCTTCAGTGGGGTGTGAGAGTTGATGACCGTGTCTATGGCCCCAAGAAATGTCTGCTTGGCGGTTATTGGCTTGCCACCAATCATGTCCAGGTGGAAGGACTGCGACAACTTTCTTGCCGGAGATTCGTTATATTCACGACCATGCTGAATGAATAAAAAATTTTTTTTTAAGTCACGCTACTTATATAAAAAAAATAGTTTTGACATTGAAAAAGAAAATGGTAAAGAAAAGGAAGTGTAACAGAGACACCAAATAACTCACTTTCATTTCATAATATTTCAGGAAGAGGTCCCAGGCATGCAACATGTGAACAGCTTGAGCTGATCTGCTTGGGAAACAGCCAAAGGGAACCAGACTTGTTGACTGACCCATCTCCATCAGCCCATGCTGCATCAGGTCACGTATGGCCATGGCCAGATCTTTCCTGACACACTGAGTCAGTTCAGGACTGGACTGGTTAACATTCTAAACAAGACAAATTTTTAACAAATCTAAAAACTCCTGGATCACTTTGTTAAATGTGTTCAGTTTCTCTCTATTCCCCCCTTTTTCTTAAGCTAAATCATTCACATGAAATTAATAGGGATATAACCTATGTTTACACAAATTCTGCAGGGGTGGAAAATAACATAATCTAAGCTAATCCAATAATTTAATCTCATTTAAAATCATTTTTCTTCTTTGTTCAAAGTAATAATAATAATAATGTAGGCTGCAATGTATTCAATAAACTCAACTCATACCTAACAAGAGCTAATCAATGGTAGAAATTACCTCATCTGATCCAGAAGAGTAATCCTCGCTATCTGTTTCCTGTTTGGACTGAGCTTTTTGTTCCTCTGCCAACTCAAGACATTTGGTAACAGCCATTTCTAACTTGGCTCTTAGATCACTAAGTGATAAAAAAATTAACACATTTTTTGGAAATCCTATAGTTTTTTTTTTTTTTTGCTTTGTAACATTTTTATATGTTGTCATTTGATTTGGTATATGTGACCCGTTCTGACAAAAAGGTGACATAAGTCGCGATTAGCATTTTGTGCTACACTAGTTTTTGTGTTGTGGGGGTCTTTCTGGTGATTTTTTTTTTTATCTTTGTAAATACTAGTTTATCCATTTCTAAATCATAATTTATGTGTTTTATGTTTTTTTCTACTTAAAAATATTTAAATTAATTATTTTGACCAACGTGTGATTTAAAATTTAGTATAAGTTCACTAAAATTCGGCTTTATTTAACCTATTGTTTTGTATCTAGCCCTTGACAGAAACCCATAATATTATATATCCTTGAAAAGGGCAGACTTTCTGGAATTTCTATGTGATCACTATTTATTTATAGAAACCAATCAGAAAATATTTAAGCCTGAAGTTTGGGATAAACAATTCCTTTCTTTCTATCCAATGAAAATTCGTTTATAAATTGATCATTGGTTACGATACCATATTTTTCCAATACCGGTACAAATTCGCTGATTGGCTATTGGGATACAAAGCGGTAATGATTAGACTTTCCGTTTTCAAGATTATGACAATTTCACACAATGGAGAGCGGCATAGCTTCAATGCTAAATTCTTTGAGAGATGTGATTTTTTTATTATTTTTTTTCAGTTTTATTATAAAATAATATCGTATATACACCACTAAAAAGATAATTGAATGCCCTTTCGATTGGTATGTAAATATAGATATTACGAATCTGGTTGCTATAGAGTTTAGACATTTTCAAATGCATTATCTTTAAAACGCCTTTTCTCGAAACTCTTGTTTTTTTGTCTGACTAGTTCTAAGTGATATTAAGTGTCATAGAAAAATGAAATATTGACGTATAATAATAAATTTGGTATTAAAATAAAGCCTATTCAATGCCCTTTCAAACGATATATATAACTTAAAATGTTGAAAAAACCACTTATGTCTCCTTTTGTGGGAACGGGTCACATATATGGTCATCTAATTTTATCATCTAATTCTATCATATAATGTTGTCATCTAAATATATCATCTAATGTTGTCATCTAATTTTATCATATATGTTGTCATCTAATTTTATCATATAATGTTGTCATCTACGGTAATTTTATCACATAATGGGGTCTTTGTATTTGATTACAGGGAGCGGAGGTGTCAAGCAATACATCAACCTACCCCCAATGATTGCCTTTGGCAGTTTTTTTCAGCAAGTTGCGTTTGAAGTCTCTGCTGCCACAACCTAGCTGACTAATGACATAGATTTGAAGAATGGTTAGAGCCCTCCTCATCATATTATTGGCTGATTCATTCAGATGCTTTGGTATTAGAAGATAAAATAAGAAAACATTTTGTGCACATGTTTATAAAAAACAAAGTAAAAAATTAGAAAAGAACTTTTAGAAGCAATATAGAAAATGTTTTAGTGTCAACCAAATTACAAATCTATAAGCTTGATGAGAAGTGAACCAAAATTTGTTTAAAAAATTTGTAATGAGAACAATGACAGACAAGTGAATTTAAATTAATAGCATCTTTACATGCTTCTAAAACAAAAAAACTAATATACTGTATTATTAATTTAGATGAAAATATTTACAATTTCTTCAATATTAACGACCGATAAAGAAAGTATTTACCTGTGAATTTCCTAGGTCTAGATTTGGCTCCTTGGAGGCAAAATGAGAAGACTCTTTTTGTTTGTGTTGATGTTTGGAACCAAGTGACTTCTGTGCATGGGGCTCTCTGGTCTGTACAATAGGGAATGTTTTAGTGAAAGAAGAATTCACATTTTGTTCACATACTTTATATTTTTAACATCACCAGAAAAAACAAACAACAATCAGTTGGAGAAATTAATGGTTGAGAATGGTGCTGGCCCATGGTATGCCGTGACCAATGGAACTGGTGGGCTCTGCTCTATCCATTCTTTACATTTGCAAAGGAAATTACTTTTTTTTAACATTGGAACACTTTCGAAGGTATTTAGCACTGACATGTATTGTGAAGTTTACTTTTTAATGTTTGAACACTCTAGTATAAATATCTCGCACCGACATGTATAGTGAAGTTTACTTTCTGTTTCAATTCCTTTCAGCCATTGAAATAAAAGGCTGATGTAAATCAATTATTTTTATACATAATTTAGACAATGTAAATAATATTCAATGTAGAAATTTCAGATTAAATGATATAATATGTGATCACCTAGCAATTTAAATAATGAAATTTCAAAATCTATTTGTTATTAAAATTGATGTCTGAAATAAAATCTAATTAAAAATACCTGAGACTCTTCATGCAAAGGGCAGATACAACGTTCTTTTCCAAGTGGTCCTGGACTAGTTGCCTCCCCTGGATACAATACACATAAGAGATCATTAGAAATTTTAAAAACTTTATTGACAAATAATAATTTTTATTTGATAAATTCAATAGCTCATTTTTTTAAAAAGAAAATCAGCAGTTCAAAGCTATACTTGAATTACAAGAAAAAAATTTTTTTTTAAGGGAACAAAGATCTTACCCTGCAAGAATTGAATAAACCTCTCAAGATCTACTATTTGAGTTTTTAGCTGTTCAACTAATTTCTCTTTCACTTTGGCTGGGTTAACAATCTGGCCAACTGCATGGTCTACAATCTGACGAAGTTCTTCGGTGCTGGGGAAAATTAACTGGGAATTTGAAAACTGCTGGAAATCTTAGATTAACACGCAAAAAATAAAAAGCAATTCAACTAATAATGGATATTTTTTTTTACATTATTTAAAATAACAAATGACAAATATTTGCTATCAATAAATCATAAAAAGAAATCAAGATGAGAAAAAAATCTTACAAGTTTATGTAAATGTAAAAATAAAAACAAAACAAGAACTCAAGAACCACTTTTTTATTTTTTATTTTTACCTCAAACTATCAAAGTTTTCAAGATTCAAGTCGAGTTTATGTCTCAACTCTTCAAGCACAACCTTTTGTTTCTCCATGACTTTACTGGTTGGCAAACTGTCAGCATCACCTGTCTTTAAGATGCAAAAAATACTTAGTTACTATTTCATTTCCAAGTTCATTGATATAAATTTCTCAGTAGAATATACATTCACAGATTCAGATCAATTATAACTCTCAAGTTTTCCCATGGAATTTTATCAGATAATGAAGTGAAAACTAACGTTAAAGTAGATATTTTGTGTTTTACAGTTGGATGTAAAAGGCATAACTTGAGTTCCTAGCTGCCAATATTTTCAGGATTTGAAAATGTGCCAAAGTAAATCTCTCAAGACATTCAAAACAATAAAATACAGAAAATAACTATAAAAACTTTCAGCACATTAAAGGTGAATGGTTGAATGAAACTGTAACAGTAATATTATGCGGCTGGCAAATTCTGTTTATCTAATTGTGAAATTTTAACGTTAATAAATTTTGAACAAATGTGAAAAGTCGGACATCCAATGTTAAAGTTTTAAACAAGACAGTATGCAGGGTATGCTAGCAGTGTTCAAACTGCCATCCACTTGTATAGATGGGATGTATAACTAAATCAATTGTGTCAATAATTACTAACCTCGTAGGCATAGGTTTCCAGATCTTCCAGTTGAGACTTTAACTGCTGAATCAACTGCCTTTGTTTTTCTCTCTGTTCATTTATTTTTGCTTCATGCTCCCTTTCAGTCTAAATAATAATTTAGGTCAAAGGTCAATACCAAAATATCTTTATTTTTAAATATATATTTTAGAAATTGAACTAAAACAATTGTGCATATTAAAAAAACATTATTCAAAATAAGCATTTAGATTCCCCAAACAAGAGACTAACCAATAGTTAAATAAGATGCTTGAGCAGTATTCCAACTTACAATTTCTTCGAGTATTTGGGCATCTTGTACTTTACAGCCTCTCACATCAGGAATCCCTTTAAAGGCAAATTCTTCTAGTTCTATTAAGAGGTTCTTTAAACAGATTAAAAAAACAATCATTAGAGAATACTAGAAATAAATTAAAAAAATTACTCAGGGAAGAAAATAAACCAATTATAGTGGCAAGCTATTTGTATATGAAGAATTCACTAATTTGTTAAAAACAAAACTTTTCACACAAAATACCTTGTCAAAAACATGTACATTTCTACTGGTATAATTTTTAAGCACACAAGCTCAGAGCAGAGTCCTATTTCAAACTAGTTTGGGAGTCACAAAACAATATCAAACACAAACCAGCTGGCTACCTCTTTGTCCTCTGGCGTGGCATTCACTATCTGCTTGAGTCTAAACTGAACTTGAGCAAAGTGGGTGGTGAGAGCCAAGAGAGATGAATTGAGTTGTTCTTGTTCTTCCTCAAGTCTCTGCAGTTCTTCACTTTCAAGGGAATGTCTAAAGAAATATTTCAAGTGGCCTGTCATTTTCCCAATGATCACTAATTTAAACATACTTTTAATTGTTTTAAAGACACTCAAATATAACAGCTAGCAGAATGTAATAAACATAATAAAAAAGCAAAGTATCATTTCTCTAAACGTGTTGAAAAATGAAAAAATGAAAAAAAAACTACACTAAAAGCACCAATGTTATTTATTGCAATTCAATGGTTCAAAGTATTAGCTTTCTCTTGTTAATTCACAAATGTATCTAATAAAGAAAATAACATCTTCAGTATCAACTATTTTTTAACACTTTCAACTACAACAGACCTGGATGCTAATGAAGATTAGACTACATTTTAAACCCTTTTGCTGAAGTATAATGTACAATGTACAATGTACTTAAATATTTTATGGTCTTCTCTCATTACCTTCTCTAATGTTTTCACTGGCTAAAGAGCGGAGTGTAATATTCAAACAGATAAGAAAACTGATATTGAAATATAATATTTAAACAATAAAATACTTGAAACAATGTTTGTTTCAATAAATGGTTTACCTTGGTTCATACGGAGATGGTGTTGGGCTTACTGCAGCACCCAATGGAGCCCATCTCTCAGCTGGTCTGTCATTTCCTCCCTCATCGAAACTGTCATAGTCCAAGTCAGCATCAAGGTCCACTGTGTCTTCTAAATTAACTTTTTTATCCGACATAAACTGAGACACTTCTGGTGTAGCCATTTATTACTCTAAGCTCTGTGTTGTTGTTTTTTTTTAGTCTGTAGAGATCTGAGAAATAATTACAATATCGTCCTTATGTTAACAAAACATATTTTTTGGTTCAGATTTTGTGCAGCACACTAGCCTACTGTACCACAGTCATAAAAACAAAGAATAAAGGGAAGCAACTAAACTTGTGTCTGCATGTACACATTTATTGTAGTCTTTCAGAAACATGTGTTGTCAAGATAAATTACAAAAGTTATTGATTTTATTACTTCACAACACAGATCTAGTTTTACAGATAGATAAAAATAGTTTTATAAGTATGTTGTTGTTGTGTGTTTTATTTTGTTGTTGTTTTTTAAATTTAAATATTACAAAAATATAAAAAAATATTGAGTTTTAAAATGCCTAATTTTGGATGCTGTAGAATGTTATATTTTATTTTGTTTGACCAAAATACCTTAAAAGGAAAAAAAAAAGGAATTATCTATTATTTAGACAAACAACTCTGAAAATATAAACTAAAAATATAAATATTGTGAATTACAATAGTAAGTAAAAAAAAAAGGGGGATTTGAGTAAGGAGGTAGTTTGAGCTTGTTAGCTTTTTATGCTCTTTCTTTCCCATTCCCACTTTTTTAGTGTATCAATTTTTTTTATCTAATAAGGATCTATGTCAGGGCTGGGCAAATGCAGCTCTCCATTGAATAAAGGACAGCTCCCGATGGCCTCAACCGTGCCAACCCCATGGCCTATACAATTTAAAAATAACAACTTATCTGTCATGGTTACAATTTAAATGCAAACATTTTTTTTTCTATCTATCTAAGCTTTTATAGCCTGTTCAACTAGAAAAAACAGTCAGTTACAGCACAGTACAAAGGACAACTTTAAAGATGATTGGCTTTATTTGTGTCCACTGGCAAAGACAGGTCTAATGCCCAACTAATAAACTGCATGCAAAGTCCCTCTGTTGATAGAAACAATGCACAGGGTCCACAACAAAACATGTCACACAAGTTTCAATTGTCACTTAAGTAAATATAGTACATAAACGAATAACATTAAAATGCTTCCTGTTGCAATGCAAGAAGATAGCACATCTCAGATCTATCTAGCTTATCAGTCAAGCTTGGATAATCAAAAAACTCTACTTCAATACAAAATGACAAACATATTGACATGTCGTATTTTTTTATATGTTTTTCAGAATGGACTGCGAAAAAGAAAAAAGCAGTTCAACATCCTTGCTAGCAAAAAAAAAAAGAAAATATTTAAATGCTTTTTTCATGCCTTTTTACATCTATTTGAAATTTTATTTCAAATGAACATATTTAAAAGAGCAACTTTTGTATGCGTGTATATTTCTTATTTCTGTGTCACTTATCTTGACAACTTGCTATAAGTATTTTTATGTGAATGGGCACCCAGTGAATAGTCTCACATATAGAAAAACTCATCATTTATTTTAACACAGTGCTATTAAGACACTAACTCATACACACAAAAAGCCATTGTGGAAAACATGCAAGTTATGCATTTCTCTTATTCAGTATTTTATTTTTATTTATAACCTTATCCTTGGAAATGTAATAATTATGGGCCAGTACTATTGTTCAAATATTTGGATTAACCTAATTAAAACAATGCCGTTACTATCAATGGATGAAAATTTAGAAAGTACATGTATTTGAGTTGAAATGGTTATGCACATATTGCAGAAAGTGTGCCCTGTTAAATTGCAGGATAATTGTAAGATAGAACTGAAACGTTTAAAGACTTTTAAAATAGATTTTCCTATACAAGGCTTGCAGTTCAAATAATTTGAACAGTTTGAATGATATCAATATTAGTAGATTATTAATTTAATCAACATATATACATTTCCTATAATTTGCTTACATGTAAGTTTGTTTGCCAAAAACTTCTTTTGACAAATCTGGACAAAAGTTACAAACATTTACCCTTAATTGGAGTTACCAAAATGCAGAGAAAGCTAAAATTGCTGGGTCACAAAGTAAAGAAAACTGTTGCATGTGGATTCATATTATTTTTTACTCTAAACAAGAGTTACCAAAATGCAGAGAAAGCTAAAATTACTGGGTCACAAAGTAAAGAAAACTGTTGCATGGGAATTCATGTTATTTTTAGGCTATTACAAACAATATTAATGTTTTCAGGTCATACAAAGAAAATGGGTAAAATAAGCAGGAGGAAAACTAAATAATTGGGAAATACTGCATTAAAGTTCCCTGAAAGAAATGGACCCCAATTAGATAAACTGTAATGAAAATACTAACCGTAAATGGCAACTATAAAATGCAACAAGGAAAAAGATGAAGAAAAAAAAGTTATTTCCCTTTAATTTGTTTTCACTAAATGTGTTGGTATATATTATATGTATAGGTACTGTATATATATCATTTATATTTACAGTATTTACTCACATATTGGTCGCACCCTTAGTTTAGGATTTTTTTTTCGTATATGTTGTCATTGACAAAACCGATTGGTTGCACCCTTACTTTTAGGGAGTTACAATGCCTTTTTGAATATAAAATTTATAAAAAATTCAAATCTTTTAATATAAAGGTTACTAGTCTAAATATTCAAATAAATTGTGAAACTTTCATTAAAAAAGTGTTTCAATCAAGCATAAAATAAACATTTAATAAAAACAAATAATCTACATCCCTAGTGTGGACTGCCACAAAAAGAAGTCTTTTGAAGTGGCTTTAACAACTCAGAGGCACCTGAATTATGGAACACTACCAAAGGAGTTAGTTACCTGTAGACTAAGAGACGTGAAATACCTTCTTTTTCAATTAGATTTGTATATACTACTTCAAGGCCCAAACTCTAAAACCGAAACATGATAACAGCGCATAATAAGCATGCTAAAATTTTAGCCTAAATATCATGGATAGACATGCTATACAAGTGTGATAATTACCATTACCATTGTTTGCTATGATTTCAAATGCGACTGCACGCAAAAAAAACTAATCAAAGTGGTGAGTGCTGGGTATTTATCTCGTTATCTCCGTGACCGGCAATAAGTTGTTGTTTTTTCAACTTTTACACATGCAACTAACGAATAATGAAACACACTATTGACCTTTTAGGCATTATATTTCTTATAGATTTGAAAAAAAAAGTTTAGAATGCTAAGCTCTGCCTTAGTATGCTATAGCTTATAGACCAAAGGCCCCTAGGTCCTAAAAAAAGACGCATCATAAGCTTATATAGATATAATGCCTATATTATAGTTAGGTATAGATAGGCGTTTACATATTTAGGCCTACGATTCTTTCCATATTGTAATTTGCAATCAATATGAAAAATGTGGCCTTAGGCTTACGCTACACTTCTGCAATACAAAATCAGTTCAAAAGAAAAGGGTATATGGGTTTGAAAATCTAAAATATTTGTCCATTTCAATTTCAGTTATATTAAAAATATTATATTTACACCTACAACAAAGTTTACTTAATGTAAAATGTAAGCCCCCAGCCATTGCCCAGTAATTATACATCATAACAACCACTGATGCAGGTGATAGTTGCAATTTCATGACAGAGTAGTGATGTTCTTCAAACTTTTTCTAAACTATGTCGAGTGCGCACACCTAATTTTTCAGCAAAATTTTAAGTACAAAATGTATAAAAGGCTAATTAAAAGTATCAGATATTTTGCTCCCTAGTAAGCAAAAATATAATAAGGAAAGTGTTTTTTTTTATAAAAGTAAAATGTAGGCCTATGCCAAATTAGCCAATACATATCCTAGCAATTCCAAAGCACTACAATCACTAACATGGGTGATAGTTTCAACTTAATGACTATTCATTGACTATGACAGAGTATGTACAGCGGTTTTTAAAAACTAATTTTTCTTTAAATTTTTTGTCTAAAAAAGTTCATTCTTAAAAGTTTTAAAGACGTTCCTTCTAGATAGAAGATTATTATGTCCACTAGGCTCAAAAACTCCTGCAGGGCGGTCGGCAGCAGGGATAGAACCAGCGACGTGTCGATTGACAGTCCAGTGAACTATCCAAAGGACCTGCTGGCCTCTTTTGACCAATATGCGAGTAACAGTATATACCGGTAATCACTTAATCTTAGTCAAAATTGTATGCCTATCATCAATAAAATCATTGGTTGATTAGTCATTGATTAGGCCTTTTTTTCACATAATGACAAAATTAAGTAGGCCTGGATGCCTATTAACTTATTATAAAATCAGCACACTATATTGGCCCAATATTTAATATTGGTCCGAATCTGACATCATTATCAGATTTAAATATTAAATATTAGGCAAATTAAATACCAATGTCAACATTCCAGTATTGGCAATATTGAGCCAATGTTATCAATGACAATGTAGAGCAGTAGAGTGTGGTTAGATAAGGTTAAGGGGATGTATGATTATGATGCTAGGCCTAGCCTAAAATATAGAGTATAGAGTATAGGCCTATACTATAGTATTATAGTATAGTATTTATAGTGATTCTAAGTCAATTTAACTAGGCTAACGCAAAGCTAAGCCTTCTCAGAAGGCTTCTGAAATGTAATTTTTGCAACTGAAATGACTCAAATTGAGTATGCCTACTCAAATCATAACAAATGCAAATGAGTAGGCCCTATCTTAAAGGCAAAGGTATTTACATTACTTAAGTCTATATACTATTACTATAGTATAGTATAGTAGCAGTAGTCAGTAGGCCTATACCTATTATACTTATAGGCCTATACTATAGAGTCACTATAGTATAGAGTATAGACTATAGTAGTATAGTACTATACTATATATACTATAGTTATAGTGTCTATAGACTATAGTCTATAGGCCTACATTTTACTTTTTCAGTAGCCTTTATAATTAATTTTATTTCACATAGTCACATAATAGTGACATAGGCTAGTCTAGTAAATAATAAATAAATTAAAAATAAAATCTAGACTAGGCCTAAAAATTATAAATAGGCCTAATGAAAATGAGAATTATATATTAGAAACTAAGAATTATAATAATTAATAATAGTTTAATTTTAATAGGCTACTTATTTTAATATTAATTATTTAATAGTGAAATTTAATATTTAATTTTTTTAATGTCTGAATTGACAGAATTGTCTGTGGTCGTGGTGATATTTATTATTCATTTATCCGATTTACCTTTAAATGTTTTATCAGCTTAATTGGTTGGTTAATTAAAACCAAAATTTTAATTTAAGCATAGAATATCCACCGAATATCCAATTATCAACATATTTTGAGTTTCATATGCTGCAAGTCTGTGAGTGTGACGAAATAACTAGGCCTAGGATTCTAAAACAATTTTTACTATTAACTATGTCTATCCATACGTAAGCTGCATATTTCTAATTTAATGTCGTAACGTGTGAATAGCAATTGTCAAAATTATATTTTTGATTAGTTGTTAAAATTTACATCAAGTAGGCGTAGGCGCCAAATACAACCATGGCGGATGCTAATAATACTGTCGCTGTTTTCGAAAATCTTCAATTAAATATATTTCCAGGAGGTAAAAGTTGCCGTCATAAGCAACAATAATCTTACGTTTACGATTTCAAATCGTAATAGTATATATATTTCTAATTAAAATCTACACTGATACACTGTTTTGTTTATTTATTTACATAAAGTCAGACTCAGATCTGACTGATGCCGATGCCGATAGTCATATACAGAGTCATACTTAATCTTATACTTATACTTATAAGTATAAAAGTTATAACTTATACTACTGATGATGTAGCTGTAGGCCCTATGCCTATAGACTATAGGCCTGTATACTATAGGCTATATAGTATATAGATAAAAATAATGAGCAATCTATTATCTAGTAACCTAGTCTAGATCTAGTAGTCTAGTAGAATTAACATTTTTCTAGTTTTACTTTACTTTACTTTAGTTTAGTGTCTTTAGCCTACTTACGCCTACGGTAAGGCTATTAAGTTTTAAAAATATTTTAAAAAATAGTAATTAGTAATAGAGTCTAATACTATAACTTAACTTAGGTTCAGGCCCTAGCTAGGCTTACTGCTTACTGGCCCTACTAATAAATAACTATAGTTAGCCTTTAGACTTTAGCCTATAGTACTATAGTCCTATACCTATATATACTATAATATACTATATATATAGCTATAGCGCTGCGGCTATGGCCTATATATAGTATAGTCTTTTTCATAGTGCTATAGTTAGGCCCTAATTATAGACCTAGCCTAACATATAAACTAACTTTAAAAAAAAAATACAATAGATTCAATAGAATCAGATTGAGGTTAGGCTACTAACTATTACAATGCAATAGCCTACAAAAAAAGAGTAAAAATCAAAAGGACACGCCTGACACTATGACTCATGCATGTCTTATTTATTCTTATATAAATTATATTCCAATCCATATTCCAATGTCCAATGTCAATTATAATGTAAGAACAGGATAATAGGATATATATATGATTAAAATGATTAATATTAATTCTCTTTCTTACCAAGCAAAGTGGCATCTGAGCAGGGAATGGGTTTCCTGAAAAATTTACAATGTCAAATTCTAACCCACCACTTAACATCATTTTAAACATCAATTAAAATGAATAATTAGACGCAAAGCTCAGATAAGCCTTGTCCTAGGATACTAAAAAATTTTAGAGCTTGTATATAGAAGGAGCATTTCACCATTTTTCTGACTAAATAGGCAAACATTGGGCTTTTTCTCTACTCATCAGATTGGGTTAAAACTTGCTGGGATGAAGACTTTTCAGACCTGACCGGGTTGCCAGCTGGCGTCAAGGAACAACTAGAAGAAACAGGTTTTTTGCTAGAGCAGCTGAAAACTGCTCATGATATTTTGGGAGCGTGGCTCCAGGCAAACAATGAAAATGATAACGGAGAAGGTATCTACACACATATATATTTATAATTCTTTATTGCATTATCATCTAGAGAAATTTTGCACAAAGCACTAACCTAAAGTTGTATAGCTTTGTAATCAAAGATATTTATTTAATAGACTATGTATCAATGTTTCTTATATTGTTATGTACCTCTATTATGAATTGACTATTAGAACGACTCGTTAAATCGGATTCAATGCATATAGTTGTATCTTTATTAGAAGTCTCTAGATTCTGCTAATCTGTAGCCCAAGCTAGGGGTTCCTTGACTGACAGGTCTATGCAGTAATGTAGTTATATTCGTGATAATTATCTTCAACACCTTTCTCAACAATGATAGATCAAACAACTCCAGTTGTTGAATAAACAATTTTATTTAAATTGTAGACTCAATATAAACGATCAATAAACGCATCAACTGATGGTAACATAAGTATTTCAACAAAATGACATTATATGTACAAGTATTAATATAGCGACTTCTCTCTACAAACGTTTAAACTGAACTAACTTTAAGGAGGTCGGAACTTTACAAAGAAAACTATCATCGAAGATTCTACAGGGTCTTAATACGCATTTTAACCTCTTTCTCTATAATTACTACGATCCAGAATTATCCTCCAATTTCCACGGGGTTGGACGAATTATTTTATTTAAACTGCCCTCAGGGCACAAAGGTCAAACCTTGGTCGCCTTGGACTCTGATACGCACTTGTTAAGAGGTCAATGCCTTACTACGTCATTCATTTATGACCGAGATTCGTAACAATATTATAATTCAAATTTGTATTTGTGAGTTATGGACATTATGATTGTCAGCTAGGTAAATGTTTTCAAGTAATTCATTTTCATGTGTCAGGTTTCTGGAGTATTCTTATGGACTGTGAAGTTTCTCACAAATCCCTTGCTGTCCTCTTGGCTTATCTTTGTCACAATGCTTGCAAGGTAAGATCCTGCTGTGCTTTTTTAATCCTTGATACACTATGGGTTAACATTTAAAAAAAAGACATTTCACTCATGCTGGTATATAGTAGTTTGTGAATTTTTCTTAATTAAAGTGTGTCAAATCTCTACATTGACACACATTTTAATCTTTAGATTAAGCATTCAAATACAAAAATTTGCTTCTTTATTGGCTAGATCTTTTTTAATAATAAAAAATACATATATGAGTGTATTTATTCCATTTTGCTGATTGTTTTGCTTTGACTATTTGAAGGTGTCTGCCAAATTTAGCGAGAAAGCTTCAGGTGTATTGTCTGCCTCAGTCTACCTCCGGCTCATTGCATTACCAGGTGTGTTTGCATTTCACTTATCTATAGATATTTGGCTGTGACTATAATACTGCACCTTGTTAGTAGCAGAAGATATTTGACCCTCAAAGCCTATAACTAGTATAACTCTGAGTGAAAATTTGTCTAGTGCACAAAGTTTAGACATGAGGAGTAGTTGCATAAATTATAAGCTGAATTGAAAATAGACTGTTTGGAATTGGTATGTACTTAGTTGGAAATTTAGGAAAGCCTTAGAGATGTTAGCAAAGCTGTAAAAAAAATTTTTTGCAAATTTTTTGACATTTTAAGCTTTATATAGCTCCAAAATATTAACAATAATTTTAATAAGAATACGCAGCAGAAAAGTGGGTGGGGGGGGGGGATTATTTACAACCTATATAGACTTAAATCTGTCATTTCTGAGTTAAATTTAAACATTGGTTGTTGCAAAAAGTATGGCCAGGAGGTGTGAATTGCTTTTTTTTTTCTTCACTAGAGGCTTCTTTGAAACTTTTATGGTCAATTTATAATGTAAATATCTATATTTTTCAGGCAGTGCAGCTTTCAAGATTTATAATCCGGAATTGTTTTTGCAAGCTTGTCGTTTACTCACTATGTGGAATACAGCAGGTTTACTGTTTTCTTCTTTTATAGAAGTGTTTTTTTAATCAGTTAACAATAAATCTTGTGTATCAGTTAAAAAGGGAACTTATTAATTAACAAGAAAACTCATTAGTTAACAAGGAACTCATTCGCTAGCAAGGGTCCTTGTTGGCTAACAAGAGAACTCATTAGTTAATATGAGAACCTGTTAGTTGACAAGGGAGTTCATTAGTCAGCATGGAAGATTGTTTGTTTACATTTGAATTGGTAAAATAAGTATTTTTTTACAAGGGGTTATACCCGTCAAAATGATGGAGAAATGAATGATTACAAAGTGTTTTATTAAAAGAGAAAGAAAAAACAAACAAATAATATCACAATAAAAACTGTAGCGAGAACGGTTCTGTATTTTTTTTTTTTATTGTTTACTGTTGCCTGGCACTGAAACATGCATATGGATTGTTGCTGTCAAGCTTCTGACTTCTTAATAATAATATTAAACAAACAATAATACTATCAAAAGGAAAAAACAAACACAAATACCAAACAGTAAAAAAAAAGTATATATTATAATAAAAAAAAAGTAGACAATAATATTTTGAAGTACGAGAAAAACAAGTCCTGAAAAACACCATAATGTGAAAGCATTTCAAAGGGACATCATTCAGTTTAGAACCTTAACATACAGTGATTAGTAATAGGCCGACATTTGTAAAAAAATAATTTATGGATTAAGCAATATTGTTTATATATATAAATGTCAAAAGCTGTATGTATGTACATACCGCATAATCTTTTTTAATACTGGACAGAATAACATGAAATTTGCTACAAATATTCTTCGTGCTACTGCAGTCAACACTGTCAAGGTTTTACATTTTTTTTAATGACCGCAATGGTCAGTTTGGTAAAAAAAATGCGAATATACAGACAAATTAGGTTTCACATTCAAAATGCCGGTCAACTTTTTTATCATTATTCGATCGATTTTGCTAAAAATAAATGAGAAAAAAGGGTGCAGCGAGGTTGCGTAGGAAAATTTGGCTGGCTTATTTTTTATGACGACATACTATCTTTTGTATTCCTGTTAAATTAACTTTGCTTCAATGTTTGCTAATGTACTTTATGAATGAATAGAATAAAATATATTCACGTTTTGATTTGTTTCGTAATTTGTACCGGGCAATTTTTAAATTGTTATAATCGGTAATGCTTTTAGTGGGTAATTAACTTTGTAGCGGGCAAAAAAAATATTTTCACGTTTAAATTCGTGTCATATTTGAAATATAAACTTTGTAGTTGTACTTTAAGCCGGTTCAGGGGACCTGGCACATACCTGCTAGTTGTTTATATAATAAAGATTTCTTTGGGAGGACGTGTCCAATTTATACACTTAACGTTTGTGTCAATCAGTCAAACGTTCAGGAGCCTATAGAACTATAGAGGACAAACATATATATAAATATATAAACATACAGACAGTAATTATGTAGCCTATATTGATATCATTTAACCTAGTTAGTGAGACTTTTAAGAATGCAAAATAGATTCAGTCGAACAATTATGACAGTAACATTAGTTCACATACTTTATGTTTCTTTCAGAATCAGCCGGCAAAAGGAAGAAAAAATCAAATGTCCATTTTGTTGACAAACCCCACACAAAGAGGAGGAAAGGGCAGAAGAGTAAACAGTCTGGTGAAGATCTTTTTGCTGTAAGACATACAGGCTTCTTATTTTTTTCTTTAGTTAACAATAATAAGTAGCTCCCTAAGCACAGAATACTTGAGATTGTTTTAAATGTACATATTCACTGATGGTTATAGTCTAAATAGACTTTGTATTTACATACACAGCAGTATGTAGACTTAACCATTGCCTGTTATGTAACTAATTGGATGTTTTATTTTAAATTATACAATTCTTCAATGAACTCTTTGAGTTGATGATTTTTATATCTGGGCGCATTTAAAAGATTTTAAAGTTTTATTACTTAGTGTTTGTTGTCTTTTGATGTGTACAGAGTGGCATTAACAGAGACGGAAGTGATGAAGAGCACACAGTGGAACTCACAGAAACGGAAAAACATAAATTGGATGGTTTCAAGAGACTCTTGCTTGAAGTAAAGACTTGCATAATAGGCATTCAGTTAGAGATTATTCAAGTTAGGACAAACATAGTTTTAGTGCGCTGATTTCTTTTATGTACATATTTCTTAAATAGAGTAAAGTTGTAAGTAGGTATTGTGCCATTGATGATAATTTTGCATTTTCAAGATATTTATTTGATAACTTTCCTGAACAGATAACAAACCTGTGTGACTGTTCCTAGTGATCCATTGATATAGTTTTGTTGTTTATGCGACTCAACCAATCAGTCTTGATATCCTCCATGCCCTTTTTATTTTTTCAATTGTAAGCATGTTTTTGGTAATTATAAGACTTGCATACACTTCACAGAATGTCATAATAATATGTGAAAAATACTCACTACGTCAGTCTGAATCAACAGCAATTCAGCTTTTGTCTGTCCTGACAGCCCAGTCTAAACAAGATCCTCAGGCAATAGAAGAAAGTATGGGACAGTGGTGAGTTAGATCCAGCACAACACAATTAGTTTTCTTAGAAATTTTGATTTCCTACACATGTAAAGAAAAGGGGTCGGGGCAGATTAAGCTTGTTGAAAGGGTCATGTTTAACTTTTTTAATGGGGGCTCTTTAGTAGACCCTAACTATTGTTCATCATCATCAGACCTGTGACCTCTATTAATTAAATCTTATAATGAATACTTTAATGCTGGATTTATATAAATAATAATTAGTCAATAATATTTGTTATATAACAAAACATAACTTGTTTGGTATCACTATTAAATCAAATTAAAAAAACTGTATTTTTAATTAAAGGGAGATAATAAGCCTGTTTTATTTGCGATAATATTTCTAATATTAAATATTGTGTTTCTTATTTTTCTTTTATAAAAAAATAAATGGTCTACAACTTATAACTTTATAATGAACAAACTGTAAAAAGTAGTTGAAAATTATAAATTATGACTCAAAAATTATATGCACATTTATAAACATTACATTAGCTACTCAGTTAGTATGATTACTACGTATCAATTCCATTTAATGATTAATTGGTCTGACCAGAAAATTAAAGAAAATCTCACTCTGGCTTCCCCACACAATGTGTTGAGTGTAGATCTTCTCTGCCTTGTGTGATTAGATTTTTCACACAGGTGTAGGAAGTCTTAGTCAACCCCACCCCTGAGACGCGCCTCCTAATGGAAATAAAAAATAAAAAAAATCTCACTCTGGCCTGGCTTCCCCACACAACGTGTGGGAAGTCTTAGTCACCCCCCGAGCTATGGCTTTCATCTAAACTTACCCAAAGGAGGGGCGAGGATGTAAAAATCTTAGCCTCCTAATGGGAAAAAAAAAAGAAAATCTCACTTAAACCATAGACTATAATATACATGGACCGCTTGCTTTAGTATTTCTGCTATATGATGACTTGAAACGCTGATTTTCAGAATTCCCGATTCTAAATAAAGTAATTGCGTTACAGGAAATAAAGTTATTGATTTGATATACGAGTTCCGTTTTATTTAATCGATATTATTTTTTCAATGAAAATTTAAAATTGAAAGTAGTACAGAGCGGAAACATTTATAAATCAGTGTTGTGTGCGCAGGGAAAAAGAACAAAAGCTCTAAAAAATAGAGCAGGCGGTCCATCTTATTATAGTCAATGATAATAGGATTAATAGGCCTACAAGTATTCATTTAAAGTCGAAAAAAATGTGATTTAATAAAACGGAACTTGTATGACAATTACTTTATTTAGAGTCTGGAATTGCAACAAAAAAAAAGATAATAGCATAAAAAACTAAAGCAAGCGGTCCATGTAAATTATAGCCTATGCTTAAACTGAGAACAAAATATAATTAATATTATCAGTTACTAGATCCTTATCTTGACAACCAATGATAATATTTACTTAAACGCATAACTACTGTTACTCTTCTTTTAATGTGAGGCCCCTATTTTGGGATTGGAGTCATTTTTCCAACCATTTCTAATCTTCCACGGTTAATTACAAATCTCTCTTGGTAAATAAACATTTAAATCTTGTTGTTGTTTTTTTTATATAATTTCTTGAAGTACCGGTGTCATTAATGTTTAGATCTTTTATTTTTAAACACATTTTCTTGAATTTAAAATGGAAAATGTTTTTTTGTTAAGATTTAAAAAAAAAAAATTTTTTTAAATTTCCTTTTTTTTTTAAAGGAGTGGCAGACATTGCAGTTCTGGAATGTTGGCTTTTAAAGCTATCTATTTGTTATGCCAACCATTTCATGGTCATGTGACAGCCCTAGTCAACGAGGTGAATGTTGCTTACAATATTTTGTTTAATGATTATGTTGTATGATCTAAGCATTAAAAAAAATGTACATTTATACAAAGCATATTTCTATCTCAGACTTTCAAGCAACTTTTAGAGCATATTCTAATGATGGAAGATGGGAAGCTGTATCCAACCTTTGGCCGACCTGTACTGTTGATGAGGAGACATGCAATAGATTTTGTAGTGTAAGGGGACAGAACTTTTTTGATTCAATTTTTAGAAGTTGTGTATGCCAGTCTTTCCCAAACTTTAGTTTGTTTTGTCACCTGATTTATTTAGCTTTTAATTTATGATCCACTAATATTTATATCATGAGGCACAGTCGCACTGAAGGTCTTTGGTTCGAATCCTGGTGAAGACAGATTTCTTTCCCGAGATTGGAGGGAGTCCCTTAGTCTACCCAGCTCTGATGGGTACCTGACAATAGTTGGGGTATATTAAAGGCGGCTGAGCACTGTGCTTGCCACACATCTCCTAGTATGCCGTGGCCACAGAAACAGATCAATTTGGTCCGACTGGTACTTTACATACTTTAACATGAATATCGCCTTAGATATGAATTTCCACACAATTCTTCACACCTCTATATTTGAGAGCTGTTTCTGGATTAGGGTTTAAATATCACAAAATATCACATTTGAGTGAATTATATCATCACTAAATCACCCATTCCAATAAATTGACCTTATGACCTTGAACTCTGCTAATTTTTGCGACCCAGTAATCAGACTTTTGTGGTCCATCGGTGTATGTTATAGAGCTTAAGTAGCCACAGAGATGGAGACATTCTTGTTTTCTCTTTGAGGTCTTTAGTATTTGTATTATTCACAAAATGTTCTTCAACAGCTACATCATTAAAGAAGTGGGCGAAAGATCTCTGCAGTGCCTTAAAACTTTGTTGCAAAACATGTGCTTCAAGGTGCCAGACAAATCAGATTATAGAACTTATGGTGCAGAGGTAAATTTCCTTCAAACTAGCTTTTTAACTATACATGCATAATGAGTCCTGGTTAGTTTCCACTTATAAGTTAGTCTGACGACAAATTTCTATCATTAAAAAACTGCACTTTTGATATTGATTTATTATTAAAAATGTCACATTTTCTTGGTGAAGAACATACTAGACCTAAATTCATTTTTATTAAGAAGGTTTATTCTTATTCAATAAAATATAGTTACAAATTTGTTCTGGTAATGGAAGGGTTAATAACTTGTATTCACTTGATCTGGACTGTGCCAAGATGTTTTGGGTTTAACAATTTCTCTAACTATTTGGTAGGCTGTCAGTGAACTTCTAGATTATTTACCTGACCTGGACTACGCCAAAATGTTTGAGTGGTTTAAACGTTTGTCTAAGCACAAAAAGGTATGGACCTCAAGAGTTAAGGATGTTAGTGGTTTAAACGTTTGTCTAAGCACAAAAAGGTATGGACCTTAAGAGTTAAGGATGTTAGTGGTTTAAACGTTTGTCTAAGCACAAAAAGGTATGGACCTCAAGAGTTAAGGATGTTAGTGGTTTAAACGTTTGTCTAAGCACAAAAAGGTATGGACCTCAAGAGTTAAGGATGTTAGAGTGAAGCTAGTGTTAGAATAAATTATACAACAATGAAATTCAGAGCATATGTGTGCAATACAGGGGACATTTCTTTCTCTCTTTGCCCCAGGTTTGTCAGAGGAGCTTCGTCATTGATTTAATGTTAGTGCGGATGGAAAAATCTAAAAGGAGATTATCAGGTTAAAATTTGCATCATAGTTTATTCGTCATGTATTTTAAATGAAAAGTTGGTTTATATAAAAGTGAATGTAGACATATTTGAATTTTTTTTTAAATTTCATTCCTATTTAAGATGATGTGCCATTGGAAATCTCTGAGTGTTGCAGTCATAGAAGTTTGGTGTGCACACTACTGAACAGATGCTCAGACACCAATGCTAGGTAAAACTGTTTCTGTATCGTGTTCAGTAGTATAGACTGATTCATTATATGGTGTTCAGTAGTATGCTAGGTAGAACTTATTCAGTAGTCTTCCAGGTATAACTAATACATTATAGCAGGGGTCGGCAACCTAAGGCATGCATTGCAAAGTTGGCGAGCCAAGCGATTTTTTATGGCACGCGAGAGACCTCCAAGAGGTGTATTTTATTGATAAAAAAAATATTTTCCGGTTCTGAATGAGGAGAACTGACTGTTGAAGCAGATGTTTCTGAATGACATGGCGACACATTTCAGTGAATTGAACACCTTTACAAGGACGGAGTCAAACAGCACTTGAACTGATAGACCTTTGGAATGGATTTGCATATATCATATATCTTGAGAGAAATCAATTTCAAAACATTTAACTATATGTACTTCCTTTATAAAGGCATATATAAAGATAGATAGTTGGGCTTTTCAGAGGTATTTTGAAGCACTCAAATCGGAGTTTACAAACAAAGACTCATTTTACATATCCCCTTCATGCCTAACTGGCTTGATCTTACTTAACTTTCTTAAATGAGGATGTTTTTGTTTTCTTTAAATGGAGCGATATTGGCTCATTTTAAAATGAAGCCAGTTGAATGGAATGAAAAAAAATGGGCATCAAAATGTGCCAATTTGTGGGAAAATCTGGAAGAAAGTGGTTTAAGAAAGTCATCTGCTATTCTCAATGGCCGGTCTTTCGCTCTGTTTTCAGCTTTTGTTCAACATACAGTTGTGTACAGTATTTATATCACGTGAAAGCTGTGTTAAGCATCCAAAGAGATCCCTTACTCTTCACTACTCAGAAATGACTAAATTTGTCTTTGCGATTATAAATTAGCGAATAGCATTCAAGACTAGGCGCTCATTAATTGATACAGACTAAAAGAGTTTAAAAGAGTTTTCATGCTCATCTTCTTTATAAATATTTTAAAACAAAATTTGTTTTTATTAATTTAATAAATATAAAAGAATTTTTATAGCATTATATTATGCAATTGTTGTAATTATTAATGTTAAAAAAGATATAACTCCTTAAGGTTAAATAGACAAACAATTAATACAGGAAATGTTTATTTATAACTGTTTAACGTAAATTAATTGTATACGTCTAATAATTAAATCTTGTAATGAACACCATAATACTGGATTTATGTAAAGAAATAATAATTAGTCAGTAATATTTGGTATATTAAAAAAATACACGTTTGGCATCACTATTGAATCAAATTTATAAAATTTATTTAACATAAAGGGAGATAATTAACCAGTTTTATTTGTGCTAATATTTTTAATATTGTGTTGGTGTTGGTGTTTTTTTGTTTTTTTATAAAAGCCTAAATGGCCTACAATTTATAACTTTACAATGACCAACTGTAAAAAGTAGGTGAAAAATAAATAAATATTATATGACTAAAACATTATATTATGCAAATTTTGAAACACCACATAAACTACCCAGTTTTTATGATTACTATGTATCAATTCCTCTTAAGGATATTGTAGATTTGGAAAATTTAAAACAAGATATAATCAAAATTGGCTGTTGCTAGATCCTTCTCTTGACAACCAAATGATAATGTTTACAAACTTGAAAGTGTGGTAATACAATTTTGTATTTGGTATAAAATGCAAATGAAAAGGATGATAATTACAATCACGTAAATGTTTTTTTTATAAATAAAACGCTTTAACAATTTCTCTACAAATGTCCTTTGCTTTTGGCCTTGGTCTTTCTAGGGAGTTAAATTAAACCTATAAAAAATAATAAAACAAGTATATTAGCGCAGGTTGACTTTTAGGCTGTTGGCACGCCGAATGATTTACAAATCCTAGTTTGGCACACTGTTAGCAAAAGGGTGCAGACCCCTGCATTATAGTATGTAGCATTATATGGCGGGCATTTTTCAGTGCATTTGTGACATGCTGTTTTGGTGACATTGTAGAAAGAAACCAGTTGGAACAAAATTACGAAGGTATCAGGATCACATCCAGGAATTTTCAAGGCCTGGAGAGTGTCCCAACTCTAATGGGAATACCTGACATTAGTTGGGGAAAGCAAAGGTGGCTGGTCATTGTGCTGGCTGCATAATCCCCTTGAATATAGTTAATATGTGGTCAGAGCCTTTACAAGCCTGGCTTTATGTGGCTCATGTTGATATTGCAATATTTATTGCTTTCTTTGCTTCCACTGTATAACTGCTACCTTTTTTTCAATATTCAGTGTGAGAGCAAGGGCACTGACTGGTTTCTCCATCTGCACGGGGTCAAAGTTCAGAGATGTTGTGACAACAATCAAAGAGGTCATTACACCAGTGACTGCTCAGAACAGACCCACAGCCAAGCACTTTATGCCCACTCCCGTGGTGGCTCTTGCAGCGCTGCAAGGTAAGAACTCAACTTACTCAGTTACTGTTAAAGCAAGGCAAAAATACTATTTTTTTCTTTTATATATTTTTTATTGCATGTTTTATGCTCCTGTATTATTTCTCTCCCTTAATTGAGCTGTAAATGTTGAAAAAGTTGTGAAATGACAGAGCAGAATTTGTATCTTGTGTGCCGTGTAAAAATTTTAAAATGATAATTAATCCTTTCAAGCTTTTACACCATTGTGTATTTCTGCAGAGTGTTACGGCATTTCTTACAGAATACATTGCCAAGAAACAATTGCTTTTTATCTGCAATTTTTCAAAATTTTAATACTCGAATTGAGTTAGAATTACTTAATCGTTGCCATTAGGTAAAACCATTTTATTTCTCCTGTGAAATAGAGGGACAAAGTAAGGCCAAATCTTTTTTTTTGTTTAATCTTCAGAGTGTTTCTTTTTTTTTAAATCTTCAGAGTGTTTCTTTTTTTTTGTTTAATCTTCAGAGTGTTTCTTTTTTTTTAAAATCTTCAGAGTGTTTCTTTTTTTTTAAATCTTCAGAGTGTTTCTTTTTTTTTTAAATCTTCAGAGTTTCTTTTTTTTTAAAATCTTCAGAGTGTTTCTTTTTTTTTTAAATCTTCAGAGTGTTTCTTTTTTTTTTTTACCTTTACAGATACTTCTAGTTTAGCTGACTCGAATCTTGAAGAAGATGGTCAGCGGCCACCCCCGGAACCTAATTTTTCTGTTGACAGCGCCAGTGTGTTGCCCCCTGAGCAGAAGACTGACACGCCTCAAGCTGGAAAGCGGCCATCTGCATTCAATACAATTGAATTAACTCCAGGATTTAATCCATGTAAAACAGAATTATTTTTGTTTGTCTTGTGTGGCTCAAAATAGTGTTTTAAAAAGTAGAAATTCATAGAAAGTCATAGAAATTTGTGTCATTTATGTACCAAGACTTGTTCTACCCACTCTTTGAATAGGGAATAATGTTTTGCTTATGATAAAATTAATTTTGTTGCACTATTCATAGATCTTCCAGATACAGAAGGTGTAGTGTCCATGTTAAGAAGACGTATTCTTGACACAAAGGTAGTTGTGAGAAAATGTGCTCTCCAGGCACTACAGAAAGTTATTGAATTGGAGGCTCCAGTCTATAGGAAAGAGGTAATTACACTTAACCTTCTTCTTCTTCTTCTATGGGTCACGGTGGTTGAGTAGCAGTGCACTCTGCTGGCACACCAAAAGTCCTGGGTTTGAATCCTGTTGAAGGCTAGGATTTGGAGTCTATCCAGCTCTGATGGGTACATGACATTACACTGAGGTAAAATAAAAGAGGCTAGGCGTTGTGCTAGACAGACGATCTCCTAGTATGCTGTGGCCACTGAAACTGGTAAATGCTGTTTCACCGCTCCCATCAATCAATTCCAACAGGATAAATTTTTTTTTAACTTTTTCTGTTATCCATGCAGAAGAACTGTTGGTCCAGTTGCAATTATTGCCAGAATAACATGGTGATTGTTTGGACAACTAATAAGTTAAACATTTTTTTTAAAAGGGGTAAGATCTTTATGCTAACATTTTATAAGCCAATAATAGAGATGTTTTTTTGTTTTTCATTTCATTAGGATTTAAATGTATTGCAAGAGAGGTGTGCTGACCCAGCCCTGTCCGTTAGGAAACAGGCAGTTCACTCACTGTATGAACTTCTGAAAGCTTTCCCTCAAGATACAAATATTCAGAAGTGAGTTTTGTTCATCTTCGTTTCTTTGTGAATGTTTGAAAAAAGAGTAAAATTCAGCCAATTATTTCATTTATTGCTACCTGATTTTTTGCCTTGGTCATCAATGACATTGTTCCCAAATATTTTTGTTTTTCTTTTCAAAGAGCCTGGATATTGGGCCTTTTACCCCAAGTGATGGACAGAGAAACATCAGTGCAGGAGAAAAGTTTTGAACTGTTGGAGGAAATGATATTGCAGCAGTTAAAGCCAGCATCTAAGTAAACTATTTTATATGAACAACTTAGTTATAGACTCTAGATGACTAAAAGTTACCCACACACAAAAGTCATTTTGATCAACTACAACTAATGAAAAAGTTCTCAAATCATCCTTGATATTAATGAAGCAAAAAAAAATTACCATCACTGTTAAATTTCCACAGAAAAACAAACAATGTTTTGAAAGAGTATCTAACATCAAAATTAAAGAAAACATTAAAAAATTAGAACAAATTCAGTAAAGAGCTGCAAAGTTCATTACTAGCGAATATTCAAAACTGACAAGAGTAACACCAATAGTTAAATCACTAAACCTAGAAACACTAGAGGACAGAAGGGCAAAGAGTAAAGTAGTAATAATACATAAGGCATTCAATTCTAATTTAGAAATACATCACAAAGACAATCTGTCACAATGCTCAGATAAACATAAGGATAAATACACTTTCCTTATCCCTTTACGAGCACAAATTCATGTAAGTACTCTTTCTTCCTGAGTGGCATCCAGGCATGGAATGGGTTGCCTGAACAAACCAGTAACTTATCATTTAAAACACTAATAGAAATGCAGGACTAGACTCAAACCACAGATGTGCTATATAGAAGAGCGTCTGTAATGTAAAAGATAAAATAAATGAATTTATAGTATCAATGAGAATGTATGTTGTTTTTTATTTGTCTCAGGACTGCTAAAAATCAAGCCATTGAGTGGGAATTACTTCATATTATAGCTGATGAGACTTGTGAAAAGTTAAGGTAAAGACAATTTTACTCATTGTTACTGGAAAACTTATGTTACTCATTGTTACTGGAAAACTTATGTTACTCATTGTTACTGGAAAACTTATGTTACTTTTTTAAAAGTTAGACCAGCTAGTGAACAATTTTCTTTACTAGATAGCTAAAAGTATATACTGGTGACCTTAGTTCTTTATAAGTGGATACAAATTTTGAAAAATGTCCTTCTTGCAGACGATATTTACAGAAAGCTTGCCAATATTGGGCTAGGACTAAAAAGCTGAAAAACTCAATGATCGATGCATTACTCAGCCATATCGATGGTGATAATGATAACGTAAGTTTACTTGTTTGTACATTCATGCATAAGATACGTTGTTGTTTTTTTATTCCCCATTTTTGACATGGCTGAATGATATTTACAAAAAGTAATGTTTTTGCTTTTTTTTTTCATTCTGTTTTTTTAAGTCTGCCTGGATGTTCCTGGCTGAAATTTCCAAGACACCAGTCAGAATCAATCACAATGTAGTTATTCAGCACTGGAAAACTGTGGATTCTTGTCAAGGTGAGTGTTATTATATTTTAGTGTGTTTTTTTGTACATATGAATAGAAATGTTTATATTCAGTAAAACTCCCTGTATCCCATATCCATTCTGCAAGGTTTCAAAATATCCAAATATGTTATCATAGAATAGTAAAGAAGAAGTTTTTAATAACTAGAGGTGGCATGATGGTTGAGCAGCAGCACATTTGGCTGGCTTACCAAAGGTACTGGGTTTGAATCCTGGTGAAGGCTAGGATATGTTCTCTGGTCTGGAGGGTGTTCCAGCTCAGATGGGCTCTTTGACATTAGTAAAGTAAAGGTGGCTGGGTATTGTGCTAGCCACGAATCCCCTAATATGATGTAGCCACAGAAACTTCATCAACCCTATGGATCAATTCGGTCTGACATGATTATTTTACTTATTTTTAATAACTGATGCTAATTTTGCATTTTTGTTTCAAATGTACCTTTATCTAATGCATAAACTAAACTAACAGTAATTCTGCATATCCTGATGTCATTATGCACTCAGTTCTCTGACAAGGTGTAGTTGCACTGCATATGTATAGTAATTTGTAAAACATAAACAAATACAATCAGAATTTATGCAATTTTTATTGTCTTCAAAAATATTTTTTGTTTGTTCTATTCTTCTAGATGAGACAACATGTTCCAAATGGTTTAATGTTCTGGCTGTGTTAGGATCTACAGTGAAGTATATACCCGCAAGTGAACTTCCCATTTTACTTGGTAAATAAATCTTTAATTTGTTTTGTTATAAATCAACGGTCAGCCATAGATAACTTATTGGTTAGTCTGAAGTTTTACTTCCTTCTAACGTCCCTCCATGAGATTACAGATCTACTTTTACTGTCGTCTTTACTTTATACCTCTTTTTAAATTGATGTGTTTCACAGAGGACATGAAAAGAAGGCTCAGAGATTTCACATGCCCGCCCCGTATAATTTGTGGGATGGTCAACTGTGTCTCTAAAGTAAGTACGCATGCACAACTGTTTATTATGATACAATTTTTTTTTAACGTCTCCAGATTCATGGCTGTTTATAAACATAACAATAAAATATTTTGTTTCTCTTTTGATCCCCATTTGACGTCTCCAGATTCATGGCTGTTTAGAAACATCACAAAGACATTTTCAAGCTTGGGGTGAAGAAATTATGAAAGACTGTGATACTTATTTGTCTCATATTATTTTAAGTGAAGAGAATGGTGAGTTATTTTTCTGTGTGTGTGGTTTTTTTTTTCTCTTGTGGTTTTACCTGACCAAAATCTTCCTTCAATATTACTGCCCACACATAGATGTTTGTTTAGTTTCTACCTAGCAACAGAGATTTGATATATACAATTGGAACATTTATTTTTTACTCCAGCTAATGTTGGGTTACATCATTTTTATAAATTTTTCTTTTTTTTTTTGTCTTCTTTTGATTGATAGCTAGTTATAAATTTAATTATCTCTTTATCCTTTTTTTATATCTTCAAGCCCTTATTCTTCAGAAAGCTTGTAGTTTAATAAGTAAAATAGTGCTGTTTTTTTCTTTTTGGCAGACCATTGTGCTTTCTTAATATTCCTTTCTAAAAAACAAAAAAACATGGTGTGTGTTTTTGGTCCAACAAGTTTTATTACAAAGATTTAGTCGCCATTATCTATTAATGAATAAAACACAATTTTTTTCTAAAGCCAACCAAATCCCATCCATTTTCTATGTATACTAATGTTATACCTAATTTATATCCCACTGCTTTGGTCATTTAATTTTATAGATGTCTCCATTGATGAGGAAAAGCTGATACGTTACATGTTCACACTTGGTGAAGTATGTCAAAGGTGCCCCACAAGAATTCCCAAAAGAGTTACTCTCCTCATCCAATCCATCATAGCGTCTCCCTGCATCAATGCCGTTGGTAGGAAGTTTGTAATATTTTAAATACACATTGGTTTCATGTTTTTTTTTTTAAGGAGCTGCATTGCAATAGATGATTTAGCATAGTCTTTAGTTTATTATATAAGTGAATCGTCTTTAGTTTATTATATAAGTGAATTACTTACATATTACATGGATGTATTTGACACTTTTATTTTTAGTTTCTATTTTAAGTAACTTTTGTGTTTGTATCTTATTTTGAAATTCATATAAGTGCCTTTTAAAATGAAGATAAGAATTTCCTATGCATTTTAATTGGTTTTTAAGTTTAAGCTTGTATTTTTAAGAGATAAGGATGTAATTTTTTTTTTACTTGTTTAAACAGTTATTACATGTCAGAATGCTACTATAGAAGAAATATCCATTTTAAAAATCCTGTTTAAATTTGAGATACACAGATTACATCATTTTCATTAGCAAAGGGTTAAATGGTTAAAAGGACTTTTGGGCATTGTTGTCAGTGTGATATATAAAAACTCACAACAAGTAAATGCACTTAACGTTTCTGATCTCCAGGTGAAATTCATCAACATTTCAATGACGCATCTGATGGAACCCATTCCTCCGAAGATAGTCATGAGCTAATGACTGGTCAAGACACTCCAGCATCATCACAGGCTTCATCTCAGGCATCGCAGCCCCTGTCACAGTTCCGAGGGTCTAAGATGTCCAATAAGCTCAGGGCTCATGCTTTCATTACTTTAGGTGAGCAGTGAAAAGTTTTACCTGAAATTTTAGATGATTGATGGAATATTTGTGATGAAATGTTAGGTGAGGAGTAAATTGTTTTTTAATGAAATCTGAAATAGTGTATTTATGTTTTTAATCCGCTTGTTGTTTTTGAAGGGGTTCTTTCATAGACAGAAGGAATAAAGTTCTTAATTAGTATTTGGTTTAATTCTAATCATCATCATCATTGGCTCCAAAGTCTCGGAAGACTAGACCTCTTTAGCCTCTTTTAATGTGGCCAGCCTTGCAGAATTGGCAAATAGCAAAGCTAAAGTGTCCTCCCCAGGGTGCAAGCCTAGGCTGGGCAGTGTGTTATAAACAATAAAAATACTTCCAAATATTACAACAACACCGCCATCTTGGTGTGTCATGTTCAATAGTGCCTTTAGTATCATCACCCTTTTTTTTTACATTTACTACTTCTGAATTTCTTAACACATTAAAACCAGTATAGATTTTAACCACTTCTTTAGAATCTTTGTTTTTTAAAACATCTATATTTCTAATTTTTAGGGCTTTTGGTACACGTTCCACTACTTTAATCAATAAGAAAATGTTAATATCCCATTATTAATAATACTGTTGGCTTGGGTTTATGTTGCAGGAAAACTTTGCCTGGTGGATGAAACTTTAGCCAAGAAGACCATTGCAGCACTAGCCAGAGAACTTGAGGTGTCTGACTGTCCAGCTGTGAGAAATAATGTGGTCATTGTCATGGGAGATCTTACCATCAGGTAACTCAAGATAATGTCTGCACAAAAAATACATCTTCTCTAATACTAAGTTATACTGTAGCAATATTTGACTTGTAGTCATTTAGCCAAAAAATTTGTTCTATTTACAGTGAGGGTTAGCTTCTGTCGTATGCTTTTATATTTGATTAAGAAAACAATAAGAAATTGCAATTTTGTCGTAACTCTGTGAACTTTCTTCCAAGGTACACCACTCTAGTGGATAGATATGTGACAAATATGGCAGCTTGCTTGAAAGATCCTTCGGCACTAGTCAGAAAAAATACTCTCACAGTTTTGACCAGACTGTTACAGGTTACTTAATTCTTGTTTTTTTACATTGTTGATTATTACTGATGTTTTTATTTTCAGATATTTATAAAGATTTCTCAAAATTTACTTATAATTCTTTTTTTTTAACAAGGAAGAATACGTGAAATGGAAAGGTGTTCTTTTCTTCTATTATATCTCAACTCTCTTAGATGAAACAGCAGAAATAAAAAATTTAGGTATGCATGCTTCTTTATCAATTTATATAGGTTTATTTATCTATGTATAGTGGTGTTATTTATCAATTTATATTGTTTTTTTTTTTTTTCATCTTTGATTAGTGGTGTTATTTATCAGTTTATATAGGTGTTATTTGTGTTTTGCAAATTTCAACTCTATATTTTCACTCTGTTTCAAATTATTAAACTTAAAGTTTTTGTAAATTGGCCTATTTTCAGCTGAGTTTTGTCTGGAGCATTTATTATTACAGAAACATCCTAATTTATTTTTCCTTCCCTTCATTGAGTGTGTCTTCCATTTTAACAACTATGAGAACCATCCTGGTAAGAATTGCCTTGCAAGACAAGCAGTATTGCATTATTTTAATAGAAATTAGTAATTATTTACAGTTAGTTAACACTCACAGAATTAGAGTTGCTTCCCTTGTTTCATGAAGATTTAAATTTATCACTTAAACATGCATTTTCCAAAGTTAATAAATAATTTATTGGTTTTTACTTCAGTTTATAACAAATTCAAACAAACAGAAGGAGAAAAAAAGAAATTCAGTCTTGCGGGCTCATTGAATTTCAGGTAAGTTGTTGTTTTTTTTACAATGTTAAGATTTAATTTGTTGTATATAACTATATAACCATTATAATTCTTACAATACAGTTATTGTTATTCACTCTGTACATCATGGAAACATTTACAGTTGTTTCTACAAAATGGGTAGAAAGATTTTCATTATTTTTTTTTTTCTTTCTTACTTTATTACCAGCTGGGAATTGCTGTGTTTATGAGTGTACCCCCTTGTCTAAACATTTGGCCTGTTTCTATTTTCTTGCAGTAAAAGGATGAAACTGTACACGTTCATGCTTGAACACTTGACAGATGAACAGAGATTTAAAATTACAGCCAAGACAAATAAAGAGGCAAGCAATTTTAATAATTTAATTATAATTGGATTTTTTTGTCCTGATATAAATCCTTTTTATTGTGAAGATCTTTCAGTAAAATGAAGTGTTTTTGTTGTTTGTTTTTTAAACTTGTTTTAGATATTGGCAGCAATTGTTGACAAAGTCATTCCATTGGATGCTGAAGGATCTCAATTGTTGATTGACGCTTTAGCAATTTTGAGTTGCAAGGTATGATTACATTTTTAAAGAAATGAATGTCTGGATTGAGATTTAGAGTTTTTTAATGATACTCAACAAAGATAGTATTAATTAATTAAATATATTAACTTGCTAAATGTTATCAGTCTTTACTGTTGTTTTTAACCTATTAGTGTTTTTCTAAATGCTATAATACTTTTCCCCAAAGGTTTATGGGCCTGACCTATTTCATGGGGAAGCACCTAGTTTAAATCAAGCTTCATTGCAACTGCCGTTCTTCTTCGAACCAATATTTTTTTTTTCATTTGTAATAATTGTAATGTTTTTTTTTATTTTGCTTTTGAAGGAAATCAAGTTGTCCACACTGCGGGGACGAGGAAGTGAAGAAGCACCTGATGAAACTGTTGACCTGGCTCAGGTGGTCACAGCTACAGCCAAAAAGGTTCTGATCACTCAGGTGGTCAGGAGAAATGTCATTGAGAATTTAGTTCCTGCAGTCATATCACTCAAACACATGGTCAGTAATGTCTTGTTGTACTGAATAATCATTTTGTCAACACAAACTCAAAATTAGGTCTTATAAATATCCATTAAGCCATATTTAGACTATTTTAAGGGTTTTTGTACTGATAAACTAAGCCTCACAAGCTCAAAGGACCAATGATGGTATGAAAAGGTTAAATTTTGCTGTGGATACAATTGCAATGCTTTGTATTAATAATTTCACAAGCTGGTGGATTCACACAAGACTCTTTTCTCTTCATGGTTCATAAGAGTTGGGAAAGTTTGGTAAAAAGGCATGCTGTTGTTTTTTCAAATTTGTTAAAACTGTCCGAAATTTCGGGAATTTTGCTTTAGTGGACAAAGCCGCATGAAAAATATATTGTTTTAATATTTTTGCTAATCAAAAACTGAAGTTCTATAAATACTTAAAATACATTAAGTATATTTATTAGGTTAATTAGTTAATTACATTACACCTTAAATTTAAGACATACTAGTAGATATGGGTTTGTGAATCTTGTGTCAAGTTTATGAATTAGTTTTTATGGCTGGCATACCAAAAATCCAGGGTTCAAATGTTGAGGAAGGCTAGTGTGTTGCCCCAGATCTGGAGTCTACCCAACTCTGATGAGTACTGGACAGTTAGTTGGGGTAAAGTAAAGTGGGCTGGTTATAGAGCGTTCTCAGTGGGTGTGGCTTAGGTTTTTACTCTATTTTTAGTGACGTATTTGTGTAAATATAAGAACCCACTTGAGGTACAAATGTAATGTGGTGAAAGTGAAGTTGCTCTTTATCATGCAAAATTCACATCTGAATATTGGCTATCCTACTAAAAAATAAGGAGGTAAATAGTAGTACTGTAGATTAATTGATTAATGTGATTAGGCTAGGGCCGGCTAGACCTATTTACACTTTCAATTTCACTTTATAGGCCTACACTTTTAATGTTTCGTAGGCTAGGCTACGATGTCAAGTGATAATGTTGGTGAATAGGCTATCTAGTCAAGTCACTAATAGGCTCACATCGTCTATGATCTATGTCTATGATAATAATAAAATAGCCTATTTTATTTAACATACATAATACAGCTTAAATCTTAATAAGACTTAAAACACAACACATCATTTAAAAAAAGCTCGAGCCTATATGAAACTTTATTAATACAGCGGCCATTATTACTTGTACACCATTACAGAAAGTAAACACAAATCACGTGCTTTTTGTCACGTGATTGCAAACGCCCTATTGTGTTGGCCACACAATCAATCACTAGTATGCCATGGTAGCAGAAAATGGTGATAGTTGGATTTTGAAAGATTATAATAAATAAACTGAATATGTTTCTTTCTGTAGCTAGAAAAAGGTAGATCACCCATCTTAAAGAATCTTATGGAATATCTTCGAGAGCTAATGAAAGATTACAAAACTGAAATAAAAGGTACTTGTTAGATTTTGACAATATATATTCTTATCATTGTCTTGTTTTAATGAGAGTAGCAAAGATCTTTTATATATATTTTTTCATTTTAAAATGCTTAATTTTTTTTTAAGCTTGATACAATTGTAGCAATTGAAAGTTTTCAAAATCAACTTCTGGTACCTAAAGCTATTACAAATTGATATACAAATCATCTGACTTACTGTCTCAACTATTGTTGTTTCATTTTAAAGTTCATATGTATAAAAAATGTTTAATAAAAATCTTGTTTTGATAGTTGTTGTTTTGTTTTTTTTAAATAGAAATTCTTGCAGCAGACAGACAATTGGCAGAGGAAATTGAGTTTGATCTGAGGAATTTTGAAACTAGACAGGCTGAGAGAGTGAGTTGCAGAATAATTACAGCTCTATTTTCTTGATACATCCAGCAGAATGCCAATTAAATACAGCTCTATTTTCTTGATACATCCAGCAGAATGCCAATTAAATACAGCTCTATTTTCTTGATACATCCAGCAGTCTGAAAGATGGTTCCTTTTGGCCTCATGTGTGCCCAAACCCCTTTCCTCCTTAGCCTATTCCATTTAAATTTCTTTCAATTCTATTTTTAAATGAGTTGCCTACTTTATATAATACTTACAGTATTTAAATGCTCTTTAGAATATGTAACCATATTACATAAATATATAATTTAAATTTGTATATTTAGCAAGCATAGATCTATAAATATATTGCCAAAAGCACAAAGTTAAAATTTGTATATATAATTTTGTATATAAATATTTATAATTGTCTGTGTGTGTATTTGTGTTTAGGGAAGTGGCTCTCTACAAAATAAGACAAAGCCTGGAATGGGGTTCTCATGAGACACAACATGCATCATACTATTTATACTACACTAAGATTGTAATTGTATGATAAAAAGTGCTCATTGTTTATACAGTATTTCTGCTATTACCTCCTATTCTGGAACTATCGTTTTAACATATGCCACATTTGTCTGTTACAGCCTAGCACGCCTCTAGCAACTACACCACAATCCAATACACCCATCCCAAGCAGGGAGTCCAGCAGACCTGCTAGTCCGCTGATACGTCTGAACCTCACACTCCCTCCTCTGCAGCCGATCGCTGTTTTAAGAGAGCAAAACGGATCTCCTGTCCGTGGATCAGGCCGATCCAGTCCAATGGAACTGAATCAGTCAGGGTGAGTGTTGCGGCTATATCCAGGTTATATGTCTACCTATATTTCAGAGATGCTTAGTTAAAAGAGTATTTTTGTTATTATCAAAAGATAAATAAAACTTATTTTTTCGTAAAGTGGGCCTGTTTTTATTATTCATGAAATGATTGTAACAGTTGTAATTAATCACAATTTCAGGCAATCAGCATTAACTATTATGGACGCAGCTAAAAAAGCCATGAGCAGAGTGAACCAGTTGAGGCAGTCTGGCAACACCTTTTCCCCTCTCAAGGCAGCCAATGTGAGTTGCTGTACATGTCAATGATTTCAGTTGCACAATTTTACTTACCAAATATAAAAATTTTTTTAATCCATTCCTCATCCTGAGACTTTTTCTAAATATTTTAAAGCTAATTTTTTTCTTCGTCATTTCTATTATAATATTTTTCAGACTGCTCACCCTAGCAAAGTTTCCACAATTACCAATGATAAAAAGTTGAGCAAGGCATCTGTGATGCAGGTAAGGGTTTGATATATGCAGAATTTTTAAGTTATCTAAAAAAAACTTATTAAAGGTATGGTCAGAAATTTAAAAAAAAATTGATTTAAAAAAAGATATGTGTAGTAGGAAATAGGTTTTTAAGATAAAATAGCTTTGATATGAAAGTTTGCAAGATGAAAAAATTTGTTTTGAATGACTAAACACAGATTTTTAAGACACAACTTGTATGATTTGAACATATTAAATATTCCAGTCCAATGATTCCATTAAAAACATACCTACAGTTTATGTTTTCAATAGAATAATTTTACTGAATGAAGGAATACACAATAACAAATATTTACTTTTTTCTAATTGTTTATTCTCTCAGGAATCTGACAGTGAAAATACACTCATGTCGCCAAGAGTTAGGTTAACTCAAACTAGAGCAATAAGTACACCCACAGTAGGTAAGCATAGTTTAACAGAATGATCTACTCATCAGAATGCCATCAAATATATTTTATTTTGTTTCATTTGTTCCATGTTTGTAAAGTTTTGAATCATTTAGTTTTTTATCTCTTGGTCTATATGATTGTATCCGTGTTCTTAGTTGTATTTTAAATGCGCTCTGAGCTTGCATTATGCTTGTTCGCAGCGCTATACAAATGTCATTATTATTATTTATTATTATTATATTCATATTATAGATAGAGTTCAAATTGACCTGCCATTTATTTGGATCACTCAATATCTCATGTTGCATATTTCTTTTATTCTTACAGATATGAATAATGTAACTTTTGCTCAGATTGGAAACATGACGATGGTGCCACCATCCCCAATACCGTCACTTGCTAGTGCCATCACTGGAGGTTTACTTTTATTTCTTTATCCTTTTTTTTTTATAGAATAAAATAACACTGGTGTTGTCCGAACTATTTCAACAACAAAAATATAAAAAACATTATTTTTTTAAATTGTGTCTTACTCTTAGGAAAGCTGTGCTTGTCTCCTTCCATGAAAGTTCAGCAAAAAGGCAAAAAGAAAATCATTCACATGCCCCATCCAGAAGCCAAGTAAGCATACCTAGACTTGGGACTTTTAAATTGACAATTTGTACATTGGTTAAAAAATGGCTCCCAGTGGGGCCATGGCCCTCTGAAAGGTGGAGGGTGTAGAGAGTAGAGCAGGGGTCGGGAACCCATGGCTCGTGATGGCTGCATCTGGCTCGCTGAAAAATGTTCGATTATTTAAAAAAAATGTTTTTTTATAGACTTTTTGATCTACATATTAGTTGCATATCAATATTTTATTCTACAAATGAGCTAAAGTCGATGCATCTCAGCATCAGAAGAATTCAGAGACATAATTATTGTTATGGTACTTTTAGTGTTGAAATTACACAAAATGCACACATTTACTTGAATTTTTACTTTTAAACATAATATATGGCTCTCACAGGATTACTTTTCAAACTATGTGGTATCCATGCCCATGGTTCTCTAAAAAAAATAGGTTCCTGACCTTGGTGTAAAGCATACGTCAAAAAATTAAAACTTTTATAATTATTGTAATTTAAGAAAAACACACTTTAAATCCATGTAGAGGTAACATTTATTATGTAAGGTGACAGCAAATAATAGACTGCTTCTATTAGTACTATTTACTTGTACTTGTATGCATTGAGTCCTGTCAAATAGTGAACTAAACTCACTATTTAAAATAGTATTTTACTTGTGGCAATTGTTGCTCCCCCTCCCAAACTGTACACTGATAGCCCTTCCCCCCCCCCCCCCCCCCCATTCCTTGCCTTGCCCTGTTTCGCACTCCCCCCCCCTTATCAATGCTCCAGCCCAGGTGAATTGTGTTGACTGTGTTTTCGGTCTACAGTTCAGTGTGTGACTTGAAAGGGAAGTGGTCACTAGGCTCACTATTTGACAAATACCTAGACGTTGTAGAACGAGCAGGAGTACATATGGGGTGGTGGTTGATGTCTAGGGTATGATGATGAATTCTCGGACTTGATTGAAGGGAGCCTTGATGTGTGTGGGCTGGTGCTCATCTTGAATTGGACATTGATGTGTGTGGGCTGGTGCTCATCTCGAATCGGCATTGATGTGTGTTGATTGGAGCTCATCTGGAATCAGACATTGATGTGTGTAGACTGGAGCTCTTCTTGAATATATGTGGGGTTTCTTTGTACCTAATTTTGTAACGCTGATGATGCATTTTATTTTCACTGACATCAGATATATTTTTTATTTATGAATTATATGTCAATAAATAATATATTTTAACCACCACCTATTTGGTGTTATTGTCTTGTTCATGTGCTGTAAGGAACTATAAGTTCATTACATCCTGTGTCTGACCTGGCGCCAGTTAGGTCGTGACATTGTAATGTATAGCCAAATAGGTGGTGAACATGCAATAAAACTAAACGCACATATAGTATGATATAGGGTGGTTATAAATGTAATATAGATAAAGTTTGACGAGCCCCCACAAAAAGTCGTAAAAGCCACCCAAATTTCTTTATACTTTATGTGTGTAGCTTAAAAATGTTATATTACGTAGATAGTGTGACGAGAAAGACAGCAGCAATTACCAATGAAATTATCTGAAACGTGATGAGCTGTTAATTTTTTTTACAGGGATCCAAAGCCTGCTAAATGGAACATAAAATCACCGGTAAGAAATGTTTATGCAATGTGTTACAGTATTGGTCATGTGAACTGCAGTATTTAAAAACTTAATCTGGTAACTGATAACGTTATTTCTGAGATAAGACCTGTACTGTTTTTTTCCTAGACCAAGCAGGTCCTAAATGTTCCAGCAAAAGAGACAGTGGACACAACTCCTACCAGAAAAAGTCACGCCAAGTCCTCTGCTGGAATGAGACGAAGTGATAGACTCAGACAAAAATAGATTTTTTTTTGGTCCTTTATTTTTTGTGTGATTATTTTTCAAACAATTTCTTGGCAAAAAATTTTTTACATGTACATTTATCCCATTAATGTATTTGAATATTTCTTTTCATTTTAACTTTTTGTGTAATAATGATTTTAACTGTATTTGAGTTTAATGTACAAATAAATAAATATTTTAAACATCTTGTACTTGTATAAATTTGTATGTGTATATTGATAAGTGCTACCAATACCAATCACATCGGTTATCTAGGTGTATATGCGGATTACCAGTACCTTACTTAAAGTTAAAGCAAGTCACTTATCCAAAATAAAACTACTCAATTCTACTGCTCATAAAAAATATATTATAATTTAATATAATATTATTATATATATATATATATATATGAACTGTTAATGTTAACAAAGCAAAATTTGGTGATGGTTCCTCTGATACTGATTGCTCCAACATGGTCCTCCAGCGCATATTTTTCATTACTGGTATCATTTCTAAAATAGGTTGAATAGTAGAGAGACTAAACACCCCAGTTGTTTTAAACCAGTCTCCTACTTTACCATTATCAATAAGTACAGTGTACATGTTCAATTGTTCACAGTTCATGTATCATAATTTCTAAGGTGTTTGAATTGTGGTGGCAAAAGTAATGGCTAGGATTTGACCTGGGACTGGGGGGTGTCACAGAGTCTACCCAGCCTGGATGGGTACCAGACATTAGTTGAGTTGAGTTATAGTAAAGGTAAATGGGCATTTTGCTGGCAACACTATCCCTTAGTGTTGAGTGGCCACAGAAACTGTTGGACACTGCTTCACTAGCCATATTATCAATCTGGCCCAAACAGTACTTTACTTACTTTTACTTTTAGCAAGTCCTGTCACTGGTTATACAGGCTTTTGATTTCTATGAAGCTTCTTTTGATTTCTATGAAGCTTGCACTGATAATATTAAATTATGTGTGCATGCTTTCCCATGCCACTCTGCCTCTGCACTCAAATGCTTTTTTTAAGGTTAAGTTCTACTTCTACACATTATAATTAAAACATAAATCTTACATCTTGCTAATGATAGCTGAAGTAATACAATGATTCCCTTTGTTGGACAAAAAAAAAAATTTCTTTGAAAAGACAATATTGAATAATTGGATAAAGAAATATATTGAATGAATTGGTAGAAAAGCTCAGTTCTCCATTCTAATGCTAATTTGTATTATTACAGTAGGCCTTATACCATGAGCCAAAGCAAATTATTTTAATTATATGCACAATTATTTTATAGATTAAGATTTTCTAATTTATCTATACTAAGCTTAAATGTATGAATGTATGCATACTTTTTTTTGTGTATATTAAATATAGAATAACACTTACATTTTGATTGATCCTTGCCTAACAAGATGTAAAAAATAATTATTGATGCAAAAGTTGGTCAGGCGTAATTAACTTGTCATTGATAAAATACTACCATAAATACTATACTATTACTATAATCTCGCCAGTGTACCAGAGTTGAATTATTTTTAATTTAAATAGACAATTTAACTAGTTATAAATTGGGAATCTTCTGCAAAGCATGTCAGTCCTTTGTCAGATAGTTATAGCATTGTGTGACATCCATAAAAAATTATGCTTTTTCTAGATTTATGTGAGATTTAACTTATAGACTGATATTTTTAACAGGTATGTTATTAATTAATAATAAAATTTCTGAGTGTGTCTGCAATCTGCAAGTTATTATTAATATTTCATGTTACCCTTTTTACTATAATGTCATCAATATTCAACTAGCATGAACAACAACCAATACTTTCATGCACTAATGTGATGATGTAAAGAACAACAAATGTAAAATGCTGAGAATTTTATTGTTTAATTATGAAGTAAGCACACAAGCGCCACCAACTTCCTTAATTCTCCTCTCAGCTACTTTACTGAAAAACTTTGCCTTGACAATGACAGGTCGTTTGGGAAGGTGTCCTTTACCCAACACTTTATAATAACCCTGTAAAAGAAACATACAAAATTAGGCTGCTTTATTTAGTAAAGACAACACAGGATGCTGATAAAAATCAGTGAGCAAAGAAGATAGGGTTCTTACTCTAAAATCAATGTTATTCTTAAAGTTCACCAGCTTTAAAAAGGAATTCTTAAAACCATTTTCACTGGCATATGTGAAATTAAATTTTGTTATGTTAATTGGCAGCATGTATAGGTAGTCCATGTAAGTATGGGTCGTTTTTAACGTACTTATTGAAGAAAAATTATGTTAGAAATCTTATTACATTCATTTTTAACAAAAAATACTTCTCACGCTGTTTTGTCCATCTTAGTAAAATTCTTAAACTTATCCAAAATAGCTAGAATACTGTCCCAATTGATGTGAAATTGTCAAGTGTTAATTTCATTACAAACCAGAGAGAAAAAAACTTACTGCTTGGCTGACATCAATAACTGGGGCTTTCTCTGAAGGCTGGTCAAGGTATTTGGCCCTGGACTGCTCACTCAGAAGTGACCAAAGCTTATCAACATTGACAGATGGGCAGTAGAATTTGTTATTGGTTTTGTGGAAATATCTCATACCTACTTTACCAAAATAACCTGGATGGCTGGTGAAGACAAAATTGTGGTAATTAGTTAATAATTGTAACCTATTATACCAGTAGACAAGATAATACATGTAAATGATGTATATCAGTAGACAAAATAATTTTAATAATAATAATAATAATGAAGCTTATATGCTTTGAGAAATGAAAATATACATCTATAATTGGAGGGATGGAAAGACTTTGTTGCTGCTTTATGCACCCACGACGTTACGGGCAGTAGGTAAGTAATTGGAGGGAGCAAGCTGTATCAAAATTAGCACAAGGTAGTGTAGGATCAACAAATAGACCTACATTGCAGTAATACTAATAGGAAAACAACATAAAAGAAAAACATTTTTCACCTAAATTCTCTTTCTCCCCCCCCCCCCCCCAAAATCATTTTGAAAAAATAAAACAAACACTTTGAACATGACTTTGTCTTAAACTTCAATGACGGTTATGATCAAACTACACTACTGTGTTGATATCCACGGTAACCCATCTAGAACTACTATTTGTGTGGACAATATTTGTTGTGGCAAATACCTCCACAATACTACTTACTAGGACATTTTGCCATTGCCAAAGCTACCTTTGGTTGGACCATACCTTTCTCAATGCTTCCAAAAACACAAAATGCTCACAATATATTGATTGAAGCATAAATAATAAAAGGGCTAGAAAAATATAACTTACTATTTGTCAAAGTTAATTCTGTGATGATGCTGACCACCGGCATTACCACGACCACCAGGGTGCTTTCTGTGTTTGCCTTTAGTTTAAAAAAAAAACATTTTTTTAAAACATTTAATGGGGAAGCGTATATTTTCTATAAATATGGTAAAATCACATATAATTATGAACTAGATCTAGAACTATAAATGTATATTTTAATCCTTTTTAACACTGACCAGACAACAAGTTGAACAAGGCCAAGGCTAATATTTACTAATAATTTAATCTACTAAACTAGACTAGACTAGATCTAGTAAATGACTGGATAAAACACTTTTAAAAATACATTTTTCTTATAAGTTTACAGACGTTCCTTCTAGATAGATTATTATTACATCCACTAGGCCCAAAACTCCTGCAGGGCGACAGGGATCCGTAGGTGGCAGTGATAGAACCTGCGACGTGTTAGTTGGTTTTTGGTTGACAGTCTGGTGAACTAACCGCTGGACCAGCCGGCTTCGGAGATTTTTTCAACCTTTCACTTAATTTGCACATATTGGTAACGCATTTACTTAGGTGACTTAGGACTTAAATTATCAACATCGTTGTTTTTTTTCGTTAAGCACATTATGTTATTTAGAAGGTCTACCTTTTGTTTTGTATGATAATAAGGCAGTTTTTAAGACTTAACATTTAATCAGACAGAAAAGTACAATATACTTTTTAAATATATAATCTGACTACGTAATAAATAATAAACTCACCGACACGACCATGTCCGTGGCTTACATGTCCACGGAGCTTTCTTGTCTTCTTGTTTTTAGTGGTCTGTAATACAAAAATATAAGATTTTGATATTTGACAAGATAGGCTATTCACAGCTATGTACACCTTGCAATAATTTTTACAAATCTAGCTAGTATAATGTTATAGGAATATAACATTAACAACAAGTTATACGGCTTTTATTTCATTTCAATAAACCTCTAATTAAATTGCATATGTTGCTGATTTTATTAGATTTTTTACAAGATAAATTACAATCCTACCATTTTACAGCTTGTAGTGACCGGAAAAGGAAGTTTGAAAGAGGAGTAACTCTGGTGTGTAGTAAACAAACTAGAATTCAAGATAGATAACTAAGTTATAAACTTGCAAGTTGCATACTCGGAAGTTCGATAGAATGTATCCCAGACATATATTATATTAAAGTTAAACCTTTAAAATGTTGATATAGTTATTGAGATGTTTATTTTTTGGTGGATCGTATGAAACACTTAGGTTTTATAATATGCTTCTGAATAGTGTTAAATCAACTGCATCTCTGTTTTTCAACGGTTAGTCAAACACATGCAAAAAAAGAATCTAATCAAAGGATTTATTAATGAAAAAACTAGGTAAGTCCGTGACTAGTGTCAGTGTAGTTTTAATTTAAGCGTAGTTTGGCGTAGTTGTACTCAACCCCGTTAGGTTAGTGCACAGACAATGAGACAAGTTGAATTGACTGTTGTAGATATGCTAATCAATCTATTAATTAAAACTTGTTATGCAATAATACATCTTTTTTCCTCCTTGTCTTTTAACAGAAAAATCAATAGTTCAGGTCTTTGTCTTTGTTGAATAAAATTAATAAAATGGACTAAATTCTTAATGACCACTTAGTCACTTAGATCTAGACTATTAGTCTTTAATACTAAATATTATAAAATAATAGTAATAACTTGACACTGGCTTGGATTTGGATTTTATAATTATATATTAGATATAATGTATAGGGCCTAATGTATATATAGGCATATAGGGCCCAAGGACTACTGTCTTCAGTAGTCCTTGATAGGGCCCTATATTCTATATCATTTTAAGTAGGTCTATAGTCTATACTATAATTATAATAAACTAATATAAACTATAATAGCCTATATATGGTTCTGGTCCTACTCAGCCTACTGTTCTGCCCAAAGGCTCTGTAAAGTAAAGTAGACTGGTAGCCTATATATTATAACTCTATACTCAGTATAGATAGAGGTCTATGGTTTATATTTATATATATTATATATTATATATATATAGAACTATATTCTATGCTATAATATAGCCAGCTGTACTGATACTGTTTTGGTAGAAAGAATTAACTGTGACTAACTCAATGCCCTAGCCTTATGCTTAATAACTATTTTATTCCTTAGGCTTAGGCCTTGGCTTAGACTTAGACTTTTAAAAAGGCCTAATTTTTGGGAGTTGAAATTGGTTTTGTTTAAATATATATTTTAATATAGGCCAATAATGAAAAATGTAGCATAGGGCCTACATGATAATGAATTCAGCATAGGGAAGGCTGATGGACCCTCTGCCCTCTATCTCAGCATTTTTTAGAGGAGAAAATTATAAATGAGTTTGAAATACTTTAAATCATTGTTTTGCATCAAATATTGAAAATGGCATTGCAATTCATATATCTACTATATAATCTAGGTAGGCTTTAGCCTATATATACATTTTGAACAAGGCATGTTTCATTTTTTCAACTTGACATGATATCCATAAAACAAAACTATTTGTATTTTCTTGGTTCAGCCAACACATTGTTGTGTTATGTCAGATATCAACAGGAATATAAGTGTTCGACAACTGCCAGCAGGCAAGCTACAAAATATTAAAAAGTTCTTTGAAGATGGTAAAAACATTACCTCTATTTGTCAAAGTCTGTAATAATTGTATGTAAATTGATTGTAATATACAGTAAATCAAGCTTTTTCCTTTCAAAATATAATATGAGCTTACATCACTAGACATGAGCCTACTGTGTGACTGTATGCCAATTAATTTTTAAATACATACTGTTATGAATATATTTTTAAAGTTTAAAAATGAAATTTTGACAATAATTGTGATTTTAATTGGAGATTCTTATTTAATATGTAATCATTATGCTATTAACATAATAAAAGTGTTATGTCTTAAATAGGTGAAAAAGACACAACAGAGAAACCAATGCCGCCAACCAGACCTCAGTTACCGCCTGGTAAAGGTGGTTCTCCTGCCCATCAGCCTGCAGCTAAAAAGTACCCAGCACCTCAGGCACCAGCAGGTCAGGTGAAGCAGTTTGAGAAAAACATCAAAGATGATGAAAGCAATGATCAGTTGAGATCCCAGAAGTCAGGCTGGGATACCAATCAACCAGAGCAAACTAGGCAAGTCTCCAAAGTAGCAATAAGAATAAGCTCCATAGAAAATGCAGCAAGTTCTTTGAGCACAACTAATGCTGCTGCAGCAAGTATTTCCCATCACAAGCCCAGCAATGTCCATCAGAATGAGCCCAACAGTAAGACAGGGTGTGAGGCTGTAAATAATCCTTTCTACGTAGACACTGTGAAGGTACAGAGAGCTTTAAGTGACGTCAGTGACCTCTATGCCAAAGTCAACAAACCTAATAAAAATCTAGATGACGAGAATGTCACTTCCCGTCCCAAGACTGATCTTCAAAGAAAAGAAGCTATACGGAAAAACTCTGATGAAAGACGAAAGACAGTGGCAACATTCAATGGTGCTGTTGACAATAATTCTGTCAGTGTGGCATCTAGAACAAAGTTGTTTGACAGCCCAAAGCCAACACCTCCACTGAAGCCAGATGCCATTAAAAGACAGTTGAGCGTAAAAACAAGTCAAGAACAAGGACCTTTAAAATCGGAATCAGATCGTAGTCAAGAGGGAGTGTATAATCAGCCATGGGACAAAAGCTCTGTGATAGAAGACCTGAAGAAGAAATATCGTCCTCCACCCTCATCCGGCTCTACGGTCACAACAAACAATGCCACCAAATGCTCATCACCTTCCCAGAAACCTCCATTGCCCAGTCAGCCCCCAAGAGTGTCACATCAGCAGCAAAGCCATGAAGCTGCCAACGAGGGTCGCAGAAACTCCGATCACTCTAAAGTATTAGATTCCACTTCTGACCTTAAAGTTGCAGCCGCCCCTCCCAAGCCTCCACGAACACATGCTCATGATGATTATATGAAAGTAAAGATTGCTCAAAGTGAAAGCAAAGCAACTCCTGAAGTGGTGCTCAAAAAATCTATTGGGGTAGATGAAGTTGATTCCACAACAGAATACCTTTCTGTGAAGGACAGAATTTCTAAAATGCGACAACAAACCAACTCCCCACCGCTTGCACCCAACAGAGATCAAAATGTCCTAATGCGCCACCAGCCTCCCTCCAGACCACCTCCACCGAAACTGCGCCCCAACTCGGGCGGGACCCCAACCAAAGAGAATCCGTTGCTTCTCAGGCCCAGGCCCAAGACACAAATCCCAGTGGCTCAGGAGGAAGGGCCAGTGGTCATCCCCTTGTCACCAAACTCTCAGTTTCAGTCGGCGACATTATTTTCCAGGAAGGCCAGTCAGTCTCGAAAGCCAAGTGACCAGCTCCCCCCAGAGCCAGGGAAGAGATTCCCACTAAGAAAAAGCTTCAGCTCAGAACACTTGCACTCCAGTAAGAGCAGCTCTCTAAACCTCGACGAGGGTGAAGTCTCGCAGTTGTCACAAGGCTCTACTGAAGCAGACTATGAAGCTGTCCTGGATCCAGACGGCTACGCGATACCACACGAGTTTTTGAAAATACCAAGGAAGCGTCAGTGCTCTGAGCAGACTGAAAATATGGTGAGTTCTCATTTCTTGGCTGTTATTTTTCCATGTCATTCTATCAGAAGTGCGTGTGTGTTTATGGTCATTTTGTTGAGCAACACTTTTAGAAAACATATCATTAGTTATGTAAATTGCGTTGTTCATGACAAAGTTCACAACTACCCATTAGGATGGAGTGTTTTACTAGGAACATGTGTTTATATATTTCCAGAAGTTTGTTTCAGTGACTGTACACACACTTTATAAAAAAGAAAACAAAAGCTCTTTCATTTAGAATAATGTGTCAGGGGAAGAAAATTTTTTTAGTAAAAATAAATAAATAAACGGTTTACTGTGCACACATAAAACCTAATGTTTTGTTCCGGCATAAGGCCCAATATGGACTAGAGTATACCCGCTGAACACAGTTTGAGGGGGGGGGGGGGCGAGCTAGCCGCAAGAGATACGAAATATTGTAAGCCTATATACTATATACATTTATTATTCATTTATATGTATATATTCTCTTGCTTTCTGGCACACTCTCTCTTGTTCTCTCTTTCTCTCGTTGTACCTCTCTCTATTAGCATGTAAGCCTGTATATATAATATTATGTTTACCACCAAAGATATTTGATCGCTGCATGTAATGTTAGGCCTGCTGCGTGCATCATTAGCCGGAGCAGGAAGTAAATCGTGCCAGTAGTAAATACATCGGAAATACAGCGTGGGCCCTAAGCATACTTAAACATTTTGTCTAGTGTACTGATTTCAAAACAGTCTTGTGCCGTTATTTTTTTTTAACTAGATCTAGTATTTAGTATTAAGGGAATAGATTACAGTGAGGATGTTGTGACTGTACGTTTTTTTTTCTCCTCTCTCCTACTATTTGCCTGGCCCTGCTTATCTCCAAAATAAAAAGGAAGTAGGATAAGGCCTCGCTATTCATTGCATGAGTGTCAAAATGACCGCTAGTGGATGGTTACAAGCTTGGTGTCACAACGCCACAAGTTCTTCGTAGGCGTTTAAAGAACGGCTGGAGGCGTAACCATTTAGTCGGGGTAGGCCCATACAAATTAACTATAAAAACGAATGCAGGGCCGCTGGGGGTCGGGGGGGGGGGGGGGGGCTCCGCTAAGGTGTAAAATCGTAACCGCATAAAGTAGCAACTAAATTTTGGATGGAAAATAACAATTAGTTGTTTTGTTGTTGTTGTTTTTTTTTAACATCGACAAAGCGACACCAAAAGTTTTATCGTACATTTCCCAATACTCGAGTCTCCATACTATAGGCTATAGGCTATACCTTCTAGTTCTATTACCTTAATTTTTGCTTAACATCGAAAGTCCCATGACATATTGTATGACATGAAAGCATCCTGTATTAATGTATTTCGTTGTTGTTTAAATCATCGTTTCTGTTACTTCTGAAATTATTATTATTTTATGTTTTTGTTGTTGCATTTGACTGATCCGTTTTTGCTCCATTCGTGAAATGGAACGGTTGAGGCGGCAGAGAAGTGGGGCATGTTTAGGGCCTCTCTCACTACCTCTAAATCCGGTCCTGGGAAATAAGGATTTGCGTCACGTATTCCATTCCTGTAAAATGTTGTAGTCGAGAGACGTTTCGTGTACACGTGTGTTGTTGTTGGCGAGGATGACTTACACTTTTATAGACCTAAACACACACACACACACAACGTGTCCATAATACAACAGATAACGTCACTGGCATGATTCACGTATATTTATTATAATGCAGCAAATAGCCTACAAGTCCACAATGAGACTGTTAACACTCAGTCAACAAATCTTCACACATCAAATTCTTCAAATCCACACACACATGCACACTCCCTCAATAAATCATACACTCTGAGTTCTTAGAGTATAATATGTCCGACTATTCAGCAAATCTTTACAAAGTAGTGTTTCTATCTTCTACCACCCCACCCCCAACCCGCACAACAAGTCTCCATCCCACTCTCTATAAAAATAAAACTCCGGCACATGAAGGCCTGCACGCCTTTAATTTGACTCTGGGGATTGCCACAACGATTGGACAACTTTACCATTGCCTCGCCCTACTCCGGATGGCGTAACTGGAAATTCATCTAACCTAAGATCCGCCCAACCTGAGATAGTGTCCTAGATTTGTACGTGTCCATAAAAATATATTTCAGTTCCGATTTCCGACAGAAAAAGAATCGCATTTTTGCAAGTGTCGGAAAAAATGTACACGTTTTCGGAAAAAAAATCCATCTGCGGAAAAATTTCAGAAAATGCGTCGGAAAATTGATTTGAAACGGAATATTCGGAATTCCGCCAAAAGTCGGAAAAGTTACAACCCATATAAGTATGGGTGGTTTGGAATGTAATGTTTATTGAGCTATCCCCCCTCCCTCCCCATCCTTAAGTTGCACTAACTTGTCCATTGGTTTGCTGACCGGGGACTATCCTTGAAATATCCGATTCCGCAATGACTATCTCCCCCCTCCTTCGGTGCCAAAAAGCCAAACATATTGATCTCCGCTAGTGCCCCAAAACATTGTCCGTGACTGGGAGGGTTTGGCACTTGCTTGTCTGTGACAGAGAGGGACTTTCCACTTGCTTTTTAATTGGTTAAGCCGCGACCAGCGTTATTATGCTGCGTTCTTTACTGCTTGCCACCATCTGGGAAACTCTGAAACAGTTTGGACTAGACTAGGCGTTCTTTACAAATTCCTAGTGAGAAATATTCCAGTTGGCGACTTGGTAAATCTTAACCGAAATAAGGCCGAAGAGCTCCCGAGTTATGAGTTGTTGTTTTTGTTGTTGTTTTTTAAACTCATATAATAGACTGAGCTAAACTCTTGTAATGTAAACGTTCAGTTATGAAAGAAACGAACAAAAAGTATTGAGTAGGAAGTAGATATTAATCAATAGGTATACAACTAGTAGACCAACATTATTGTACAGGAGCTAAACAGGAACTAAGCTTAAGTTCACAACTATCAAATTTGATAAGTCTTCCACTAGAAATACTCCATTATAACTGTTGCCAAAGGGGAAGAGAATTCGAAGCAGACGTTACAATAAGTTTTCTCCCCATTTTCCGACACCTCCCATATCGCTTTTTTTTTTGTGTATGCCCCTAGTTTTGAAAGACAAATGAATATCACAGATCAGGTAATGAGTTCAATAAGGTTTACCTGACTTTATTTTCTCTAAACGTGGAAACCACGCTGTTTCCCCGTCGATACGACGTGGTGTGCCCGCAGGGTAGCTGGTTTTTCTTGAGTATCTTCAATGTATTGATATACGCCATAAGTGGATGTGCTCAGTCTGATGAGATTGGGCTCTCTGAATGTATCCCCCAGCCTTGCTTTACGGAGAGCTGGTAAAAGGCCCAAGGAAAAGATACAGGCATTGACTGCGGTTCAAATGGGACACTTGACCTTATCACACATTTAAGTTATCTCTCTAAATATATTCTCCTTTGAACTGACCCGAATTATTACGCTTTGTCAAGGAATCATCCTGTTGGTCAATCCATCTCATAGCAACGCTTTGTTTACATCGTACTACACTAAACGTGCCACCTATCGGTAAAGATATTCTTTGAAAAAAAAAAAACCTAATTGATCAAAAGTGTTAGCTAACAGCTACGCAACAATTTATGACGTCTGGTCAATCTATAAGACAAGTTAACATAAATACACAGAGTCGTTGAACTGCAACGTTTTTGGGGGTGAAGATTTCTTGGAAGACACTTCTACTCTGTAATTATTTGCACTAAAGCTATTTAAAGCTGATTTTTTGTTTATAAAAAAAAAAGAATAAATATTTTTGCATCTTCTTATTTTCTTTTTCTAAAACAAAATTTGGCAAAGGAAGACATTTTCAGAAAAAAAATGTGAATATAAATTTTTGTTTAATATTACATTTAGATCCAAATAATAAAAATATATAAGTTTGAGACACCCAGGAGTTAAAACATATGGTGCTTGTTAGGCCTGAACGTAGAAAGAGTTAAAACATATGGTGCTTGTTAGGCCTTGAACGTAGAAAGAGTTCAAACATATTGCTTGTTAGGCCTGAACGTAGAAAGAGTTAAAACATATGGTGCTTGTTAGGCCTTGAACGTAGAAAGAGTTCAAACATATTGCTTGTTAGGCCTGAACGTAGAAAGAGTTAAAACATATGGTGCTTGTTAGGCCTGAACGTAGAAAGAGTTAAAACATATTGCTTGTTAGGCCTGAACGTAGAAAGAGTTAAAACATATGGTGCTTGTTAGGCCTGAACGTAGAAAGAGTTAAAACATATTGCTTGTTAGGCCTGAACGTAGAAAGAGTTAATACATATGGTGCTTGTTAGGCCTTGAACATAGAAAGAGTTAATACATATGGTGCTTGTTAGGCCTGAACGTAGAAAGAGTTAAAACATATGGTGCTTGTTAGGCCTGAACGTAGAAAGAGTTAAAACATATTGCTTGTTAGGCCTGAACGTAGAAAGAGTTAATACATATGGTGCTTGTTAGGCCTTGAACGTAGAAAGAGTTAAAACATATGGTGCTTGTTAGGCCTGAACGTAGAAAGAGTTAATACATATGGTGCTTGTTAGGCCTTGAACGTAGAAAGAGTTAATACATATGGTGCTTGTTAGGCCTGAACGTAGAAAGAGTTAAAACATATGGTGCTTGTTAGGCATGAACGTAGAAAGAGTTAAAACATATTGCTTGTTAGGCCTGAACGTAGAAAGAGTTAATACATATGGTGCTTGTTAGGCCTTGAACGTAGAAAGAGTTAAAACATATGGTGCTTGTTAGGCCTTGAACGTAAAAAAGAGTTAAAACATATGGTGCTTGTTAGGCCTTGAACGTAAAAAGAGTTAAAACATATTGCTTGTTAGGCCTGAACGTAAAAATAGTTAAAACATATTGCTTGTTAGGCCTTGAACGTAAAAAGAGTTAAAACATATTGCTTGTTAGGCCTGAACGTAGAAAGAGTTAATACATATGGTGCTTGTTAGGCTGAACGTAGAAATAGTTAAAACATATGGTGCTTGTTAGGCCTTGAACGTAGAAAGAGTTAATACATATGGTGCTTGTTAGGCCTGAACGTAGAAAGAGTTAAAACATATGGTGCTTGTTAGGCCTGAACGTAGAAAGAGTTAAAACATATTGCTTGATAGGCCTGAACGTAGAAAGAGTTAATACATATGGTGCTTGTTAGGCCTTGAACGTAGAAAGAGTTAAAACATATGGTGCTTGTTAGGCCTTGAACGTAAAAAGAGTTAAAACATATGGTGCTTGTTAGGCCTGAACGTAGAAAGAGTTCAAACATATGGTGCTTGTTAGGCCTTGAACGTAAAAAGAGTTAAAACATATTGCTTGTTAGGCCTGAACGTAAAAATAGTTAAAACATATTGCTTGTTAGGCCTTGAACGTAAAAAGAGTTAAAACATATTGCTTGTTAGGCCTGAACGTAGAAAGAGTTAATACATATGGTGCTTGTTAGGCCTGAACGTAGAAAGAGTTAAAACATATGGTGCTTGTTAGGCCTGAACGTAGAAAGAGTTAAAACACATGGTGCTTGTTAGGCCTTGAACGTAAAAAGAGTTAAAACATATTGCTTGTTAGGCCTGAACGTAGAAATAGTTAAAACATATGGTGCTTGTTAGGCCTTGAACGTAGAAAGGGTTAAAACATATGGTGCTTGTTAGGCTGAACGTAGAAATAGTTAAAACATATGGTGCTTGTTAGGCCTGAACGTAGAAAGAGTTAAAACATATGGTGCTTGTTAGGCTGAACGTAGAAACAGTTAATACATATGGTGCTTGTTAGGCTGAACGTAGAAAGTTTCGACTTCTCTATTCTTTGATCCCATTCTTTATTTCGTATCACTAACCGATTCCATATCGAGAAATTCTAGAACCTGTAACATGAATTGGATTGGGGGGGGGGGGGGGGTCAATGATTGTTTTATGTTGTTTTTTTTGGCATATTCCGTTCGGCAGCTTTTTTGGTTTGGCACCAATTGACTTGACACTTTCACAATCACATCTTTAAAAATCACGTTTTTTTTTTGCCCGCTGTGTGGATAAGATTTTTTTTTCTGTTTTTCTTATAGTAATTGTAGTTTTTTTTATAACTGTTAAACATTGAGTATCTAGGGCATTGGGTAGGTATGTTTGTTTTAAAATAGCCATGCATTTTATATATAAGACTAAGATTTATTTGACTAAGATTTATTCCACCTAGACTCTAGACTAGCCTAAATGTAATATAGGCCTACGCTTACTGCTTTTATCTCAATTGTTATATATTATTATCATATCGCATTTAAAAATAAGTCTATATTTGAATTAATAAGTTAAAATCGGGCTCAAATTATATTTTTAAAAAACCGCTTAGCACCTAAAACGAAAAAGTCTGTATACTATATATTATACTGTCAAAGGTATATCGATAATAGGCACGATTACTGACCTAGATTAACAAAATATATATTTATTTTGCGACCCCGTATCGAGCAGCGACCTGGTATTGGCCCGGACCCGGCATATGGAAAATTCGGAACTGGTCCGTTGTAACCTTCTCTTGTCAAGCCAAACATTTTGTCTAGGATGTTTAAAGATAACATTTTGTGCTCTGTTTAAAAAAAAAATAATAATTCTACTCTTAACTTACAAAAACACTCAAGACTGCCTTGAATGATAATCTGCTTGCCACTTTTTCTAAGTCTAAGTGTACATTGTTCCGTTTTTTTTTCTCCCGCCGATTTGTTTTATACTACAGAAGCATTCATATCTAGTTTCCTGCTTGTGAAACGCGTGATAAGGACAAATAATTCGTTGGTCTCGCATCTTGTAGACTTTGAGAGGTCTTACTGTCTACACGTCTGTAAAAAACGTAATCCGGCTTGCAAATTGTATGTTGGTAATACATGTACTAACTTGAGGTTCTGATTATGGCTTGTTCGTTCTTTTGCCTTTTTCTTGTTCACGTTCAATGGGCCGTATTGCTGCTGAGAGTTAACACCCTTGCCCCTTTTACAAGTCAATCTTTTATGACTGACTTGTAATTTACAAGTCAGTCATAAAAGATTGACTTGTATAAGGGGCAAGAGTGTTAACTCTCAGCAGCAATACGGCCCATTAAGACATCAATAACACCAGAGTGTATCAAGGGCGTCAAGCATACATTAACTAACACTCCGAAACATTAGAAAAGTAAATGTATTTTTAAAGAGTTTATAAGAAGCTTTTGTCGATATTTTTATATTTTGATTCCGTTGGAAAATATTATTTATTTTTTTTACACTGACTAGGAGCGCTGAAGTTTGCTTTCCTTGTGTTTCTGCAACAACAATGGCATGGTACATACCTAGATCTATACAATGACCTTGCGGTTTTTGGGGAAAGCTCACTTGACATTTCAAAATTTGGGAAAATGTGTAAAATATATTGGAAAACTGAAAAGTTTGGTTTTGGAAAAGTTTTGTGAATTTCACCAAGATGGACAAAACGTCTATTATTTTAATTATTTTTTTATGTCAAAAACCTTGTCGATAAGTTGAGGAGTCGTTAATAAACACTCATTTTTTTAATTAAAAAAAAATACTTTAAAAGAATCATCCACATTTTTTTTTTTTTACCTTTAGACTATACATTGCCAGTAAACATTGATAAATTTCAAACATTCATGTCGGTAAAAATTGGTTTGCGAATTTCTTTTTAAAGTTGGGGAAAACTTGTGAAAAGTTTGTGAATTTTTTTAATGATTTTATAGTAAGAATTCAGACATACATGTATTTACCAAAAACTGTTACTTACTTACCGTAAAGCCGTTGGCGCATAGGGCAGCAACAAAGTATTTCCATCTTTGTCTGTCACGTGCGACAATTCCTCTTGTACCACAGGACGGACCAAATTCCTTTAATTCCTGTTCTACCGTTCTGCGCCAGGTTACTTTTGGTCTTCCTCTCATTCTTTTTCCCTCTGGCGTCCAGTGTAGGGCTGTCTTGCAGGTGTTTCCTTCCTCACTTCTCAGCATATTATGGCCAATGCATCGCCAACGCATTTTCATTATGATTGTGCCCATGTCTTCGTGTTTGCATTGGGACATTAATTCTTCGTTTGATATATTTTTTGTCCAGAATATTTTCAAAATCCCTCTTAGGTTGTTGAGTGAAAAGTTGAAAGCTTTGCAATGCAAGGTCCTGTTGTGTAATGCGCCAACATTCGGTACCATAAAGAAGAACAGGAAGGACACAACTGTTATAGAGTCTTAATTTAGTTCTGGTACTGTATTGACAGGTTTCCAGATGTTGTTCATGCCTGTTCTGAAGGTCTTCTTTATTTCCCCCATTAATAACTGTCTTCACCTTCACCTATCCCATAATCCTAGTCAAGGGCGTCGGGGCACCATGTTTTGACTGTTGAAAGATTGTATATTGTATGCCACTCGTCTCGGTCCTGCGCCGCCCTCTGGGAATCAACAATAGACAAACGGGTCCATTCTTTGGTGTCATCCTCCCTGGGAGTCCCACTGTCTCTTCTATTAGCCAGTCTGCAGAGCAGTTTGCTCTCCTGCAGTCTATGTCAGACACACTGGCATCGTTATTCTGGGTTTTCCTTTGTGGCTTTGTGGGGGATTCACGTTTTACGTGCCCGGGTTATACCCAATGCACAACCTACTTTTAGCCGCCTTTTACGACATGCAAGTGGGACTTAGCAGTGGGGTTATTCTACCACCTGGTCATCTCCAGGACCCCGATACCCACACGGAGTCACTGCCAGCTAAGCCATCTATGTCATCGGCATTTACTGTATTTACTTATCAAATACATTTTTAAAAACTCCATTTTTTTCCGCGTCATTCTTTTCGCACTATAAAAGTGATTCAAACAAACTATAAAACGTAACATTCAACACATTACTTATAAAAACAACAGCAACAAAAAAAACAACAACAGCAAGGAAGGCAAAATAAACAATTTAAAAGCTCGCCTTGAATCATTAAAAAAAAAGTCTCTATTATCAACCCTTCAAAAAGTACTTAGAAAATGAATACAATTCAATTAAATTCCAACTATTTTTGAAACTATTTGGAATCCTCATTATGTATTTGTAATGCGCTTAAACGTGTTAGGAGTTGTATTAGGTGTTGTTGTTGTTTTTTTGCTGTCGTTTTATTAAATTTGCATTTATTTAAAGTTATTCCCCCCCCCCCTTCCAAACACACACATACACACACACATGCACTATACAATGTGAATACAACCGATTTGATGAGGCTTAAAACGTGAACGCATGGAAACCTAGGGATAATGGGCTCCCGTGGTGGGGGGTGGCGCTGTAAATTGGCGCCCATCTTGACTGTCAGTCTCATTGTATTGGTGAGCTGTTTTTCTTGTCTATAAACTACAGTCAATAAAAAAACAAATCAATATTTTGTCGTCAACTAGTTTTGTTATTGGTTTTACATTTGATAGTTGTAAAGTGGTGTGTTTTTTGTTGTTGTTGTTGTTATTGTTTTGGCGACCTTTCCCCACTCTCTCTATCTACCCTTAGTACTGCACTGTAAGGCTATGTTTGTTCAAGCAGACGATTTACTTGGGTTCCGCTACACGTAAAATCATACCGTTATTATGTTGTTTTTTGTTTTTTTTTTAAACTACGGCCCTCAAGTGCAAATGCTATAGAGCCCAGAGTTTCCCGAAATCCTTGGTCACACAACCCGGCACCGGGCTCTGAAAGCTAAAACAAAAAAACCCGAGTCGCAAAAATTAAGAAAGAATTGTTAATAATTATCTAGGTCAGGGGTCTGCAACCTTTTGATAACAGTGTGCCAGATTAGGATTTCTAATTCATTCATCGTGCCAACAGCCTAAAAGTTAACCCACTCTTTTCTTGTAGAAGAGACACTAATTGTCTTTTTTCGGAGTCTTGCGCGTGCCATTGAAAATGGCTCGGAGTGCCAGATCTGGCACGCGTGCCGTAGGTAGTCGACCTCTGATCTAGGTCATATTATCGTGGCGCTATAAGACCTATCAACGTATGGAAGATCGCCCCAAGAGAACATTTAATGTGACATTTAGACCCAATGATAGCTGCATCCCTCCAGTGAGGATGTCTCTTTAGAGTACCTTATGATACATCGTCTGGACATTCGTACATGTTTTAGCTTACTTACAAATGTTAGTGGGTCACGGAGTATAGAAGTACGGGGTATACCAGTAACCGGGTCACGAAAATAAACGTTTGGGAAATTGCTGAAGTGTACCTACTTGACACACACATGATTAATTAATGTAAAAGTCAATACATATTAGTCCTGGGCAGTGGTCGCAACCTTTTTGATAATAGTATGCCAAAGGAAGATTAAAAACTCATTCAGCGTGCCAAGAGCCTAAATTTTATCCTTGAATTGCACTTTGGGGGTTTGTCGCGTGCCATTGAAAATAGCTCTGCGTGCTGAGTTCTTCTCCCCCTTCGTAGGTTGCCGACCCCTGATATAGAGCATTAATTATTAAACAGAGAAAGTAAACCACGTTGTATTCATTTTGTTCTAAGCCTGGGTTAGTCCATTGACCTGCAATCAAACGGAATGATCGTCTGTCTAGCAACCAAGACGTGGAAATGGACAATGCAAGCGCTACCTTGATGAAACATTACAGTAACCCTTACAGACCGTGTTGGTCGATGGGGGGCTGGTGAAGCAGCGTCCACACGTTTCCGTGACCACAAGGAGGTTTGTGCGACCGGAACAATATAAAGCCGTACATTGCATTCCCTAATTAATGCTAGTGTACACGACATTGTAATGGATGTGACGATGTCAGATCGCGCTACTACCGCTAGACCAGTGTGTCATTTGATGCAGCAGTTGGCCTGATCTAATTAAGTGAACGCCCACATCAATATTTACCGTCTGTGTACCGATTGGTTAGTGCTTCGCGGAAAGGTGTTGTTTGTTTTTTGGTTAATCTGGTCATTGAATAGATAAACATAGATAAGGGACACAAGATTTTATAGCGTCCATCGAGAATTTAATGGTATATACAACTTCCTGTTGCGCATTTAGGAATCTTTAATTTTATAATAACACTTGAACTATAGCTAGCGAGAAATGCAAGAAAAATTAGTGTGTGTGGGGGGGGGGGGGGGGGGGGCCTCAATTTTCAAAAATTTAAACGCAAAGGAAGCTAAATTAAATTTAAAGACAGTCTAATTTTAAGCCCAACATTTTGTGTGTGTGTATGTGTATTGAAAACGCGGAAATACCGGTGTAAAGTTTGTCATGTTAAATGTTCTGATATGAGTTGATATATTATTGAAACAGGTTAAATTATAATGGTCATTTTTTTAAGAATCTGGAATACCAACAGGCATAGATTTTACTGTGTACAAATCGTCCCCTCAGTATTATCTTGTTCTTTGTCATAAGACTATAGTTTTGAGAAAAATGCATCTGAAGTTTTTAGAAGACTGAAAGATTATAGTGAAAAAACAAAGACAAATTGATAAGGTGTTGAAAAAGCAGAGAAGATATTCATCATCATCATTGGCTCCATAGTCTCGAAAGACTATTAGATTTGCGCTCTTGCGATTTTGGCCAGCATTGTAGAGAAGATATTAATACGTAGTTAACTTGAGATAGGACTTAATGTGTTGTTTTATTTCCATATAAAAAGGTTTTCGGAAAATATGAAAATGTATATTTTAGAATAAGATAATACGAGTGGACGAAATGAACTTGCTGTTAAAGACTTATTCCTTGTGACATAGCTGCACTTGTGTAGGTAAGTGGTGCAATGTGCTCTGTGGGGTGTCTGTGTGTGTGTCTGTGTGTGTGTCTGTGTGTCTGTGTGTGTGTGTGTGTCTGTCTGTGTGTGTGTGTGCCTATAACATACAAAAAGATAAAAATGATGGATGTACTAGACTAATGTATACAGACTGACAAGTCATTAATCTAGACTGTCACAGTTAGGTTTATAGTTTGTTAGTGTCATCCACAAACTGTTTTTATTTTACTTTTTAAAAAATGTATCTTATTTATTTTTATAATTTATTTATTTGTTGTTGTTTTTGCGGACGGTAAAAACAACAACAAATAAATATTGACCCGTATTTATTATATATTAACATGCGGCCCCTATATAAGACTGTAAGCTTATACGCTGTCATTATATTTAAATTATATATTTTACTTAACAATCTTATCGTAAGTGGACACTTTAGTGTCTTGAGCAAGGAAGAAAGTTGTCATACAAAACGTGGGTGTAAGTGGCGTGGCACTTGTCACAAGACCCGCCTCTGCGGAAACATTTCTCTATATATAATAGCGTCTCATTAAGAGAGGTTTCTTTAGGTCCAGAAGTCTGACCGGGGAGAATGGCACAGTGTTTGGGGGCTTGGAGCGGGACCGGGGGGGGGGGGATTAGGATTGTGGGGGCCCCTCGTGGTTTCGCCCCTGCCTTCCACATACCTCAGAAAAGGACCGTTTATTCATGTTACATTCTGTAATATCATACATTTTATGTTGCACTTAGCTTGGTTGGACTGGATCGTTTTAAATTGTAGGGGAATAAACGAATTTTATTTTACATTTTCAACGAGAGAATGGGGAAGTCACTAAAACCTTTTGGGATGTGTGGGGGCTCCTTTTGTGTGTGGGCCCCTGTACTAATGGAACAGGTGGAACATGCCTAAATACGTCACTGTGTTCGGTGATAATCAAGTAGCTAAGTAAAGGCGCAGTGGTAAATAGGTGCGCAGTGGTAAATAGGTGCGCATGATTGATAAATAATTTATGGTGAAAGTTGCTAGATGTATTATAGAGAGTTATCATGGTAAAGCTTAATGGGAACAAAAGTATTGTAAAGTTGAGAAGGTGTTTGAGTTGTTTAGTGTATTCTTGTGAGAACCCGATGAAGTCTGAAAAAACAACATGTTGTACGTATTCTTTCTGATTTTCTGGAGTTGTGCCACAAGACAGACACATTTCACTGATTTCATATTGGTAGTTTCCCTGAACATGTGTTGCTTCAGCCTGTTATTGTCCTGCCCTATGTCTGAGATAACATGCTACTTCTGACGGAGAAAGCTTGCATATATAGTAAGCGTAGTAAGCGTCGCTTCTGTTGTGGAAAACTATTCCAAAGAACGGAAGCGCAAGTGCTCGCAAATCACGTGCCTGCACCTGTAGCTTACCGGTAGATGGAGCTGTAATTAATTTGTTTCAGTTGAAACAGATCTATTCGGCTTTTAACAAAACTATGACCCGTTCCTAAAAAAATAAATCGGAACAGTTTATAATTTCAATGAATACAATAATTATATTAATTGAATTCATATATTTACACACAATTTACCTTATTATCAGTTGTAAATGTTCCTATAGTTTTAATGAATTTCACTAAATTTTCTAAAATTTTCTACACAATCATTACACAACAAAGTGTAGATTTACGAGTCGTCATTGAAACACGTTTACTATTTGGAAAGAAATGATGATCGAAATTATAAAGGCCGTCAAGATTGATACCAATATAGGCCTGCTATTGCTGCCAGACTCGCTTATAACAAGTTAGTTTAGTCTTCTATCGCATCTATTATTTATTCTACTGGCTTGGTGTTGGATTAACTGCTGTTTTTGTATTGAAATCGTTTTTTTTTTTCCATTATTTTTTTTTTTGCATTGGCTTCTTTCCTTTGCTTTATTGTTTGAAGGCCAAAGGTAAGAAAGACGTTAAGAACAAACACTCCTACGGGTCACATTGCCTTGCTCATAACGCTACAGCGCTAGCTGACAGCCTCCTGTCACAACCTGTGGATGGATACCATTGTTGACTGTTCTGTCCTATAGTGAGTCCGGGGCAAGATATGCTTGGTGCTGCCCAAACCCCTTCAAGCTTGACCACGGCCGGATTCCTCCCTACCGGTGGCTCGCCTTGGTCGTGAACACTTGGTCGTTGTTTAGTGTGCACATTAGATTTGTGTTTCCACCCTGGTCGGTGACTTCATCTTGGAAGTCATACGCGCCCACTGATACATCACCGCCTCACGTGGTTTAGCCGGCCAGCTGAGACCGTTGTCAGGGATGTGGTGGCGCTAGGCGCAACATGGTGAGAGTTTAGGGAGATGGGTGAGGTCCCTATGTGGGTGCGGCTGCCAGTGGGTGCAGCTGCCAGAGCGTCATCAAAGGCTCTACCTCTATACGTGCCCTACCCCCTACATCCCTGACAATAGAATATTGAAAAAGGGCTTTTAAGTATTTTAACTCTGGTGACCGTACTGGAGGTAGAACACACTTTGAATCTCTCTTATTCCAGTAGCTTTTGATTACTTAGTAACTTTAGAGAACGTAGATTCACCCTCCTAAATTTTAAGTATCATCATTCATCACTTGATTTTTCGGGACTCATAAATTCCACACATTCCACACACATTCACAATTAATTCTCCCACCTCCAAGTTTCTTTTTTTTTTTAAATTCTATACCCAATATAGTCTATTTTTAAAATGCTAAATTCGATTGGTGTGTCGAAAGAATAATGGCCATCATTTTGGTTTTTCATTTTACTTCCCGTAGCCCCATAACGCAAGACGTCTGCGATCTGGTGGGCGAAGTAACACAGTAGTTTCCCCTTGATTGTTCCTTTCTCATCTCGCTTCCTCTTGCCGTCTTGTCATCACCCGTCCCCGCCCCCTCCTTCCTTTTCCCCCCACACACAAGGTGTTGTGCAATCTGTTGCACACTAATGCGCGGGCAGCCACAGACATTAATATTATTCTTTTAATAAAGAAACCTGCATTGTTGTTGTTTTTTTTTTCCTGGTTAAATCGTCACACACATAATAAAATCTCCCCGAATCTGGACCCCATTTTGGTGAACTAGTTACACACACAAAAAGCAAGACAGCTAATGAAATCTACTGATGTCATAAACATGATTAAATATAGATCTAGATCTAGAAAAGATGGATGCATACAAATCAGTGTGTAGAGCATATATAGGCCATATGCATACATTCAAATATACACTTTACATTAATAATTAAGAAGATTCTTTGAAGGTCTGTGGCCCCAAGTTTTATAAAAATGTGTTATTGTACAAGTGTAATGCGCCCATCGCCAATCTTTTCTCGTCCACCGGCATCCCAATTTAGAGTTGTGAAAACCCGCTAGATTTCGTAGAAGTTTGAAGTTTTTCATTTCACAGTGAACATCAATTTTCCTTTTGGTTTTCCTCATCCGCTAGGTGGCTTCTGGGCTCTAAAAGTTGAATAGTCCCAACTCCCAACTCTCCGTTCAATAGTTTGTCGCTAAATATTTTTTTTTTAAATAATGTGATATCTAATTTAATGTAAGATTGCTTTTATCCCAATGTCCAGATGGGCTCAATTAAAAATGTGTTTGATATGAGCCCTAAACATAATTAGGCTAACTTAACGGAGTTGGGTCGTGCCACCCTCCCTTCCCAGAGTCCCCAAAGCTTGAATAGCGCTCGCTCCAGGTGTGCCCGTGTAAGCGTGCCAGCGTGTGTATGCATGTGTGGCGTGTGTATGTGTATATAGTTTAACATGGGTCTGCGTATAGCTCAAGCCAATTGCTGTAAGATTACAGAACGGTCGCGGGAATGTTGGGTTGCACTCACGGGAAGTGGTGGTTATCGCTCCTTGCGGAACATAATAATATAACAGAATAGGTGTCGTGGAACTAGAAACGATGATTGGCTGTAGGCCTATCTGTGATGTAGTTAAGAGGCTTGCAGAACTGGGTGTTTTGGCCGAAACAGGGTTTTCGGTTCTGGGTATTTTCAAATACGGGTACCCGGTTCTTGACCCGGTTTGAGAACTTTAGTAACTAAAACAAAACAACGTAGATCTATATTTCATATAGCCTACAATTTGAAGATTAAGTTACTTTAAAAAATACAACCACACTTGAGTGATAAAGAAAACAACCGAAAAAAAAAGAGTGAAAAGATTTATAAACTGCGACACAGAAAGACATTTAGCTAAACACATTCAAGGTCAAATGCGTTTTCCTTTCCGAGCGACAATTATGCTTGGGATGGGTTACCTGAACCAGCCAGCAACACCAGCTCAGTCATTTAAAGCCCTTAACATACAACAGGCGGTGCTGCTGCAATGGTTGGCACACACACAAATAAATTTATCAAACTACTTGAAAACCAAATCGGACCTTGACTGTTGAGCTTCCATTGCATTATACACATAGACGTATGACTATATTATTAAAGCGATGAGCGCAATAATCTTAGCTGTAAAAGTTGCGACTATTATGTCAGAGATAAGATTAAAAGTGAAATAAAATTCACCCTTTCAGTGTGTTTAGTCAAATACATTCGTTACAGTCTATATAGGTTATGGTTGCCATATCTAGCTGGGACCTCGTCGGGACACTGAGTTGGGGGTGTAGGCTAAAAATGAAGTAAAAAAAGAAAAATACCGTATTTTCTCGAATGATAGCGCAAGATCTAGAACCTAGAAGATACTTGCATCGTCGATACAGGATACGCAACATGCAACGCCATATGTGAGACGACCTTGTCAACAAAAATTTGTTGACATAAACAAAAGAAACAACTGAGGCTGCATTTACATGTTGCGCTAACAGATAAGATAAGAATGGGCATTTCTTATAGCGCTTCTATCCATGCTATTAAATTAGCATGCTCAGTGCGCTCTTGGTGTGATTTGCAGTGGCATATGTACTAGCCAAGAGAAAGGTCTTTAAGTTCTTTAAGTTTAAGTTCAGATGGCGTTACTTCAGTACTTGAGCCAAACTCGTAACAGTATTTTGCATAATCGGGACAAAATTGGGTCTGGTCGGGATGTCGGGACAAGAAGATCCATTACGGTGACGGCCCCGGTATATCGGGACGGATGGCAACCCTAATATAGGTATTGATTTGAAGATTTCATCATTTTCATCAAGTTGCTATGGCCAAAGGTTAATTAAGCATTGATCTCCCCTTCCCCTTTCCGCATATATGTGTTTATCAGGAACAATAGATCAAAACGTCTAGATGTATACATATAAATTCATGAATGTAAAATTCAGGAATGCCAATGTGTGGACCATCTGTGGCTTACAGCTTGCATCATCGTCATCGTCTGCTTGTAGGTATAAGACTCGTTGTCACTCTTATCATAGAGAGTCAGTCAATTTCTCGATTCGCGTTGATGTTTTTCAGAGCCGTTGTTTTATTGTATTTGTGTGTGTGTGTGTTTGTTCACCTCAGTAATATATAGATCTATGAGACTATGTGGTAAACTTAAAAAGTGCTGAAAGTGAAATCGCGAAACCCCGTGGACGGTCCATCAGGTTTTGTAGCCTTATAGTTTAATCTTGCAGTACTCCCCAAATGTGTAAGCCTAAAAAAACATTATGCTTACAAGCGTATTACATTATTGCACCTGAAATATATCGGTTTTATTCTAAGTGAAGGGAAACAGGGATTAGTTGTTGTTTTTATCACTATCACTACACACAACACAAACCAACATGTCCATCTAGTAGACCTACTTGTATCTTGTGGAGAGTATCTTGTGAGGTAACTTAAAATAGTAACTTGTAGCATGTTTGTAGGATGCCTCTTGTAGCTAGTACCTTTTAGCCTGCATCTTGTGGTCAATAGCTTGGAAAATGTATCTTGTTGTTAATTGTGGTCTGCACACACACAACATCATTTTTTAATTTTTATGTTTTTTTTCTTCTTTTAAAAAAATAATAATTTGAGATTTACTAAATAATGAAAATAATAAACATAAACTTTTTATTTCTCATCTAGAATGAAAATGTCCGCCCGGGCCAGTTTCTGACCAAACTTCAAGGCTTTGGCAAAAACCAAGAGTCAGAAGAGAATGGTCAGTTTAATGAGCCATGGATTACCAACGCACAAGATCAAAATCTGGACAAAGTAACCAAGAAAAAAATGACCATGGTGGGTATTGTAAAGTTTATATCTGGTATAGGCCTAAAGTAACAGAAATAGTATAAGCAAAGCAAAGATGGCCAAGATGGTCTTATAATTTCGTCAGCAGAATTAGCGTATTACTATATATTTCGTTGTCTGTCTGTATTCTGTAACTGTCGTCTGCGCATAGAACTGTCACCAACGGGATATGCGCTATATAAGCACCGTTATTATTATTATTATAATTTACAGATTATCTATAGAGAAGAAATTGCATCCTAGTTTTATATTCCTGGGTAAAGTCTGAACTTGCTATGTGTTTTAATTGATATTAAGCTGTTGGTTGTCCTGATTAATTTCCTGATTAAATATTGAAAAGTTTAAGTGGGAGCACTTTAAAAGAAATTGATTCAAGACACATTCATGTGTATAATACTAGAACTTTAAATGTATAATTGGACTTTTTCGTGACATGTTTCAGAATGGTTAACAATATAATTCAACCTTTTAGTGTCATGTTTCAGTACGAATAACTAAATATTTAGACCTTATTGTGCAAAGTTCCAGATTGAATAACTGTATTATTGGACCTTGTTGTGCATTGTTCCAGATTTAATAACTGTATTATTTGACCTTATTGTGTAAAGTTCCAGATTGAATAACTGTATTATTGGACCTTGTTGTGCATTGTTCCAGATTTAATAACTGTATTATTGGACCTAGTTGTGCAATGTTCCAGATTAAATAACTGTATTATTTGACCTTGTTGTGCAATGTGCCAGATTGAATAACTGTATTATTGGACCTAGTTGTGCAATGTTCCAGATTAAATAACTGTATTATTGGACCTTGTTGTGCAATGTTCCAGATTGAATAACTGTATTGTTGGACCTTGTGCAATGTTCCAGATTGAATAACTGTATTATTGGACCTTGTTGTGCCATGTTCCAGATGGAATAACTGTATTATTGGACCTTGTTGTGCAATATTCCAGATTGAATAACTGTATTATTGTACTTTTTTGGTGTCATGTTTCAGGTGAAGCAGAAAATCAACCAGGCCTATGCAGATGTGAGCATATCTTGTAGAGGTGTTGTTGTAGATCCTGATGCTGAATGGGTCCATGTGGAAAAAGATGATAGCCCAGGTCACAGCACTTATCAATTTTTTTTTATTACCTTTCTTCTATGTTGATTGAAATTTTACTAAGATTATAAATTATCTAAACTGGAGAATGGCTTTTTATTACTAGCAATTAGCCCTGGTAGTTTTAGTCCTTGTGCTGTTTCAGTCTTAGCTCTGTAATTAAGTCGTGACTCGGGTTCCTTATAGCGACTGTTAAAACAGCAACTGTCAGTTGAGGGACTACACAATAGCGATTGTTTTAAAACACCAACTGTCACAACAACCACATGATAGCAATTGTAATATAAGAGCAATTGTCATAACATAACATTAAATAAATTTCAGGCCAAAAGGAATTAAAAATTACATTTCATTTATTAATCCAACATTTGAATTTCTTGAAGATACTTATTGTCATCTTTGCTAGTAAGATAACATGATTAACATAATTTAATATACATTTATTATTATTTTCAATGTGTTTTTTCCCAAACCAAACATCAAGGAATTAAAAATAATATTTCATTTGTATTAGCTACATAACACATACATGATTTAAAAAAGAAAATTTAAAACAGAAAACATGATTTAAGAAGAAGATTTAAATCTGACTACATGATTTAAGAAGAAGATTTAAAACAGAATAGAAAAAGACCAAGGTTAGTCAAATCATGTCACGTTTATTATTTTGAGCAAGGGCTCAAAGGAATTGCAGACGATTATACTGATCTTAATGTTGCAATACAGTGATTCGTGTGTTCATTGTCACGTATTTTTTATTCGCTGAGTCAGGTCTCTGCCTTGTTACAACTGAAAATTGCTGTTTTGACAGTCGCTATCCAGCAGGGATGCCTTAAAGTAATAGTCCTGGTGGTGTTACAGTCACATTCTAATATTTTTCTTTTTATAAAAGAACGTTTAAACAAATTACAATTTCATTTTATTGCATATACTTCCATGTACTTTGAAAATACTTTAATTAAATAATATTTACTTCCATTCTTCTGATATTAATTGATGTAAAGAAAAATTTAGAAATAGATTTTATCAATAAGACATGATAAATAAATTAGAAAAAACAATAGCAAACGCATAGCCTCAATTTATTTCTATTGATTTTTTCTTCTTCTGCATTCCTCCTTTTTCATTTTGGCTAAGACTACCAGTCCCATCTCCCCTATATGCATGACTGTATTTAGAAAACTAAACTTTGGGTGCCAAAGCCTTTGAAGTGCACAGTGGCACCTTAAGGCTGATTTAAAACAAATTTAAACTATGTAAAATGGTTAGAAGCTTTCATTAAAAACCTTGAACCAAAGAATGTCAGGAGACTGCTATTTGATTGAAGCTTTTACTGTCCACAGAGGCAGAAGTTATAGTTGAACCAACTGTCTTGAGAAAAAGAATAGAATACTGTGCAACAGTAAGATTAAAAACTGTAAGTATTGTTTTATCATGGTTTGTACTGCATATAATATAGGGATGTTAAACAAAAACCAAAATTTCCATTTTTGGTTTTCAAACCGAAAACTGGTTTTGATTTAGAAAACTAATTTTTGGTTTGTTGGTTGGAAGGTAATCATTTACTTCAAGTTGCACACATTTTTTTGGTTCTGATGGAAATATTTACAAAAAATAATGATGGATTCGCACAAAATAATTTTTGAAATGCCTTGCTCACACTAATTAGTGTTTTTTTTTTCTCCAAATCCTAACTATGGCTTGCAATATGGTAAAAACTACATAAAACCAAATGTAAAGTTACAATTAACAGGAATCTTCAGCTCATCCTTTTGATGTGCGCACCCCTAGGTTTTCCCTGTGACACTGAACAATTGGGCTAGGTAAATCCCTAATATAATATCCTGTAGAGTTTCCTATTGGCTGGGTAGCTGCCGGCCTGCAAAAGAAATATTTTGTAGCCGTTTTAGAGGCTTCTTTTATATTAACTCTTATAGTACTGACCCAATTTTCCTCTACACCTAGCAATGAGCAACGCCTGGGAATAACATCAGCTAGTGGAAAAATAAATGCTAGGTGCTGGAGGGGGGGGGGGGGGGGGTTAAGTTCTCAATAAATAAATATTTTAAGTTTTTAACTGGACTTTTAATCAATCAAAAATATGTCCAGATATTTTGTCCATTTACTGCAGACAAAAATTTACTGTCACAAAAAGATATTGACTATAATGTATATTTGAGTACCATTTTCTTATCTCGCATAAAATTTTGTACTTTTACAGTAAAATTTGTATCTCCTTAACTTGAACTGTTTTATTTGTTTTTTTGTTTCCAGAGCAAAAGTGTGAAGAAAAGCAAAGAATATTTAAGTGCCATATACCCACAGCTCTTTGAGTATTGCCTCATTGTTGGGCTACAGGTGAACACAGACAAAGGCTACAAGCCTTATATAATACACAAGTTCCCAGAGAATGTAAGTAATCTTATCAGATACAATTTGTATGGCTTCCCCTTTTTTTAATATTTGTAGCTTCCTTTGTGGTTTGAGTAGTCTATTCCCATGGAGTGCCTTCCCTTGGAATTTACACTCTTGTTCTTTGAGAAATTTCACAGAAATGTTTTTAAAAGAATTGTGTGTATATAGTAAAAAAATTGAAAACAATAACATTATCTTTTAAAATATTGTTTTATATGTACTATTCATGTGATAGAATATTTAAGAAAAAAATATATTGAGACCTTTTGTTACTACTTTGCTGTTTTTAGGACTTAAAATAGTTTTCATAACTTAATTGACAAGATGATATGTTTAATGGGCCGTATTGCTGCTGAGAGTTAACACCCTTGCCCCTTTTACAAGTCAATATTTTATGACTGACTTGTAAATTTACAAGTCAGTCATAAAAGATTGACTTGTATAAGGGGCAAGGGTGTTAACTCTCAGCAGCAATACGGCCCATTGGCTAGAAGATATGATCTGTTTAACTTTGTTTAGGGTAGCTATTTATACTGTATTTAACATGCAGCGTGCATACAAAGTTGGTGCCCGGGGTAATATTTACATGTATACTCAGGAGGTACAGCTGAATTTATGTTTCGATGGATTTATATTCATACAGCTGTATTTATGTTTAGATGGATTTATATTTATGCAGCTGTATTTATGTTTTATGGATTATATATTAGTACTGCAGTATCTGTATGTTTTCTGCTTCCTTATTTCCTTCTCCCCTTATCTTTTTTAGAAGTCACTTTCTGTCTAAGTAGATATATATGTATATTTTTTGTCAAGCTGTTTAAGGATTATCCTACCTGTTTATAAAGCATATTTTCTACTTAAGCGTTTGCTAAACAAAACCCAAACCAAAAAAAAAAAGAAGGTGGGGAGGGCAATAGAAATGCTGCCATCATGACATTTATCACCACTGTATTGTAAGAATAAATATGATTAATACTCTGAACAATGAATGTGTAGCTATGGTGATGTAACATTTCCTGGTGTCTCTTGTGTGGTTAGAAAAGAACCAAAGTTTCAGCTGTTGTTTAGAGATAGTTTGTAAGGATACCGCTACCATAGCCATTAAATATTGATGGATGGCTCACCCCCTTTTTTTTTATATATATTTATTTTTATTTGTTTGCTTTAGTTTCGTAATTCTCCTGTGGTATGATTTTAAAAACATTTTTTTTTTTTTATACATCTTCTAAATTCATATTTTTTTAAATTACTCAATGTTATTAACTTACTATAAATAGTTTGTGGGAAAACGTGGTTGTATAATTAGAACTATTTGCTAGATATTCTCATATTGTTGCTGTTACTGTTCATTTCTTATGGTTTGAAGATATTTTTGAATCAATAACAAAATTTTACAAGATAACATTTGAGTAAAAATGTGCCAATATATTTTATTGGGGTTATCATTCATTTTGCAGTAACAGCAATGATACATTTATTAATATATTTCTGTATCAAAATAATTATTGTAGTTAATTAATTATATAATTATAATTTTTGGGACCCAGGCTGGAATATTCTTATATTCAATAAATTACCTTCAGTGCTATCATAACATTCTGGTTACTGGTTTGTGGCTATATAACTTTACATATTGTATACTAATGGGTAATAATTAAGTTTTTTTCTTTACCCTGCATGTTTTAATCATTCCGCGCTCATGTTTTTAAACCCTTAATTTGCCCCAAATAAACTTTTTTTCCAAATGCTAGGATTTGTTCCACCCTCGCTATAGGTTATTTATGTATACGAAATTATAAAGCTTGTCATTAAAATATGCATGCCATATTGAAATCAATTTTAATATCCCTTTATATTTTGAGCATGAAATCTTAAATTTAACCCTGCAGAAATGTATTCCTTGTAGAGAAACTGGGAACATTACGGTATATATGTATGTAGCTGATACCAACAAGACTTTGTTTCTTCACAAAGTTACAGTTAGCAGTAAATGTTTCTATTATTTGATAAAGTAGGATTCCTTTTTATAGTTTTAACTATTGATTTGCTTGATTTTATTTTTGGTTTTGAAAAAAATACCCATATTAATGTAGTTCTAGATTGTGAATAATTACTTAAGAGAACTGTTTTAATTCATAATTTCTTTACGTTTTCATTTTTAATTAACTAACTTAGCGTTTTTTTTTAATGTCTTTTAATTAAATATTTTTTTTTATAATTAATGTATTATTGTAATATATAGATCTACTGAAGTTTTTTTTATTTATTTTAAATAGAAAAATATTCAATAAATTATTTTGTGGAGAGATCGCCATATTGGTGTTAAACTCATAAATGTCAAATATCTGTGCAAAGATAATTTATAAAAGAATATTTGCATCTCTAGAAAATAAAAGATTATAAGTTTTGGAAGCTACTGGGCAAAGTACTATTATTAAAAAATTGATTAAAAATCACAAAAAATCATATGCAAGTTAGAATTATTGGCACTAGTGTCAAATAGATACTAGACTAAATTTCTTTTGTTATGAAGTTATTATTATAATTATTTATCATTGTAAACAATCCACCATGTATGTTTACAGGTCTCAGTTTTTGTCAGGCAGGTGTCACCTGCCTGTCCGTAGTAAAAGTTATCATATTGTATTTTAAATGCTCTTATTTGTGTATATCCTGCAGGTATCTAGCAACCGTTCGGTACCTAGTTTTTGTTTTCCTGATGCTTCAGTTTTCAAGCCAGCCTGTGGACTAAGTTCCAGGTAAATGCTGGACCCCCCCCTCCCCATTCCCTTGTTTGGGTCTGCACCTATGTCTTTCATATTTGGATTATGGACAGTGTAATAATTTATTAGACAGACATCACATATCCCAAAAACCACATTCTGGGTCAAAGTTAGTGGGTCTTGCTCCAGTTTAAAATACTCATTGTAGCATCTCTTGCTTTGACCTGACCTTTTCTAGATTTTGGCCTCTGTATATCATGAATTGTTGTTTTTTTGTTTTTTTAAATGTTCTCATGTGTTTTTCATGTTTTATTTCAGTGAATCCTACTCATTTGTCATGACTTATGAAGATGGAACTCACGTTTACGGCTACTGTAGAAGAATGCAGGTTTGTAAACCCTTTTCTGTTTTCATCTAGCATTGTTTTTTTTCTACTTACATTTTAAAACAAAACAGTTAATTGTGTTTACAAACTGGATGCCTTTCTCATTGAGGTTGTGTGTTTTTTTTTCTCCAGCCACCAGATTCAAGCCTTCCAGAAGTGATCTGTATTATCAGTCCAATTGATGCATTTAACATGTACAACACGGTTAGTCAGAAATTAAAGTCCAGTCTAATTCACACTGTTGTATAGTTATAATTATAAGATAAGATAAGATAAGATTGCTTTATTGATCCAAATACATAAATTCCGTCTTTCAGCATCAGCTTACCGGTACTTAAAACAATATTAAAGAACCATTTGTACTCAAACACAATAGACATTCGCGCACACTATCATACCATTTATCATACAAGAAAAAAGTATCATAATATATACATATATATAATATACATATATATAATAATACATATATATATCATACAAGAAAAAAGTATCATAATATATACATATATATAATATACATATATATAATATACATATATATAATACTACATATATATATCATACAAGAAAAAAGTATCATAATATATACATATATATAATATACATATATATAATATACATATATATAATACTACATATATATATCATACAAGAAAAAAGTATCATAATATATACATATATATAATATACATATATATAATATACATATATATAATAATACATATATATATCATACAAGAAAAAAGTATCATAATATATACATATATATAATATACATATATATAATAATACATATATATAATAATACATATATATAATAATACATATATATATCATACAATAAAAAAGTATCATAATATATACATATATATAATATACATATATATAATAATACATATATATAATAATACATATATACAATAATACATATATATAATAATACATATATATATCATACAATAAAAAAGTATCATAATATATACATATATATAATATACATATATATAATAATACATATGTATATAATAATACATATATATATCATACAATAAAAAAGTATCATAATATATACATATATATAATATACATATATATAATAATACATATATATATCATACAAGAAAAAAGTATCATAATATATACATATATATAATATACATATATATAATAATACATATATATATCATACAAGAAAAAAGTATCATAATATATACATATATATAATAATACATATATATAATAATACATATATATAATAATACATATATATAATAATACATATATATAATAATACATATATATAATAATACATATATATATCATACAAGAAAAAAGTATCATAATATATACATATATATAATAATACATATATATAATAATACATATATATAATAATACATATATATAATAATACATATATATAATAATACATATATATATCATACAATAAAAAAGTATCATAATATATACATATATATAATATACATATATATAATAATACATATATATAATAATACATATATATATCATACAATAAAAAAGTATCATAATATATACATATATATAATATACATATATATAATAATACATATATATAATAATACATATATATAATAATACATATATATAATAATACATATATATAATAATACATATATATAATAATACATATATATAATAATACATATATATAATAATACATATATATAATAATACATATATATATCACACAATAAAAAAGTATAATAATATATACATATATATAATATACATATATATAATAATACATATATATAATAATACATATATATATCATACAATAAAAAAGTATCATAATATATACATATATATAATATACATATATATAATAATACATATATATAATAATACATATATATATCATACAATAAAAAAGTATCATAATATATACATATATATAATATACATATATATAATAATACATATATATAATAATACATATATATAATAATACATATATATAATAATACATATATATATCATACAAGAAAAAAGTATCATAATATATACATATATATAATATATATAATAATACATATATATAATAATACATATATATAATAATACATATATATAATAATACATATATATAATAATACATATATATATCATACAATAAAAAAGTATCATAATATATACATATATATAATATACATATATATAATAATACATATATATAATAATACATATATATATCATACAATAAAAAAGTATCATAATATATACATATATATAATATACATATATATAATAATACATATATATAATAATACATATATATAATAATACATATATATAATAATACATATATATAATAATACATATATATAATAATACATATATATAATAATACATATATATATCACACAATAAAAAAGTATAATAATATATACATATATATAATATACATATATATAATAATACATATATATAATAATACATATATATATCATACAATAAAAAAGTATCATAATATATACATATATATAATATACATATATATAATAATACATATATATAATAATACATATATATATCATACAATAAAAAAGTATCATAATATATACATATATATAATATACATATATATAATAATACATATATATAATAATACATATATATAATAATACATATATATAATAATACATATATATATCATACAAGAAAAAAGTATCATAATATATACATATATATAATAAACATATATATAATAATACATATATATAATAATACATATATATATCATACAATAAAAAAGTATAATAATATATACATATATATAGTATACATATATATAATAATACATATATATAATAATACATATATATATCATACAATAAAAAAGTATCATAATATATACATATATATAATATACATATATATAATAATACATATATATATCAAACAAGAAAAAAGTATCATAATATATACATATATATAGTATACATATATATAATATACATATATATAATAATACATATATATAATAATACATATATATAATAATACATATATATAATAATACATATATATATCATACAAGAAAAAAGTATCATAATATATACATATATATAATAAACATATATATAATATACATATATATAATAATACATATATATATCATACAAGAAAAAAGTATCATAATATATACATATATATAATATACATATATATAATAATACATATATATAATAATACATATATATAATAATACATATATATAATAATACATATATATAATAATACATATATATATCATACAAGAAAAAAGTATCATAATATATACATATATATAATAAACATATATATAATAATACATATATATAATAATACATATATATATCATACAATAAAAAAGTATAATAATATATACATATATATAATAATACATATATATAATAATACATATATATAATAATACATATATATATCATACAAGAAAAAAGTATCATAATATATACATATATATAATAATACATATATATAATAATACATATATATAATAATACATATATATAATAATACATATATATAATAATACATATATATAATAATACATATATATAATAATACATATATATAATAATACATATATATATCATACAATAAAAAAGTATCATAATATATACATATATATAATATACATATATATAATAATACATATATATATCATACAATAAAAAAGTATCATAATATATACATATATATAACATACATATATATAATAATACATATATATAATAATACATATATATAATAATACATATATATATCATACAATAAAAAAGTATCATAATATATACATATATATAATATACATATATATAATAATACATATATATAATAATACATATATATATCATACAAGAAAAAAGTATCATGATATATACATATATATAATAATACATATATATATCATACAAGAAAAAAGTATCATGATATATACATATATATAATAATACATATATATATCATACAAGAAAAAAGTATCATAATATAGTAAATACAGCTTTTCTAGCCTCTTGGACTAAATTAGATTTAAAGGCTTATGCATAATATTTCTAAATTTATTTCCTTTGTTTTAGTCTTTTATTTGAAACAATTGATCATGTCGCCAACATTTGTTACCCCCAGCTTCTTGCTGAAATAGAAAAAAGACGCAAAGTTTCCACAGATATGGCGACCGAGTTGATAGCTGCATCATTTGGCCGGCCTCTTCCGAAACCTGGCAAAATTTGTCATATAAGAACACTGGTATGGTTAATCTTGCATTGTTTTATTTCTTGCTTTCCCGGCATTAGTGCATATATTACTTTGTCCTCACAACACAGCCAAATTTTCTTATTTTGAAACCTTTTTTTTTTTTTCAAGTACAGGAGATTTTTTTCATGAAAGTTAAACAAAAATGAAATTGAAAGTCATAATGTATTAAGATGGAATTGATTACCAGCTAAATTGCCCGGCCTTGCCCAGGGAACAAAACACATAGGCCTATACATAAAGCTACAGATAAGAATTTTAGAAACTACAATGAACAGGAAGCTACAATAATTTACACATAAATATATAATTATTAATTATATCCTGAAAACATTTAGGCAAGTCATTTTAAAATAAATATTGTAATCAGGTTAAAAATAGGCATGTCTTTTTATTTGAAAAATACTTAGGACTATCCCTGGCTGAGAGTCGAACATCTATCACCCGCATGTCTAAAATATAATTAATAGATTTGACTAAGTAAATTAATTTTAAAACATTTTTAGTCCTGAAATTCTTTACAATCTTAAAATTTGTTAAAAATATTTATGGAAATGTAAAATAGTAGCCAACCTATATTGCTATTACAGAAAAAAAAATGTCAGTATGGGATAGAGCCCAGGTCAACTGCATGGTAGATTGGGACGCTCACTACTCATCTAGGGAGGGCACATGGAGAAAGCGAGATCGCAAAAGTAAAATATGAGGCATTAAAGTCACGTGTCTTCCAATTAACCAACGGGAATCGGAGTCCACACACATCCTACTTTTATAAATATAGATTTAAAATCACTGAGCTGTGCAGTATTAATGCCATAATCTAGTATTAACATGCACTTGTAGGTAAAAAAAAATTTTATTGCAGAAAGATTTGGAATGTACATGATTCTGTAGTGTTAATATAGTATAGTTTTTAAAATAGCTTAAAGTATTCCTATTCTAGAATGCATGGAAATGGAATGTATTGCACATTGGTGAATTTGGCAAGAAAATTTGGGCAGCAATGATTGAAGCATGTAGAGTGAATGCTAAGTCTGGCAATTTATTATTGAAATAAATTTAAAAAAAAGGACTATTGCCCTTGGACTGATTGCTGCATGTTTCATTGAAAAATTGTTGCATCATCCATTGTTTCAGGACAGTAGTGGTGAAATGGAGACCATTTACCTGAATAGGCAGGCAGACAGTAAGCTTGAGAATGTAAGCCTTTCTTTTTGTTGTTGTATCCAAGAGCTATCCCCCCTTGCTTAAAGCTTTAGCTTGTGCTTGTCTCCCTTGCTCAAATCTTGGTTTGCTACTTACACACTACTAAATTTAATTATAATAGAATGAAAAGATAAAAGATTATAATTAGCTTCATATATTAAAATATATATCTATAATAACTAAAAATTTTATGATGGAGGTTGTTTTAAATATTTATATAAATATTTTATTACAAGAAAACCTTCTGCCTAAAATTTTACAAGAGCCTTTTTTTTTAAAAATAAATAGTATTTTCTATCAATCCATATTTGATTGCATTAATTTAATTATAATGGACTGCTATACATATAATCTACTTTCTAGTTACTGGTGGATCTTATGCATACTCTTGACAAAAGGCATCTACTAATACTAATATATAGTATTCTTATTGCATCTTGACATTAAGAGTCTGTTGTTAACTTGAAAGACGCTTTGTTTCCTCCTGTAGATTATGGTGTAACCAGGCTGTATTAAATGGGAATAAACCCAAAGCATATATTTATTATGGTGTAACCAGGCTATATTAAATGGGAATAAACCCATAGCATATACTTATTATGGTGTAACCAGGCTGTATTGAATGGGCATAAACCCATAGCATATACTTATTATGGTGTAACCAGGCTGTATGAAATGGGCATAAACCCATAGCATATACTTATTATGGTGTAACCAGGCTGTATTGAATGGGCATAAACCCATAGCATATACTTATTGTGGTGTAACCAGGCTGTATTGAATGGGCATAAACCCATAGCATATACTTATTGTGGTGTAACCAGGCTGTATTAAATGGGCATAAACCCATAGCATATACTTATTGTGGTGTAACCAGGCTGTATTAAATGGGCATAAACCCATAGCATATACTTATTGTGGTTGTAACTAGGCTGTATTAAATGGGCATAAACCCATAACATATACTTATTTTGGTGTAACCAGGCTGTATTGAATGGGCATAAACCCATGGCATATACTTATTGTGGTGTAACCAGGCTGTATTGAATGGGCATAAACCCATAGCATATACTTATTTTGGTGTAACCAGGCTGTATTAAATGGGCATAAACCCATGGCATATACTTATTTTGGTGTAACCAGGCTGTATTGAATGGGCATAAACCCATAGCATATACTTATTTTGGTGTAACCAGGCTGTATTGAATGGGCATAAACCCATGGCATATACTTATTGTGGTGTAACCAGGCTGTATTGAATGGGCATAAACCCATAGCATATACTTATTTTGGTGTAACCAGGCTGTATTGAATGGGCATAAACCCATAGCATATACTTATTGTGGTGTAACCAGGCTGTATTAAATGGGCATAAACCCATAGCATATACTTATTGTGGTGTAACCAGGCTGTATTGAATGGGCATAAACCCATAGCATATACTTATTGTGGTGTAACCAGGCTGTATTAAATGGGCATAAACCCATAGCATATACTTATTTTGGTGTAACCAGGCTGTATTAAATGGGCATAAACCCATAGCATATACTTATTTTGGTGTAACCAGGCTGTATTAAATGGGCATAAACCCATAGCATATACTTATTGTGGTGTAACCAGGCTGTATTGAATGGGCATAAACCCATAGCATATACTTATTTTGGTGTAACCAGGCTGTATTAAATGGGCATAAACCCATAGCATATACTTATTGTGGTGTAACCAGGCTGTATTAAATGGGCATAAACCCATAGCATATACTTATTTTGGTGTAACCAGGCTGTATTAAATGGGCATAAACCCATAGCATATACTTATTTTGGTGTAACCAGGCTGTATTAAATGGGCATAAACCCATAGCATATACTTATTGTGGTGTAACCAGGCTGTATTAAATGGGCATAAACCCATAGCATATACTTATTTTGGTGTAACCAGGCTGTATTAAATGGGCATAAACCCATAGCATATACTTATTTTGGTGTAACCAGGCTGTATTGAATGGGCATAAACCCATAGCATGTATTGCTACTCACAGTATTGATTTTAAACAAGCCAGTGCATACTTTTAATATTATTATTGATAATTTGAAGAAGATTTAATTTGTATGGAAATGATGTTTTTCAGGTGAATTATGAGAGTCCGCTTCGATTCCTTGGAACGGATAAATTGGTCAAAGTCTTTGCGTCTATGTTGATGGAAAGAAGAATCATTTTATGTTCTAGTCATTTGAGGTATGAGTTACTAAAAAATGTTCGAGTCATTTGTGGTATGAGTTACTAAATACTTGTCTGTAAGACAGTCTTTGTTTTTCAATTATTTGTACAATTTTTTTATCTATTTTACTTACTTAGTTATTGTTGAGTTCTGGCTTATCTTACCCAGTTTGACTGTCCATAGGGCGTTTGCAATCACGTGACAAAAAGCATGTGATTTTTGTTTACTTTGTGTAGCGGTGTACAATGGCCGCTGTAATAATAAAGTTTCATATAGGCTCGAGCTTTTTTTTTAAATGATGTTTTGTGTTTTAAGTTTTATTAAGATTTAAAAAACATAGATCATAGACGATGTGAGCCTATTAGTGACTTGACTAGATATTCACCAACACTATCACATGGCATCGTAGCTGCCCTACTTAGCCATTAGCCCATTACTTAGCCTAGCCTACGAAACATTAAAAGTGTAAAATGTTGAAAATCGTTGGAAAAATACCATGTCAGGCTTTCTCTTGTACTAGGAAGATGATCTACTACTATTTACCTCCTTATTTTTTAGTAGGATAGCCAATATTCATATGTGAATTTGGCATGATAAAGAACAACTTCGCCATATTTGTTCCTCAAGTAAGTGGCTTCTATTTACAAACGACGTCACTAAAAAACTTAAGCTCCGCCCATTACAAACGCTCTATTGGTTTGTTATAAGTTATGAATTATGTGCTAAATTAATTGGTCTTCAAGATGTAAGAATAGAATTTACATTGAAGAATGAGCTAACCATCAATAAATCCATAGAGTCCAAATGAATCTCTAATTTTATTGCAAAGAATTTTTATATTGATAGAAAGGTGTTTGGTACTGACAGTTACCCATAAATTACTATACACAACCTCCTTCTAGCTAAATCTTTCCTTTATTACTTTCAAAATTTTAAAACTACCACTCTTAATAAGGTTACAGAATTAATGTTTACCAGATTCTATGGCCAAGATATACAAGAGGATTGAGTGGCCAACACATTGCCCACCCTTTTGCTTTCCCTGATGTCCAGACCCAGGGAAAAAATCCTGACAATTTTATCTGGACTTGGATGTTAATCTAATGCTGTACCATAAGTCGAATAAGATTAATGCGCCCAATTAGGATTATAAAGATAATTGTTTGATTAAGATAAGATAAGATTACTTGATAGATCCAAATAAATGGAAATTTGACTTGATTACATAAATTTTGACTTTCAGCATACTTAAAACAATACTAATGAACCATTTGTACTCAAGCACAATAGACATTCACACACACTGTCACATTTATCATTCAAGAAAAAGTATCATTTAGGAGTCAGCTGTTGTATTTTCTGGCTGACTGATAATTCCTTTGAAAGATTCTCACTGATAGTGGAACAAAAAGAGTTCCTAAATCTTTCTGTTCTTGACCTTATTGAAAGAAGCCGACCACTTTGACTAGATATGATGTAACTATCGTGAAGCGGGTGTGCATGATCTTGAAGGATTTTGTCAATCATAGACAAGCACCTTGAATTGAATAGATCTCCAATAGATGGTAATTGTGTCTGTGTTGCATGAGAGGCTAACCGCAGCATTGTTTTATGTTCTGCAGTGTTTTGACTCAGACTGTTCATGCCCAATCAGATTGTTCATGCCCAATTAGGATTACGAAGATAATTGTTTGATTACTTTAGCTAACCACAGCATTGTTTTGTGTTCTGCAGTGTTTTGACTCAGACTGTTCATGCCCAATCAGATTGTTCATGCCCAATTAGGATTACGAAGATAATTGTTTGATTACTTTAGCTAACCACAGCATTGTTTTGTGTTCTGCAGTGTTTTGACTCAGACTGTTCATGCCCAATTGGGATTACGAAGATAATTGTTTGATTACTTTAGCTAACCACAGCATTGTTTTATGTTCTGCAGTGTTTTGACTCAGACTGTTCATGCCCTGGCAGCTCTACTTTACCCCTTCCAGTGGCAGCATGTCTATGTGCCTATCCTTCCCTTAGAAATGCTGGATGTTGTGTGCGCCCCCATGCCATACATTATTGGGGTCATGACCGTCTTTCTGCCTCAAGTTTTGAAAATGGACCTTGAAAAAGTACGTCACGTTTTTTTTTAATTTAATTTTTTTGCTAGCTAGCTAATGAATTCTTAGCCAACTTTAAAAGAAATAAAGTGTTTTTTTAATTATTTTTTTCATCAATGAAAAGAAATTAAGCATATTTGATTATTAACTTGAGATTTATTGTTTGATCTAAATCATAATTTAGTTCTATTATCCAAAAGACTAGAAGTTCTTAAGAGAATAGTGAGACCAAATTCCTGGAATGCATGTCAATAAGGAAGAGAACATTCATGGTTATAATATAAAAAAATGATGTAAAGTAAAAACTAGCTGTTAAAAATTTATTTGCAGAGCAGAGATATTATGGGATTCTTGCAATAACTAGTTTTGATGCAACTTTCAATTTGTGCGTTTCTCTAAGGTATTCATTGTTGACCTTGACAAAAAGGACTTTGTCATGTTTGAAGGTGACGAGTCCACACTTCTTCCCCATAAAGTACAAAAAGCCTTGAAGACGGCCATCAACATGTGTAAAATAGATTCAGGTAAAACTAGGGTTGCAATGAATTTTTTTATGATATGCAAGGCACTACAGTGCTAAGTGGATCCATTCAAAAAACGTATAAATTAATGCATAGGTTCTCAACCTTTTTCGGCTCATCGCCCCCTTTTAAAATTGTTTCCGCTCACCGCCCCCCCCCAACTTTCTTTTAGCCCTCCCCCCCTTTTCCGCCCATCTGAACTATAGTTTCCGCAATTTTTTTAGCCGACTAGACTTTTTGAATGATTAATTATCTTTAAAAAACTGAAAAGGAAACATATTGTAAGAATTAATAGATCAAAAAATTGCCTCAACAAAAGCTTTAAATAAATCAATATTAATGCGAATCGTTTGCCTGTGTGTTGCTAGCAATTTGACTATTTCAATTTTGGTTGCAAAAGCCTTAGGTCTAATAATCAGTACTATTTGTTATATTACAAAACAGAACTTGATCGGCATCACTATTGAATCAAATGTGGAAACATTTTTTAGTTAAAGGGAGATAATTCGACCGTTTTATTTGAGCTAATAGATGTCTATTTCTGTTTTGTTTTTTTTTTTAAGAAATTAATAGCTTACAATTTATAACTTTAAAATGATCGAACTGTAAAAAGTATTTGAAAATTATATAAATATTATATGACTAAAGAATTTATATGTATATTTTCAAACATTACAATAACTACCCAGTTTGTATGATTACTGCGTATCTATACGGTTTAACAATACTACCACATCTGTTAAACTATACTACCACATCGTATCCAATAGCTTAAAAGACATCAAGGAGATCAAAATATCATTAATATAAGCAGATGTTAGGCGACTGTGATCGGTCAGCAGGGCTGACAGTCCAGTGAACCCACCACAGGACCAGCCGGTCGAACACTATATTTGCCAAATACTGACCCTTACTTCATCGAAAAGTCACTGCAATTCCTATTTCTTTTTAATATATAATAATATGTAGGCATACTGTTTGGGGATATCAGATATTTAGCAGCACTTGCGTTTACATAACATTTCATCCTCCAAAAACTAATCGATTCAAATAGCTGAGGTGTTAAAATACATCAGGTACGTTTGTACCGCCCACTTGCCCTTCACCGCCCCCCAATCGCCCCCGGGAATGTCAGCGCCCCCCTAAAGCCTTTCACCGCCCCCCGGGGGGCGATATCGCCCCCGTTGAGAACCTATGAATTAATGGAACAGAAGGAAATACTATAAAAAATTCCTTAAAGCTTTTTTAAAGAACAGAAGGAAATACTATAAAACATTTCTTTAATGCTTCTTTAAAAACTTTGTAAAATTTGTTGTATTAATACCTTCAGAATAAATATTTTGTTTTTATTTGTTTCCAGAGGCTCAAAATGCCCAGTGGCTAATGGTGGCTGAAGCTTTTCTCCGCATGTTCATTGAAACAATTGGTCACTTTGCCAATCATATTCAGACACAGCAGGACGGAAACAGAATATTTCAGGTCTGATCCAGTTTATATTTCAGGGTTTTGTAAATTGGCTAATTTTGTACATGTTCACAGCACTGGTCACCCATTGAGTATTAATTAACTTTCCAGTTTTACATTGATATGGATTGAATATTTTACCAGTTTTACAGTATTCATAAGTTGACAGGATTATATAGTTTTACAGTACCGCTAGTTGATTGAATTTGGATTTTTCCATAATTTGATTTGTGTTAACTTTGAAACTTTTATTCTGAATTCAGCAAATAAATTTGGGAACCATTTTTTTTAAACTGTCTGAGACTGTAAATGGGCTTAGTTTCAATTCCTACAGATGTTCTTACTGTCAGAACTTACCTTTCAATTATAAATTGTAATAACTTATGTTTAGTGTATCTCATACAATGTCTCTTTTCATAGCAAGTGATATATTTTAGGATTAACCATTGGTTCCTAAAGTATTTGCTGCTGTTCAACGGAGAACTGCGGCTTGTTTACAGGTGGAATATTGCAGAGGCTTACATAATTATCTTATTCATTTTTAATTCAATGTGGTCAAATGCAATATCTAGGGCTTTGACTTAGGGAAGGGCACAATGAAAAAATCTCACTTTAAAAAGAATGCAATGATTGGACATAGTTTTAGAATCACTGGAATAAACAATACAGGGTATTACAATTATGACCCAATTAAGTCGACAATTTCCACTGAGTATAAATCTAAGTATTTCAAAGTATTGTTTGTGACGATTCTTTTGATAATCTCTCTTTTACTGGCCCTGTTTTTGCTACAGGCATACTTACAACAATAGCATTATTAGGACTTTGACAAAAACTTTTTAGTCCTGGATTATGTAATAAAAGAAGTTTGTCATTTATTGAATTTTTTTTTCTTATATGTAAAGCTATGTGTGCATATTATTTGCAAAGGCAAGCACTTCCAAAAAGATATATATTTGGCCGATTCGAATATCTAAGGCAATATCTAGTTAGCCCTAATAACAAATTACATGAATACAACAAATTACATGAATACACTAAAACACATTATGTCTTTTCAATTTCAAGTACTGGTACATCTAGAAACAAAATCTGATTTCTGTGTAGCTAGAAACAACTGGCCGGTATCTAACAATCTTATTTCTTCTAGTTGATCTGATGATGTCTATTTTGTCTTACAGAAAGAAGGTTTTATTTCTGAAGTCGTGTCAAAAGAACAGCGCCAGTTCCTCGAGTGGTTCACAGAAACTCAAATGTTTCAAGTTTTCATTGACAACCATGTGGAGGAAACAGATTATGGAACAAGTGGTAAATACACAACATTCTGTCTATGTCTTGTGTATGCGGCACGGTGGCCGAGCGGAAGCGCGTTCGACTGGTGATCCAAAGGTTATGGGTTTGAATCCTGGTGCAGACTAGGATTTTTTCCCGAGATTAAGGGTGCCCCCCAAGTCTACCCAGCTCTGATGGGTACCTGACACTAGTTGGGGTAAAGTAAAGGCGGCTGTGCATAGTGCTGGCTACACATCCCCTCGTATGCCGTGGCCACAGAAACTTCACCAGACCTTTGATCAGTTTGGTCCAAGGGTACTTTACTTGTGTATTGTGTTGTCAACTTATTTCTTATCATTCAGTAAAATAGGGCCATTAAAGTAAGTCTAGTAATTTAAAGCTGTTCTACTTCATTCTCAATTCTCAACAACTTTTCTACCTTTTAACTATAATCATTGACAGCTAATGAAAATTGTTTTTTACTACCCACAATATAAATAATGAATAATTTTTTTTAATGCTCATTCTGAAACCACTTCATGTCTAATTAAACCACTTCTAAAAACAAAGTTTTTTCATTTAAATCCTTTATATACATTTTTGTTATGCATTAGCCTTCCAAAGATTTAGTTTTTTTACTACTCTAAAAGGAAGAAACACACAAAAAGCTAAGTCAATAGATCTATAAATGATATTAAAAATAACGAGAAATCACTTAGATATATATATATACCCTAGTGAGGGAAATACACATGTAAGTCATCAACCTTCAAATAGGTATTTAAAATGTGTTCAATAAGGATTTTTAAAATGTGCACAATAGACAGTGTGAAAGAAATAATTAAAAATTGATATTTTTGAGATTGTGATGGGGTGTGTGGCTGAAAATTTTATAGGATGTGCTGTTAAATGAAACACGTCTATGTGCCAAGTCTGATAGTTCTGTATTTAAGCTGCAATGTAAAGTCTGATAGTTCTGTGTTTAAGTTGGGATGTAAAGTCTAAGACAGGGATCAGGAACCTTTTTGTCTGAGAGAGCCATGGATACCACATATTTTAAAAAGTAATTCTGTGAGAGCCATACATTATGTTTAAAACTAAAAATTCGAGTAAATGTGTGCATTTGTGTAATTTCAACACTAAAAGTACAATAATTATGTCTCTGAATTCTTCTGATGCTAAGCTGCAGTAGACGTTAGCTCATTTGTAGAATGAAATATTGATAGGCCTATGCAATTAATATGTAGATCAAAAAGTCTTTAAAAAAACATTTTTTTAATAATCGAACATTTGTCTGTGAGCCAGATGCAACCATTAAAAGAGCCACATCTGGCTCGTGAGCCATGGGTTCCCGACCCCTGGTCTAAGAGATCTGTATTTAAGCTGGGATGTAAAGTCTGATAGTTCTGTAGTTATTTAAGCTGGGATGTAAAGTCTATGAGATCTGTAATTAAGCTGGTATGTAACGTCTGATCTGTGTTTAAACTGGGATGTAAAGTCTGATAGATCTGTTTAAACTGGGATGTAAAGTCTGATAGATCAAAATCTAAGCTGGTATGTAAAGTCTGATAGATCTGTGTTTAAACTGGAATGTAAAGTCTATGTTTAATCTGGGATGTAAAGCCTAAGAGATCTGTAATTAAGCTGGAATGTAAAGTCTGATTTGTATTTAAACTGGGATGTAAAGTCTATGTTAAATATGGGATGTCTAAGTCTAAGAGATCTGTAACTAAGCTGGGATTTAAAGTCTGATAGATCTGTTTAAACTGGGATGTAAAGTCTGATAGATCAAAATCTAAGCTGGGATGTAAAGTCTGATACTGATAGATCTGTGTTTAAGCTGGGATGTATAGTGTACATAGTATTTTCTCTGCCAGTGCTCTCCTTCTTTCTCTCTTTCATCTCTCTCTCTCTGTATAATCCTTCTTTTTCTTCTAGATCTTTTAAAGTGTTTTGCATAAATCATTAATAATTGCTTATCCAGCTTTGGGTCTGGTGCCCAGAACTTAATTGATTAGCATAATGGGATTTTTATTTCTTATTCTTGAAACATTCCTCTTCAGCATATTTAAAATTCAATTTTTTCTGTAAAGAAAAGTGCAAAGTGGCTTGTTTTTATATCTATTTTTTTGTTTATGTATTCACCTAGATCTTTTTATGCAAAGGCTTACAGAGTACAGGGAAACCAAAGAGGAAAGCAGACGTAAAGGTCTGGGAGCCAAAGTAAAAAATTTCAAAAAGGCCCTCAAAACCAAACTGGCCAGTTAGACAATGTATTCAATGAACATTTTAATTAGTACATCACGGGTTAAGTTAACTGCATTGCTTTTTTTTTTTCATCTTCCATATAATATTTACTGTGTTCTTGGAAATATTCTTTTACTGTATTGATTTTGAAGAGATTTGAAAGATAATGCAATAGCAGACGCAAGGTCACAATTGAATAAAACTCAGTAAATTCCCCTTAAGGCAAGCGGGTATAGATAGACTTTGAGGCAAGGCCATTTTTTGTTAGAAATTCTCCTCAATGAAGCAGACAGAAAGAAAAAAAGTCATTCTTATGAATGTTGTCTTTAATCATTGAACTATTTAATATGAGAAAGCTGTATAAATGACATTAAACTTTTTGCATTTGATTTTTTCTCATCCATCTGCCATCGATTATGATTTGTTGTTTACAAGCTTTAATATTTTACTTAAAAAAATATTGTTCACAATTTTGTTGAATGTAGATTTGAATGTTAAAAAAATTGTGAATCTCTCAAAGCTTTTTTTTTGTTTTGTTTTTAACAGAATGTATTTAATGACTGGGTGTTAACATAACGATCCAAGTTTTTGTAAAAAAAAATTGTAATAAAGTTGTTGTTTTTATTTTGTTCCCTAAACATTTAAAATCAACTTTGCCTGTTTTTGTTTTCATGTTGTTTGTTTTGCTGAGTGCTCTTGTTTACCATTCCATTTTATTCTGGCCATAAATTAATTTGATCTTCATCGCCATCAATCTTCCATTATACAACAATCTACATCTTGTGTACAGATCTACATTTTTTTTTCCTCTTTCTTTTTGGTAAAAAGAATCATCTTTGTGTACATACTTGTGTATATTAATGTGTATTTTATTGTTTTCTGAATGTGTACAGCTTTACATAAATTAATAGATCTGTGTTTTGTTGGTAGAGCTTGGCTTTTAGAGATGGACTTTTTTAAACATTTTTCTGATAGTTTTAGATTTGTTCTGTTCTTTGCAAGCTAGATTTATGCTGTTCCTTGCAATCTAGATCTGTTCTGTTACTTGAAAGCTAGGTAAGTTAAGTTCACATGTATTTTAACGCACTGGTATTTGTATATTTCTTAGTATCGTGTGTTCAATTTGGATCTGCGAGAATATTTGACTGATTTCCTCAGTTTTTGAGAGTTCTGCATCAATGTCATAAAGTTTGAAAAGCATAATTTGTATTTACTCTTGTAGTAATATTTTTCTTACAGATATCTGTTCTTTGACTTCAATATAATTATATTTTATCTTTTAAAAATAAAATGTTAAATATGTATGCACATAGTTTTTATTTTAAAACAATAAAATATAATTTTTTTTGCTAAAGATTATTGGCTTTTTCACCCTCAATGATTAAACATATTTAAGGACATTTTTTTTTTATAAATAATTTTTCTTATTGATATTGTTTTGGTACATGCTAAATTTAAAGTTTCATTATAACTATTTAATAACTGTTAAAAATATGGAACTCTGCTTTTGGTGTGTTCAGCATGCATAATTACATTGTATAGTACTTTAAAACTAACAATGTCACTTGATCTTTTGATTAAATATGGTTCAAATTATCATTTATCATTATTGTATTTTTAATAGTAATTTTATATGTATACTCTCAATTTTATATGTATTATTCCAGTATTCTGCATTTTCTAATTAAATTCTCATGATAAATGTGCATTCATTTAAAAAAAAAAAATTCAAATCATCTCCCTTTGATCAGATCTTGTTTTATATTCACTATGTGATAATCTCTTTTTTTTAAATATATTAAACCCTGAGTTTAAATGCCTGATTGATTCTGATCATAGTACATAAATGTTTCATAGGGAGTCAGAAAATGTACTTTGTGGTAACAGTGATTTAGTAATGGTACTGCACACTGTATCTAGTATGTGTGTATTTGTGTTCTTGTACCTTTAGCATATTGCACTAATATTTCTGTATTTAACAGTCAGTGACCGTATATTTTTTTTACTTATTCATAAAGCTTTTTAATAGTTTCTTTTTTTTTATTTCTGTAGTTGAAAAGTTTTGTTTTTTTTAAGTGGTATGAATAAGTAAGTTTGTTTTGGGTGAATTTTTATTCTCTAACCAGCCTAAATCATTGCCTCATATAATATTCACTTATTTTAATCAATTAGGTGGATCTTTTTTTTTTGTTGCATAAATTATTTTATTAGTCTAAATACAGATATACTATTATGTTTTTAGTATTAGATCTGCAATTAGAAAAGTAGACAAGACCAATGTAAAAAAGAAAGGGAGATAAACAAAAGAAGAATTATTTCCCTTTATAGTATAGTAGCCATTCCTTTTAAAATCAAAAAGAAAAACTCATCACTTTTATTTAAAAACTTGTGTGACATGCACTGGGTAACAAGATTTCTTCCTTGTTTAAGGCAAGTGTATGTCTCTTTTTTTTTCCCGTGAAATGTCAGTATTATGTTGTTTGGCTATCCAATGGTGAGTTCTGGTAAACCCTTCCAACGTTTACATCCAGACCTTTAAAGCTTACACACATGTTGATGCCAGTGACTTTACTGCCAGTAGTCACCTCAAAGAATCCGAGTTCTAAACTCTACGTAGTCTTTACTGGCCTAATGCTGTCTAAATTACAAGAAGAAGACACATGAATCTTTAAAAAAAACTGATAAAAATTAATTTGAATACTTAATAATAATAATTTTAAAAAAATATATATATGTATATATTGTGCTAAGCACTTTTGAGTATACAGGCCTACATGTACATGTAAAAACATTTTATTTGTATGATTACTAATGTTATAAATATATGTACTCAATTATTTCAATATATTTTTTCCATGCGTTTATTGTCAGTTTTTTCTTCTTTCTTTATTTTTAAATCATAAGGCCAAAATACACAAAAATTCTGAGTGTATTTGAACAACTAAATTGATTTAGTAACACAAACAAAGTAAATTGCAAAAGCAAAATAAACAAATTGTCCCACTTTTAATAGTTATAAACTCATTTCTTATTAACCTAAAAAGTATGTTATAATCATTTTTTTTTCAACAAAATTTTTATTTTATTTATTCATATACTTGTAGTACTCATTATACAAAATATTCTATAACAAAAAAAAATAAGTATAAATAAACAAATTGATTTGTACTAAAGCACCTAACAGTATTTCAGAAGTATTTTTACTTTTTTTTTGTAAGTTTCACCTGCTTTTACTTTTATATACAAATAATTTTGCGGGGCCTGATTTTTGTTGTTGTTGTTGATGTGTTCATTGCTTGTATTTTAAAAAAAAAAATCAAATCTTTTCATGAGTTGATCATTTTATTTCACTGCATGGACTCTGGAATCATTGATAATTTATAATCATTTTTTATTCTTCGGGAATTTTTTTTTTTTAATTAAGCTTTTCAAGTAAATAGCCATGTTTTGCCATTGCACATGATGAAATGCTGAATAAATTGTTTGAATAAAGTTGTAACCCAAAGGCTTACATCTTCGTATACCATATCATTGCTTGTATTGTGATAAGAGGTCAGGTCTTAATTTATGGGGAGTCACAGGTGATTGGCATGCTGAAAAAAGATATTTTAAAAATATTTTTTTAGCTCTTTTAATGTTGAAAATTATAAAGTAACGCTGATAATACTTGTACATTAAATTTATCAAACATTGTGGGTCCTGCAAGAAAAAGGTTATGCTTGTAATTCCATATATTACAGGGTTTTTTAAAAAGACGAAAAGGGTTTAATATAGGGCACATAAAATAACATACACACTGGCTTTTATAAATGCATTTTTGCATTAGAACATGTATGGTGCTCATCACTTCAAAATGCAAGGTCACTATACTATACTATAAACCTATCTATCACATAATGCTTTTTCTACTAACTCATTTTTGTCACACATACACACTCAACTGACACACAATGTGTCAACAAAATAATTATCATGACAAATCATACACAATATTATTGACAAAGTTTGGGAAAATCAAGGCTATTATGATAAAACTGAAATAAAAATAATGCTTTTTAATGCATTATATTATTTGTTAATATTCACTTTTTTTTTTTACATTTCAATTTTTTTAATCTGGCAACTTTTATCTTTTTTAATGAAACATTTAATTTTAGATTAAAACATGCATGAATATTTTAGATGTTGACTTAACCCATTTAATTGGTTTTTTAAAAAGAGCTAGTTCAAGGTTCAGACAGTTTGGAAAAGTTTATGAAAATTGACTTGATTTTTCAAATTTTGGAAAATTGTGAAAACTGACCAAGATTTGAAAAAAAAAGTTTGAGTTTTTTCTAATATGGCCAAATAATCTGAAAAAAATATTTCTATTTTATAAAAAGTCTACAACTTTGTAATTAAGTTAAAGAGTCCCATCATGAAAATTTGTTTAAATTATTCTATGAGTACTTAAAAAAACTGTCACAAACATGTTTGAAAAATTTTGACCACCTATATACATTAACAGACATTAAGATGTTGGTTTGTGAATTTTGTGTAAAGCTTGTTAAAAGTTTAATAATGTTATAATTATTTTATAGTAAGACCTGTTTAGTTAAGTAAAAAATATGATAACTGTTACAAATATGAACATTAGTTTTAGTTTTTTTTTTTTACAAATATGAACATTAGTTTTAGTGGTTTTTAGTGGGTGTTTTTTTTACTGATAAATTTCTTTAAGAAATGTAAAGATGTTGGTTAACACTATTTCAAATGGTTTAAATTAGTTTTGGGCTGACAACAGCACTTACCTATATTTTAAAGGTTTTTGTGATTTGTTTTGTCAGACAAAGTGAATGTTGTGAGTCCAATCTAACTTTCACAAATGTTTGAAATGTTCTAAAAAAAGATAGTGTTGATAATTGTGAAGCACTTCCAGTATATTTTGGTTCAAAGTGTTTTATTTATTACACTGCTATTAAAGTGTGCTTTTAAAAAGTATTTGTTTTGTTGTTAATGTTCTCTTCAAAAAATGTATAAGAAATTTTTTTTTAAATACCAGTAGCAATAAAATTGTTTCTTGATGCTGTGTTGTATTTTTCCAGTAAAATCATTACACCTTTACTAATATCTGGATGTTTTTACTATTAATTCAATAAGAAACCCTGTCAAAACTTTGTATTGGTCCTTTGCAGGTCAACTATACAAATCCAATATAGGGCCAATAAATAACGCTGACAGGGAAGTAGTTTGCTCAAAGCTATTTAGCTGATAAATATAAATTTTTCTAGAAGACGTTCTACATTCTGTCAATTTGTAAATGTTCTATACAACCTAGTATGCCTATTATTGATTTCATAATTTTGCTATTAAATTAATAAAGCTAACTGTATTATTGTTGTTTGTTTTATTTTTTGAATGGGCAAGGATAATTAAATTGATCTGATGTCTTCATAGGAAATGCAACACTGACTCTATAGACTAATGCAGTAGTAGTATTATTAATAAAAAGGTGTCGAAGCTAGGGCTCTGGCTGTAGTGGGAGGGGATTCCAAGCGGACGGTCCCGTGTAGGAGAAAACACGTTCGCCAGAAGACACTAGGAATAATTAACATAACTTTTAATTAGTGTGCCACTCACACAAGGGATCCGCAGAGTAAGCACATCAGAAGCTGAGCGGAGTGGGCGAGATTGGGTGTAGAGCTCAAGACAGGAGCAAAGGTAATCCGGGGCAGAGTTATTTAGACACTTATAGCAGAGAGAAGCCAGCTTATACGAGATCCGGTTGTTGATGGGAAGCCATCTATGTATCCCCATCAGAACAATTTGGTCCATAGGGCCTGTGAAGCAGCATTCACAGCTTTCTGTGGCCATGGCATACTAGGGATTTTTAAGGGTAGCACAATGCCAAACTGCCTTTGCTTTTCTCAACTAATGTTAGTTAACCGTCAAGGACTCTCTCCAACACAGGCCCAGTCATAAAAAGGCTAGGGTGCAGGTTGTCCCCAACCTGTCATAGAAACCCATTTTTTTTACAAAACTCTGGATTTTTTATATTATTGCTGTGTTGTTGTTTTTTTAGAACTCTAATGAGAGTTTTATACAAACTATGTGAGTTGACAGATTTTTAAAATAAGAGTTTAGACTATTATACCTTAAGGACTCTAATATTTTTTTCTAAACCTAATGTCAATATATTTATTATAATATTTATGGCTAATTTATCTTGGTGTGAATTCCAAATTGGGATAACTTTGGCATTTCATAGAAATAATTTTAAATATGCAGCATCATTGTTTTGAGCAGCTGTCTACTTAGTCAATGCTGATTAATTTAACTTAATTCTCGAGGCTTCTCATTTTTTTATTTCAGATAATAACAATTTTAGACTTTGAAACACTTAATTTATTTAATATTAAATTTCATCTTTTAATAATTAGATACAAATATTCATTTTATATAATCTAGAGTGAAATTGTGCAGCTGACTTTGCCTGCCTTTGTCTGCTAGCCTTACTTAGATGCTCAGTACCATTCTAATACCAAAGGTTGAAAAATATTTGGTGTTTAGGCACAGACGATGTTAGAAATCCCACTGGCGTTTTATTTGCTGTGTTGCTATCATGTGCTAAGCTTAGTGGCTGATAATAGTTCAACCAAAATACACTCTTTTTTTAAAAATAGAAACCTACTGTCCAGTGCAAAGATGCATTTTTGTTCTATCTCCGAAGTATAATGGCATGCACAGGTAAAATAGTTTACTATCTTGCTGCAAAACATTTATGTGATACTAGATATGAGTGCAGAATAGTATTATGTTAAAGTAAAAAACAAATATGGCCACTAAAAAGTTCTTTAATTACCGGTAACTTTCAGAAAGATCTTGAGTAAAAGACAATTTGACACCCATGAAAACAAATATTTAAAAAAAACACACTAGTATGATAATTAATTAGCCACAGAACTCTGCATAGAGCCCATTTTTAGATATGCAAAAAGAGGGCTGCTCCATTAAATAATGGGAATGTGTAGACTAGGTTTTAATTTTCAAATTACTTCAAAAAGATTTTAAAATTATATGTTTAATGTATTATTAGACAGAGTGAGATATTTGAACACTTTTAATAACACATTATTGTCACTGTGGCATTTTAAATTACCTAGAAAATCAAGAAGATACAAAATATGTTTGGCTTGGAGAATAAGATGTGCTAAGACAATAAACTAATATAGTAACATCATTGGATATCTATTATTAAGTAGATAGAGTCAATAGAGTCAAAGAATTAATTTTTGCTAATATAAAAAGTTCCAGAAAAGTTAGGCTGCTATATTTTATAAAAACATTACAAGTTATAGAATAATCCTGAATTGACCTATCATACCAAACATGTGGTTAGCATTCAAAATAGTATATATAGCGCTGCCAACAAACATATCATAATGTAAGTCCAGAGCGCATTAAACATTGAGCAACAAAAACATGCAGAGAGCTTTTTTTTTCTTCGCAAGAACATGGATAGGCCTACAATTCTCATTGAAGGCTAGATATTTATAAAAAATTGTTTGCTTACATCAAAGAATATAGTATAGAGTCTACAGCTAATTGAAAATCTTAAAGCTTTATGGAAAAAAGTAAAACAGTAGACTGAGTAGATAAATCTTAAGACAATAATATCTTGTCTGCCTGCGCTGGGTGGGGAACAAGTTCTAGATTCCTGACTTTTGGACCAGACATAGTTTTGTGTTCTTTAAAAAAAAAAATTGAATAGGGACTACGAAGTTTAGCTTGCACGGGGCGCTGGTATCCCTTAACCCGGCCTTGGTTACGGTTGTCCTTAACTCTTAGTATATCTGTAAATTTTACATGGATCAGTGGTAGTAGGCCTATCACTGAGCTATAATATATAGCTCAGTGAGGCCTATCTGTTGATTAAAATTATGGATCTCTAAGCCCGAGCGAAATAAATTTGTAAATAAACCAACGTGTATAACAAGCAATCTGTTTCAGTTACTGATAAGTATAAAAAGTAGAGTATAATTAAATAATAATTTTAATTATAAGCCAGTCGCAGCTTTACGAAAGCTGAAGGTAGCCTTCCTTCGGCTTGGATTTGGCGTTTAGCTGCTAGCAGAAAAGCAAGTGTCAGAGTCAGGCAAGTGTCTTGAAGTTTGAAGTCAATGAATTTGAATGAAGTTGAAGTGTTGATATTGACATTGAATAGGTATGTGACAATATCCGATTTTTGCCGAGTGACGCGCGTCGTAAAAGTTGCTTCCGACTTTTTACGGACTTTTTAACACTGGTACTAATTGAATACGATTTGCATTAAAGCACTTATTGACCGATGTTAACAGCCTTGGAAAGTTCATTGTACTCATATTGACCTACATTTTGATTATTTTTTTACATTTGCAAACTCGGGAAATTTTTTTTTTTTTTCATTGGAAAATATAGTGTTTTTTTGAAGAATTGCTACGCCTAAAGGTAAGATTTGCCACTATTGAAACTTAGTTTTCTTTTTAGATTAAGGACTGTTCTACCTTTGTGCCAAATTTAATCAAAATCTGTGGTAGCACTTTTTTTTTCTAGCTTTCTAGACTAAGGGGTATTTTCCCCATAGGGCCTGTGTATTACGTTTTTTTGAAGAAGTCCTACGCCAAACCTTAAGATTTGCCACTATTGAAACTAAGTTTTCTTTTTAGATTAAGGACTTTTATACCCTTGTGCCAAATTTAATCAAAATCTGTGGTAGCACTTTTTTTTCTATAAAAAAAATATGTATTTTTACTACAAGGGCTGGTAGCCATATTGATCCTGACATCTTTTGTTTCTAAGGGGTGTAAATAGTCACGTGACTCCTTTCTTATTATCTTATTGGTTCACAGTCATGACCTTTGGCTTTCTTAATGTGTTTTATTATGAATTCGAGGATTAGGCCTACATTAGGAGAAAGAAAATGCTATTAAAGAGATTTAAGCTTATAAAATAGGCTTAGGCCTATCAAAAAAGATTATATGCACAGGCCTTTTTTATTTATTATAGGTATATATAATATATATATATATAAATATAGGCCTATAGCCTATATATATATATATATATATTAATATATATACCTATATTTATATTTTATATACATATAATATAAAAAAATATATATATTATATAATATATATAGGACTAGGCCTATATAATATATATATATATATTATGTTTATATTATATATATATATTTAATATACCAGTATATATTATTATTATATTATAGATATAGGGCCTACACACATACTTACATACAAACATATATGTATATAAATACTGGTAATATTCTTTTGCAGGCTATCAGACTTTTCTACTGCAACTCTGGCTCCTAAGTCCCTATCTTGTGAACATTGGCTCTGGTTTGTTGGCTTGTTGGACCCCAGCTGCCTTAGGCAACCAGCAGATAGTATTATAATATGAATGTGTACTAAACCCTGCTGTATGTAAGACCTATGTATTGCAATCCTGTTTTGCTGTTAAACTTCATGGAACAGATTTAGAGGTCTGGTATGGAAAATATTTAGCTTTCTTTCTAGAAATGCAGGTGCACGCTGAGTACACAGGGTAAGTGGACTGTTGGTCATTTGATATTATCAGAGATAGGAGGCTAAAAATGTATCATCTAAGTTTGCAGCTCTCTTTGGAGCCAGAGTTAATTGTAGCATCATCAGTCATGCCAGGCTCAGGTGCTTGGTTGGTTCTGGTGCCTAGCAAAACACTTTCAACATGGTATAATTTGGCGCAATAAGTCAGCTATAAAACAATTTCTAAATTGCTGTGGACAGGTTATAATGCTGAAAACAAAACAGTTTCTCAATTTTCTGGAGAACCAATAGATGCAACCCTGATATAAATATGTAAAGGCTCAAATAATTGACTTAAGAATTGTAAACAAAATATTCACATATAAGACAAACACAACATGTATTGAAAGTTTGCAAATACTGTACCTTTATTTATTAAAACAAGTTTTATATTATTCTTATATACACAAATTAAAGCACTATTAATGTTTAGCCTTACATTAACAATTTTTGTAATTATTTGTATGTGTATATATATATATCAATGCGCAATAAACATGTGGATATACAGTAATATACTATATTTAAATGTATCCGACATAAATTATATATAGCCAATCTAAAATGTTGTATTAAATGCACCATAATTTTGTCATCACAGTGATTGGTTTGTTCAGTTTGTTTGTGTCTTCATTTAGACTATGTTTTATCCCAACTTTGTCATGTTTCAGGCACAAAAAACTCAAGCAATAAAGAAAATTGTTATTTTGACGAGTCAGCAAAAAAAGTTCTCTCATTTTTAATCCTTCTCCAAATTGATAAATTAAATTTTTAATAATTATTTGAGTCTAGTCTTATAGTGCTCGAAAAGACCTCCCCATTGGTGGTAAAATTATGACTCTGTGTGAAGTAATAATTAAGGTATGATTTTTTTTTGTCAATTAATAGCTAAAATGTACCCAATTTTCCACCAGAATTTCCCCTGCCAATTATTGATGCTTAAGAATTTAGTTGTTCTGGTAATATAGCCTTATAGTGCTTATCAAGACCTTTCCAATGGTAGTTAAATCATGACTCTATGTTAAGAAATGGCAAAGTTATGCTATTTTTTTACTAAGATTTTCAAAATTGTGGCACACTTTTGCCTATATACTCCATGTACAAAAAAATGACCACTAAAAAATTTGTAACTTTTTTACTATTTGTCATAGAGAGATGTTTTATATACCATTGGAAAGCTCAGATCATCAGCTTTAAGATGCTGCTTTTAAAAATGAATTATTTTGATTTTGAAAAAAATTGTCACATCCCTACATTGAATATTATATTATAATTATTGATCATAATCATATAATATAATATTATAATCATATATTCATATTGATATCGTTACTCGTTACGGTTTATCGAATCAGTTGAATCTACAATTATCACAGACAAAAGACAATGAATAGCCTTGAATATAGGCCTATAAAATCAATATATAATATTAAATATTATAATACTTTATAATAGTATATTAGTATAGTCTAGGCTATTCAATTCAATATGAATATGACTATTTTACTATATGAATATGTCTATGGCCATGGCACTCTATGGCCTTATTTTTATGACAATTTAAGTCAATAAGAGATATTAAGAGTGAATTTGAATATATATGATTCAATATTGTAGCCTAAAGCCTAAAAGCCTAAATCTATTAAATCTAAAATCATAATGACGCAAATTATTTTACTTTATTTTACTTTACTTTACTTTACTTTACTAAAGTCTTTACTTTACAATTTACAATCTATGACTATAACTATACTATACGTAGACTATATGTCTATTACTATACTATACCGTCAATACAGAGTCTTACAGACTATAGGCCTACTACTATTATACTATAGTCTATAGGCCTACTATATATAGTATATACTAGGCTACTAAACTGATAATAATCTAAGTTTTAGAAGTATAGTATGGGCTATTTATGATTTATGTAAAAAATGGGCATAGCCCCTTTTATCGCTATATCACTATACTAGGCTATAGACTATAGTAGGGATGTTAAAACCGTTTTTTTTTTTATCAAAACCGGTTTAAAACCGGATCTCGGTTCCCCATCTTCCCGCGCAATATCACAAGTCACTCACAGGCCGGAAAAGCTAAATGTGCATAGTTTTGTAGGTAGGCTATATTTGAAAAGTAGTTGAAACTTAATTAGTGTTTTCAGGGCATTCAATGGGTTGATTGGTGTGAATACAATATGATTTTGTACACTTTACAATAAAATTATTTAGAACTAAAAACAAATGTTGGTTAATTGATTAAAACCAATAATAGCTTTCAATTTTTTTAAAGTGATAATCAAATTTCCGATTATTGTTGACCATAATCATAATACTAAGAAGCATATGAAGTATCATATAATATGCTAAATTGTAAAATAATGTCTATATTGAAAAGAATGTGTATTTAATAGTCCAGTTAACAATAAAGCACAGACGCGGTGCCTAGCCGAATAATTGTTCAGGGTCACAGGAAAGGGCTAGTTTGCCTCTCTCTATTGCGTACATCAAAGAGGCGCGAACATCTAAAAGGTGAGCCGACAAGTAAAAAGATTCATGTTAATTGTAACTGTAACTTAACAATTGGTTTGATGTTGTTTTTATCGCAAGCCATAGTTGGTATTAGGAATCACAAGAAACACAATATCTAAGACTAAATAGTGTTAGCAAGGCATTTCAAGAATGGTTTTGTGCGAATCCAACATTATTTATTAAAAATATTTCAACCAGAACCAAACAAATAAAAGTCTTCTACTTGAAGTAATGATTACCTTCCAACTTCCAACTAACAAACCGAAATCCGGTTTTGATTTTCAAAACCGGTTTTAGGTTTCAAAACCGGAATCCGGTATTCCGGTTTTCGTTTAACATCCTTAGACTATAGTATAGTGAAATAGTGTGACCATAGCCGATAGCCTACACTATACTATACCTACTATCAATCAATTAGCCTACTCTATGACTATGGCACTATGCCATGCATTATAATCATAATATTTCATAATGATAATGAATGCTGCATATGTAGTCACGGAAGGGTAGTGTAGTGTGGTAGATCTAATGATAATGAAAGACTAAGGCTGACAGTAAGTCTTAGTAAGGACTAATGACAAATAATGTTTTTACTGGTATGTGCCTTCTGCTTCTAAAAATCATTAAAATCATGATTATGTAATTTATGATGAATTTATTAATCCACGAAGCTGACATATATTGTCACATATCCTCATAAATTCATAACTCATTTAACATATATTATCATATCACTGATCATCACATACATGACATTGACATAGTGTCACATAGTCCTAGACATAGATCATAGTCACATATAATATCATATCATCATATCACATAATATGACATCGACATAGTTTCACGTAGTATAGTCTCATAGACATAGATCATATATTGAACAAAATAATATTTAGAACTATTTTATTTTCTGGTAACTGACTTATAATCTATGACAACTCATATTCATACTATCTGTAGCCTAGTCAAGCATTATAGACTGATACACATCTTATAGCATCACTAATATTTGAATTGGTCATTTGCAAACATTGAATATTTTGGGTTCATTCTTTAAAGCATTTATCTCTATCAACTTTCAGAACACTTAGTTACAAAATGACTAAATCAAAGTCAAAGAAAACTAAAAAGGCAAAAAAATTCATTGCTGAAACACCAGGAGTTGAAGATAATACAAGTGAAAACATGGAAATTGAAAATACAAATGAAAACTTGGAAATTGAAAATACAAATGAACACTTGGAAATTGTAAATACCAGTACAGCTGATGAAAATATGGAAGAGAATACTGGTAATGATACTATTCTTGAAGACAAGGAACAAATTCATGAAAATGACAATACAGAAGGGCCAAGTGAAGTAGGAGGTTTTACTGTCTTAGGAGATTTCAAAACAAAAGAAAAGAAAAAGGTAAAAGGCGACATAATGTGGCAATAAAATGTTGAATTTCACATCTATTATTATTTCAGTAATTTAGAACCTCGTCTTAGCAAACTGTAGCGGAAGAAGACATCTGAGTTGACACATTCTTTTTTTTTTAATTAGCAGAGCTTTGCAGTTGTATTTTTCCCCAGCCTAATTGTTCATCCTTTGCAGGATTATCTATTACACATCTATGTGATAGCCAAAGCTCAGTCAGATTAATAATTGAAAACCTTATGTTACATTAAATTATTTTCAGGTTGAAAGAGTATTGCCAAACTGGCTTCAACATCCTGTACTTATACAAGATGAAGATTGTGGTCTTTTTTCCAACATTGAAGGGTTAGATCCAACATTAGTCAAAAAGCTAAAGGATAATGGAATGGAGTCATGTTTTCCTGGTAGGGGCTATGGCCTTTATATATATATAATGTTATATAAATTTGTATTGATAAAGCAAAGAGTTTTAATAAATGTTTGTTTTTTAAATTTGTACTTGTTTATTTTCAGTTCAGAGAACAGTTATCCCAGAGCTACTTGCTCAGTGTAGTTGTGGAGTTTACGCAGGAGATGCTGGGTATCGCCCTCGAGATATTTGTGTCTCTGCCCCAACAGGAAGTGGGAAGACTTTAACTTTTGCTCTCCCTATAATACAGGTTACCAGACAGAAATTTTGGCTATTGATTGATTGATTGATTTATTACCTTGAATTTTTTTTATGCATTTTGAAACATTAATTCAACTGCTAACAGTTACGCTAAAAGAAACAATATTTGCACAAGCTTTTTTATTTAAGAGTGTATTTGTCAATTATGATGAATGAAGATTAGGTTATAATTAATTATCTCTAATGTTTTATTTAGTTGTGATTACCTTCCCTTGTAACTGGTGGTCACATTTCTTTGGTGACCCTCCTTCGGGTGACCCTTGTTCGTTTGGCATGAGCAAATACAGGGATGGGGGGGGGTCCAGACCATGTGGTGTGTAGTTTAGTTTTAAGTAGAGTGTATTGACTGACTAGGCTACTTCTTGTGTTCTTCTTAAATCATGTTATTATTATTGACTTGTGTTTAGCTTCAATGTTATATGTTATGTTGAATTAAAAGTTATGTTCATTATTCCTGCTGATGTCGTTTCTAAATCGCTTGGATGAAAGTTTGGGCGAGAGTTACAGATTCTTCAAGGGTTCCAAAAAGTCATTGTGATAAACTGCCCACTCTCGACAGCGAGACATAACACAATTCACTAAAGTATTCGAGTGTGTGCATAGCAATAAAAAAAATAAAAATGTAGTGTTTATGTAACAATGCCATAAATATAGAAAATTTAATGTTTTGGCTTAGAGTATCCCTTTCAGATCATGTTGGTCTATGGGGCAACTGAAGTGTTCACAAGTTTCTGTGGCCATGGCAAGGGGGATATGTGGCCAGCACAATGCCCAGCTGTATTTATTTAAATCTGACTAATGTCAGCTACCAGTCAGAATCTGGTTGGTATCAGGGATACTCTCTAAACCCCGAAAAATAAATCCTAGACTTCACCAGGACTCTTACCCAGGGTTTTCAGTACAGAAAGCCCACTAGATCACTGTGCCTTCTCTGCGTTTGGGTAGCAATGCCATAAATTATGTACAATGTACAAATAGCTATTATAATCCTATATTAAATCTTGTGTTCATTTTAGTGTCATTGCCTAATCTCTTGTCATTCTCTTGCCTCAGACTCTTCAGACCCGAGTAGTGCCTCATGTGAGAGCTCTGGTTATTTTACCTGTGAGAGACCTGGCCATCCAGGTGTATAAAGTGTTTGAACAGTACACACAGGGAACACCATTAAAAGTAGATGAAACATATTACTAGTTATAATGATAACTGTGTTTTTTATTTATAGTTTGTTTCATTGTCATTTAGCTTATGATAATCACCACTTTGAAACAGCAAAGATGTTTACAAGCAGAATTTAAAGATTGAACTTTAAATATTTTGCATTCAGGTTGTTTTGCTTGCGGGGAAAAAGGAATTCAATACAGAGCAAGGAAATTTAGTTAGGAAAAGGTAAAGACACTTTCACTTTCTATAGAAAGGTATCCAGCACATTATTTTAATCAAACTTCAGTGGGGGGAAAACAGCACTTTTTGTTGGACTGGGGAAATGGATTTAAAAAAGAAAATAAACATTATCTTTTTTTTTTCACAGGCCCAATTCTTCACAAACAGAAGAATGGGCAAGCTTGGCTGACATTGTTGTAGCCACCAAGGGGAGATTACTTGATCACATTGACAGAACTGAAGGGTTTGATCTAACACATTTAAGATTCTTGGTAAGAAAACTGTTGACAAAGTAGTAGTATTTTACATTATCTCTAATCAATTTTAACTTCCGTTCCATTCATGAATCTATAAAAAAAACAACATGTTTTCACTCCTTGGGAAAAGATTTTTTTTAGCCAAACGTTTCTGTTCTTAATATCCCTTTTTTCTACATCTGCAAATATGAATATTTTAGAGCATTGTAATCCATGTATGGAGAAAAGCTTATTTTTATTCCACTGTTTGTAAATCTTGTATTTCCTGAATGGGATTTTATTAGGTCATTGATGAAGCTGACAGACAGATGAATGACATTTATGATGACTGGTTAAGCCAAGTGGAGAGAGCGGCATACACACCCAAGCCTGGGGCATATGCTCCATATCACAGGGACAGACCTGGTCCTCTTACTGTTTCAAAGTAAGTAAATAAGTATAGAATCCAATATTTAAATACAGTTACAAGACAAAACGAATCTGCTTATTGTTTCAGAGTAAAAAAAAATATTACATTTTAAATGTTTTATTATAATATATTTTTTCATTCATTGAAAAACTTGGCTAAAAGTCAACATATATCTTGTACAAATTTTGATCTTCCATGTTCTGTTTCTTAAAATGTATATATACATTAAAGTTTCAATTTGTTCAAAATAATTTGTTAAATTTTGCTGAAGACCAATTGTAGTTTTACAGTTGTTTTCTTTTTTAAAGTCTTTAAAACATCAAATATATATTTTTTATGCTAAGCAGAAACTTTTCAGCCCATATTTTCAGTGCGTTACAAAAACTAAATCATTCAATTAATAAAATTCGCATCATTAATAATGTTTGTGTCTGTAGCACTTTAACCATAATCAGAAAATTGCAGGCAAATTTCAAAATGGAAAATTATATTATCATAGTTAAATATATACATTTATTTATTTAATTAACAGGTTTTGCACACAAAAAAATTATTATTTAAAGGCTGTTCCTAATGTAAAGTTTTGACATTTTTAAGCACCTTATTGTGATTTGTACATTTAAAGTGTTTTACAATTAATGTTCATATATTTTTTTTCTTCTAAAAAAAAAGCTGTAGGAAAAATGAGATGCATGTAAGTATATTTTTTTTTAGCAATCTTATAATTGTCTCATTTATTTTCTCTCTGTTATTTCCTGCTGTTCACATTTAATTTCAGTCTAATTAGTCTGCAGGGTGACAGGTTACTTCATCCCCATCACTTCACCCCCTTCACTTCATTCTCGAGCCCCAGTCACTTCATCCCCAGACAATTAATCCTAAAAATGCAATTGTAGGTATAGAATTATTAAATCAGATAGAAATATAAATCATAACAAACACACAAAAAAGCTAATAGTTGGATATTCAATTTTTTATTTTGTTATTAAGAGTTTTTGCGGTGAGTGTTTTTTAAATCAGTGTGACAGAAAAGCTAAAAATCGGAGATAGAGAAGACTATCCATTGACTCGTAGCTCTGCACAATGCTGTCGATTCTCATGGCTAATGCAGCATACTTCTTTCTTGGACGCTGCTCTGTGCCGGTGCATGACTGCAGTACTGATGCTTTGTGCAGTTGACATAAACGACGACGAAACTTTATCCCCTTGACCTTTTTATTTTCTTTTATCTTCAAACGTAGAAATCATCAATTGGAATATCAAATACTAGTTAATGTTCTGTTAATTAGTATACAAGATTGTCACAGTAGGGGGCCCTTAAGTCTACCATAATACAACTGCTCAAGTTGTCAGCCATGCAATGCATATTGCTTCAGGATTAAGTGTCTGGGGATGAAGTGACTCGAGGATTAATTGACAGGGGTGAATTGACTGGGGATGAAGTGACTGTGAACCTTGGGCACCAGTCTGCAACCTGGTAGCTTATTTCTCTATAATACCTATTGTTTTGTTTTTTAAAATGCTTTTCTTTCTCCACACATTTTTAAACTTGTATATTTTTTTTTACAAAGCTTATACTTTTGTTCTTTAAAGGTCCAAAAGCTTCTCTTTTCCGCAACACTATCTCAAAACCCAGAGACTTTGGAGAAAATGAATCTTTTTCTACCATTATTGTTTACTGCTGATGCCTCAAAGAGCTCTCTGGCGATGGAGTGTAATAAATCAGAAGCAGGTAATAGTAGCCACAATTAAATTGCTCAAATTGGTAAAAAAAAAAGAAAAATTTTTTTAATTCAACAAAGTATATTTTATGTGGCGTTGGCTACAGTTAATGTGTTTTTTTGTTTTTTTTTTCAGATCTGCACACAGACAAATTTTCAGCCCCAGCCTTGCTCAAAGTAAGTCAATTCCCTTTTTTTATAATAATTGTATAATGTTCAATTAGTCTAGTCATATTATAATTTATGATGTTATATCTAGACGTTTGATGTTCATAAAATTCCATTTGCAGAGCTCTTCTATAAATATTGATTATTTCTTTCTTGTTATAGTTTTTTAAAAGCAAGAGCAACAAATTAAATATTAATGATTATTAGTATTTAGTAAAAGTAAAGTACTGTCAGACAAAGTTGATCATAGGGCAGGTGAAGCAGCAATCACCAGTTTCTGTGGCCACAGCATACTAGGGGAAGTGTGACCAACACAATGCCCAGCTGCCTTTAACCCAACTACGGTCAGGTATCCATCAGAGCAGGGTAGACTCAGGGACACCCTTGAGTCCTGGGGGAAAATATCAGCCTTCACCAGGATTTGAACCCGGGACCTATTAGTTTAGTGCCCCATTAGTACTAAGACCGCCATAAAATTTTCTCTCAACAAGCATCATTCATATTAATTAAAAAGAGCATGAAAGTTCATTTAGGGTTTTTATAACATGTTTGGCCTTGACCTTAAGATTTTGTACAATTTTAATTTAGCAACAAGAAAGGTATCTATGGTAAAAAAAATTCAATAAATAAAATTAAAAACTTTTTCATTCTCTTTTTATAGTAGGGAATCCCTATTTTATATTTAGCTTACTGCATCAAAAGTATTCCTTAAAACTGTTCTTAATATCTCCTTAGGAAAAGTTTATGGACTGCAAAACATCAGAGAAGCCGCTGATTTTGCTTCACTTTTTACTCAATAAAAAGTTCCAACAGGTTTTGTGTTTCACCAATTCTGTGGATACAACGCACAAGTAAAGATTTATATTGCCATTGTGGATCAGAATAAAATTATAAGATTAGTTTTAGCAGTCTCTTGAACTTGTAATTGAAAAATTAAAAAAAACAAATCCTGTATTTAAATGCTTTTATTTTAACCAGAGCTGTGGAGTCGGTAGATAAATGTTCAGACTCTGACTCCGATTCCTCATTTTTTTGTACTTCCAACTCCGACTCCTCTGTACTACACTATGAAAAGTGTAAGTATTGCAGCTCCTAACTGTGCGTTGCTTGCCATATAGTGAAGCACATGACAAGCAAGCTTCTTTACAGTCACTTAACGTGTTCGTATTGGGGTAACGCGAGGCACTGCATGCATTGGTCTTTATTCTTACAGTAGAGAAGTCATTAGTTATAACTTTTTGTGAATTGGGACATTGAAACTTGCTTTTTTTGTTAAAATTCCAATCTAAATTTAGTAGGAGTCGGGAGTCATTGTTTGCTGACTCCAGGTACCCAAAATTTCCTCTGACTCTCCAACTCCGACTCCACAGTCCTGGTTTTAACTCAGTTGGAATATTGACAAATATATATAACATCTATGTAAATTTATGGATATTTCGGAGAATGAATTATTACTACATTACTAATGATTAAAATTTTGTTCTTCAGGCTCTATTTACTTGCTAAGCAAATGCCAGACTTAAAAGTGGCAGAGATTTCATCAAATATCCATACAGATAAAAGAGAGAGAACCATTCGGAAATTTGCCAGAGGAGAACTGCAGCTGTATGTTGGATTTTTCTTTTATTGTATTCCTACTTGGCAAGCTGACACTGTATTGTTATGGTTGTGTATATTTGTCATGTGCCCACATTTATTGCTAGTTCTTCATTTTGTTTTGATCTATATTTATCAAAACTGTCTACTCCAGATTTTAAAGGAAAAAAGCATTTAGTCTTAGTGTAAAAAGATAATTGTATAACAGCAAGAAACAACTGATTAGCTTTTCATTTTTTTAATGATCATGTCTTTAACTCATTTGCTACTAACCTACTTTCCAAAGACACCCGGGAAAGTACTAGCCAAAGGGAAGGAACTCCGTATTAATTTTAGTAAATTTTTTTTAAATATTTTTTTTTAATAATTAAATATTCCCCAAAGTGAATAAAAATTACATCATAAAATAGATAAATATCTTAGCTTTCTGGAAATGTATACTTTTATACATAAAAAATGCCGAATTATCGGTAGAATTATTCGCTGAGTGTTGAGACCCTATGATTTGCCTAAATATTTTCTCTAGGCCTAGCGTCAAAGTCCCATAAAGTATAATAAATCCCAAAAATCGAGTTGAAATGGAAATTTATCTAAGTCTATATCTGCAGCATCCTTATTATCAGAACTATTGTTAAATGTTATATTCGGATGTATAGAGCTATCGATTAATAAAGTAAAAAATTAAAGACGAAGGCTATAAAAAAAGTTTTACAAGACGAAAGGCAAGTGAAAAATACCGATTTTTTGACGCGCATAGCGAAAAAACGAAATTAGATAAAAACATCCGGTTTTTATTAACGAAACAGACTATATTCCTACTTTTTAAAAGCCGTTTTTGCAGTAAAATAAAACCCCAGAACGCATGTCGAAAAAAATCTAGAAACGACAAGGTTAGTCACACACGTGGCGGCCGCGTTTGGACGCATTAGTACGGAGGGGGGTATGTCGCATTCAGTCGCGGTAGTAGCAAATGAGTTAAAACTGTGCTCAATGCAGTGCTTTGGTTGTAACACAATCATTATTGTTCCGGAATTGTAAATCAAACATCTATATTCCAGAATTGTATGCTCTGATGTGATGACTCGTGGCATGGATATAGAGAACGTACAGTATGTGATATCCTATGATGCACCACTTTACATTGAAACCTACATCCATAGAGTCGGAAGGACAGCGAGAGCCAATAAGCCTGGTACAGCCATCACATTACTTGAAGGAAAAGAAGTAAGTTGTCACTGGTCTGGAAAAGTTTGTTAGTTTTTTTTTGTCTAAAGAAAATAGTTTTATGTCCTTGATTTTTCTAGAGGTATAGTGATACATTTTTATGTTTTTAATTATTTATCGATTTTGGTTTGGGTGCAATAATTATTTCTCATTTCAATAGCTATCTGATCTACACAAACTATAAACAAAAGCTGTTAGTTTCACTAATCTATTTACCTTCAGAGTGTGACTTTATTAAGATAAAAAATATAATAAATAGTTGTATTAAATACTAGTATATTAAGTTATTTCAATTTAGTGGCTACAAAAATTAATTTTGATATCGATTTCAATAGTGATTATTTCAAGATCATCACAAAAAAGAATTTCAATCCTTTTTTTCATTATTCTAATGATTATCAGAAAAGCAATAGATTTGTATATGTATATTAATTCCTTTTTATTCCACTCTCTCTCTTTTTTTATATTAATAGATGTTCCATTTCAAAAAGATGTTGAAAGACTCTGGGAGATGGGAAAAGCTGAAGAGAATTGAAGTGAATCGAAGCCATATTGAGCCGCTGGTGCCACAGTTCACCAATGCTTTGAAGTTGTTGCCAGGAATATTAAAGGTTTGTTTAAAGGCAAAGATATCTTTGCAAAAGGAGAATGGAAACACCGTAAAATCTCTAGTGTAAGCCGCACCTGAGTATAAGCTGCAGGTTTACTTTTTAAGTTCAATTGAACTGTATTTTTTTTTGTCTATACTTATTTACCGGTACTTACTGTAAAATATACATTTTGTCTCAGACAAAAAAAATTGGTAATATTAGTGCAGCTTATACGCGAGATTTTACGGTACTACTTTTCTGCTGTGATCTCATTTTTCCTCTTTATCTACATTCGCAAATAAATTAATTAATGACCAAAATTATAATATTTAAAAAAAAATGTGCTTTCTGTGTGCATCTTTTTGAGATGATATTTATTTCACTTACCCTTATTTTGCTTCTTGTGTTGATGCATTAATAATACATGGATTAATGTAAATGAACCAACAAAAATTGTGTATATTTTGCTTGTCTGTTTATAGGAACAACGGAGACAACAAAAGAATTCTTGATAGTTTTATTGATGGCAATATTGGTGGAACTTGTGTTACAGCTGTTGATAGGAGATATTGATAAAGTTATTGATGCTGTTGTTGTTACACTTATTGTTGGAGATTGATGTCTTCCTGGAAGTGTGTAACTTAAATAAATTATAATAAATTATTCATGAATAAGGAAACATAAACATAGTTTATTGTTAATAAATTATTCATGAAAAAAGGAAAATAAAATGAGAGATTCTTAACTTCACAGCAATGTCCACTTTGTTTAGTATTATCTAGGCTTTTGACTTCTGTCATGGACTAAATTTATAAAACAGACAAACTGATTCATGAAATCAACAGCTTTTTGTTTATAGTTATGATACTCTAATTATGTAGGGGAATCATTTGTAACAAATATTTTACACATGATTAGGGTCACATATTTTTGGATGAGAGTGTCTTGTTAATGCATAATGAAATCAGATTGGGTAAAAAGTTTTTTTTTGTATAATTAATACCTCTCATCTTTAAATGACACATAACAAAAGTGCAGTAATAAAAACATAAGTATTGGGCAAATATAAAAAATAATGGTCTACAATAGTGGAAACAGACAGGACACACTGTTCTTAGTCAGTATTGTTCCAACCATATGCCCCAGTTTCAAGCCAGTGTACTTTCATATATTGTATGCCAGTCAAAAGCCAATATTGGGCCAATATATTGTGTTAATTGGGCCAATATATTGTGATAATTAGGTTGTGCTGAACTTCACAGGTAGGCCCGTTTGGTTTTAAACAAACAACATTAAAATACTATTGCATTCAAGATACACCAGATAGGCTATATAAAGCCAAAATAAAACAAGTCTTATTATACTTTAAAAATTATCTAGAATAGTGTAGCTCTAAAAGGAATAATTAACTATAGATTTTATCCGTGTTCTTAGTTGTTATGTTAAATGCGCTCTGAGCTTGCATTATGTTTGTTGGAAGCACTAGGGCCTATACAAATGTCATTATTATTATGTCGTAACATGCAAAAAGTGTTGTGTTGGATCCAGGACCTTGTCCGAGGAATGTTTGTGGGGCACGCCTCATAGGCCTACTAGGCATTCTGTAGGCACATGCACTACACTCACCCCTCCCCGCCCCCCCCCCCAACCCAAACGGAATTCCCCCGGATCATTAACTAGGCGGAATTACCTAGTACACCTGCACTTTCGTCTGAAAGTTTAAAAAAAAAAATAGGCTACCAGACTATAGACCTAGTCATCCAGACGCCGAGTAATGTTGCGCCTATTCCTTCCTCCCCACCGAATTTCTATGGGCTATATGGCCCGTGCAATGATCCTAGGACGCGTTATAGCCCACCGGTGTAGTCTACTCTCAATAGTAGCCTAGCGCAGTGGCGTACCAAGGGGGGTGCGAGGGGTGCGGACCGCACCGGGTGACACTCTCTTAGGGGGTGACACCCGAATGGAAAAAAAAAATATTAAAAAAATGATAATTTTAAGCAGCCGATATGGACCTAAAAAAAAGCCAGTAGATCTATTAGATATTTTGAAATGTATAGCTAGATGGGATTTCATAGAATCTTTTCCAACACTCTCGCTAGGCCTTCAATTATTTCTAACAGTATGTGTGTCTGTGGCTTCATGTGAACGGAGCTTTACAAAACTAAAGCTTATAAAAAGCTATTTACGCTCCTGGGACAATCAAGACTTTCCGATCTGACTATGTTATCGATTGAAAGGGATACTGTGAATGATATAGATTCTGATGAGGTAATTGACAAGTTTGCAGTTTTGAAAAGCAGGAAAGGTTGTTTTTTGCTTTTACTTTCTAATATTAAATATATATTATTATTGTTTCTGTCATATTTGAACTGTAGGCTAGGCTTGTTTTAAGCCGCTATGGTGAAAACTATGGTGAAAGTTGTGGGCGGGGGTAAGGGGGGGGGGGTGACACCCAAGTTTACCGCACCAGGTGACACCAGTTCTCGCTACGCCACTGGCCTAGTGTATCTGTGGTTTAGGCCTACATCCTTCGTCAACTTTGACGATATATAAAATATATGGGAACAGAAGTACAACTTTCTCCCAGTGGACCCCCCCCCCCCCCCATGTCTGCTAGGCGTTTATGCATTGAATAGCCTTCACGCTCAGTTAATTTCTACACAAATAAGTGTTTCTCAAAATGTTTGTGTCTATGGAACCCAGACTATAAGAGGTTTTTCGCCCTAATCCCAAACAATTCAAAACTATTTAAAAAATATGACGCTGTTTAAACAATTATTTTAAAACTTGAGAGCCACATCCCCGAGTCAGACAAAATCTGCTTGGCCGGGGCTCCTCTAGACTCTAGACCTATATTACAGTGTGACCTGTCACCTACAGGAATACGAGGCATGCCTCGGAGACTCTAGGGATCTAACAAATGTAGGCCTAACTATGTCACGTGTGGCGTGGTGAGCACGCGACACGTTGCACGTATATGTAAACAGTAAACGGCTATGTGGGGCAAGCCTCGGACAGAGGTTGGAGATACGATGACTTCCTCAATCTTTAGGCCTGCTTACGCTTAATTATGTCCCAGACCCGGCTCTATTAAAGATAGCAATCTCAATTGGGGGGGGGGGGGATTGCAGTCGACTCTCGGATGGTGTCCCACAGGCATCGTCCTATGAGTCCTTAAAAGGACAAGAAAGAATCAGGCACTTAAATCTTGTAGTGATATCTGCAACACGCAGCCTACAGTGTATATGTGGAACTCATTTGAGAATTACCGCCATCTAGAAAGTCTATATTGAGAACTATTTAGGCTGATGCGCTCACTGGTCCTCTTCATTTTTTTATATGCTTGTGAGACATGGACATTAACATCAGAGCTGGAAAAGAAGATAAACGCTATGGAGATGAGATGCTTCAGAAACCTGCTCGGTATCTGCTATAAAGACCATATCTCCAATGAACAGATGTGAAAAAGAATACATCGGGAAGTTGGAAAATATGAAGACCTGCTGGCCACAGTCAAGAAAAGGAAACTGGAATGGTATGACCACGTCACCAGAACCAACGGGCTTGCCAAAACCATTCTGCAGGGTACCACCAGAGGAGGCAGAAAGAGAGGAAGACAAAAGAGACGATGGGAAGATAACATCAGGGAACGGACAGGAACAAAACTGTGCGACGCATTGAGAACGGCTGAGAGACGGGAGGAATGGGGGAAGCTGGTGTAGGCCTACATGTAATCAGTGGCGCTCGAACGGCCCAATTACAGACTACGGGATATGTAGATGTAGGCCTAGATGAAGTAGGCCTATAGAAAAGTAAAAGTACCCCCCCACCCCCACATACACACACTAAAATAGATTGACTTTAAACAACCTATGATAAATTAAACTTTAAAAGAAATCCTTCAAAAATGTTTCGTTCTAAGCTTAGCTAAAAATAATAAAATAAACGAAATTTAAAATGAGTCTCTACATCCTCTAAAGTTAAAGCTAATCTAATCTAATTATCTTATCTCAGTAGGCCTCTGATGAATAGACCTATATTATAGCGATTGGCTATAATTGATGCATTTGGCTATCTGTACGATCCTCACTGGACTGTAGGTTGGTTGGGGGGGGGGGGGGGTTGATTTGGACCAAGACACACATAATCATAAGCTTAGATCTTTTTGTAAAACCACAAATGGTATGCCTGAAAGTAGGCCTACTAGTGTTTCGCGCGGTTTTAATACGACTTTCTAAATATACTGCTTGAAACTATCTATACAAATACAACGCAGTTTTGCACTAACCTTGTGAAAACGTCATTACCAATGTTTACGTCATAAATCAGAAAGTACAGCCTTCCAAGCCAAGAGTGTTTGTATTTCAAAGAGCTTGGCAAGTGTTTCACGTACGCACTCATTGGGTAAATACTATAGATTATTGTTATCTATTATCATTGCAGGCCTTATATTATTTGCCATTGCGCCTTAAAACATCATTAAACGTTATTTTAAAAATAATATGCGAATATGAAGCTTGTTCATCGATTTCGATGAGGACCATCCTTTGTTGTCAGAGTAACATTAACATAGTAACATAGGAGCACATATATTCACATTTAGGATAGGTCATAAACTGCCTTAAGCCGATAGATACAGCCTCATTTATATAGTAATATATTATAGGGTTACTATGGACTATGGGAGGATTGAGTAGCCTAGTTGTTTTTTTTATGTTCGGATTAAATATGAAATCGTAAAGTAAAAGTTTATTGCAAAAGTACCAATAATAAAATGGAAATAGTTAGTCTAGATTCTAGATCTAGATCTATCTATTAATAAACCTTCTAAGAAACAGTCTTGTTCATAATTATATAAATTCAAAGTAGGATGCTTTGGAGATGCCAAAAACATTATTTAGGCTAACCCACAAAATATGATGAATTGATGAAAATTTAAAATCACTCATAATTAGACTCTATTCTACAACTATTACATTATAATCGTTTTTGGTATTCCTCGTTTTTAATTAGCCTACACAAACATATTTCTTTGACTAACCAATATTTTGCTGAAGATGCAATCACATGTTATGATTATGTATAATTTTAATATTGTTCACATGACGTATGAAGATTTTTCTAACTGTACTTTGTGAAAATGGTGCCTTAACTAAGAGTCTTGTTCCTTTCCTTTGTCATTTTGTCCATTGAATATAAATCAAAGAAAATGCTGTTTCCACATTGCAATGTCATTGTGTCATGGGATACAAAATAAAATTCTTAAGTAACTTTAAAAAGCAACTTGCATTTTAATGGGCAACTTTGAAAAATAAACTTAACTGCTTATGCAAGTATCTTACAATAAACTGATGGATTTTTTTTATTGCGCAAATGAGCACTAGTTCATTTATTGTATTATATGCTTGTTAATATTATTTTTAAAACTGTAGGCCTACAAAACATAAAATATTACAAAAGCTGGACATTTTAAAGGTTTTTAGCTTTGCCTGCTAGGCAAATGACATTAGGCTATAAAAGAGGACATGTTCTCCTTTCGCCAAACATCTGGCAACCCTAATCACATAGGCCAAGGGTCTGCAACCTTTTGATAATAGTGTGTCAAAGTATGATTTCTAATTCATTCAGCGTGCCAACAGCCTAAAAAGTCATCCTGTTCTATCACTCAATTAATTGTAGAAGAGACTTGAATTGCCTTTTTAGGGGTCTTCCATGTTCCATTGGAAATCGCTCTGGGTGCCAAGTTTGGCACGCGTGCCATAGGTTGCCAACGCCTGACATAATAGGCTATAGATGCAACAATTTAAGGTGGATGCAAGCAGTCCATTGGTCAAAGTAAATCAAACTTATTGTGTAATCGTATTCTTTGTTTGTTTGTAAACAATAGTTAATAGCATGATATTAAATATTAGGCTTGCTGTTACACATATTCACATAGCTTGGGCAATGACAGGTCATTATAGTAGTTCTATGGTCATGCCTTTTTGATAATTAATTATGTCATTTATCAATTATGTTAATGTTATATTGTTATTATCATCAGCAATTAGTCCTACTTATTTATTAGCCTATTTAATTGTTAAGTTTTATTTGTTCACTAATTGTTTTGTTTTTTACTTTTAGCTTCACGGGAGTGTGTTATGAAAAGGTATTTTACACATACAAAGATTATAATTTCAAAATACAACTTAGAAAGGTATGTATAAGTTTAACAATATTGGAAACTAACATTCTTAACCAATTCAAACCCTTGATGACTGTAATTTATAAAATAGAAAAACTGATAGCCTGGTTAGGGGGCCTACATTTTTATAAGTCCGAATATTATTTGTGAATATTATTAACCCTAAAAAAAAATGGCTATAAAGTTTTATAGGGTGCCAAGATTTTAAATTAGCACTGCAATAGCTATATTCCCTACACAGGCTTTATATAATGCATCCATATTCAAATTGTAGTTATAGATATAAATATATTTTATATAATATTAAGTGTTTCTTTTTTTCCCGAAGCCCTCAAATTGTATTACATTATTTGTGTAATATATTGGTTAGGGATGGTCTAATCAAGTGGTTCCCAAAGTGGGATGCAGTGCCCTAAGGTTGCCTTGCTATCTTAGGGGGCCTCTAGAATATATTGCGAAGACTTTCATAATTATTTTTGTTTCTCTTTCATTCAATGTTACCTTGGGTTTTTACTTAGGGAAGGATGCCATGGGAAAACTTTACTTTAAAACAGGATTCTGTGAGTGGAAAAAGTTTGGTTAACAACTGGGCTTATCTAATGGTAGAATTGGATTGCCTTGCCTTAAGTTCCAATTCTTGCATATGGCCAGATTTATCCCCAGGTGTCCCTGAATCTACCAAACTCTTTAAGAAAGTGGACTAGATATGTTTTAAAAAGTAGACTGAATATTTTAAAGATGGTGGATTAAATAGAAAATTATGGTGACTTGGACTGACCACACATTCCTTTTGAATGTGACTAACCTGTGGCTTAAAAGGCTCTGAAAGAGGTTCTTAAATCATTTTTTTAAATATTACATAGACAGTGTTCACGCATATTAATGTTTAACTTCTTTTTTTTAAAATCAAATTAGTTCATTTGCCATGGATAGTTGCATCGATATTACCCCAGATGAGCTGAGAGCCATGGGAGATTATGAGAAAGAAAGCAGTTCAACCTCGGCTGGAACTCCCGAGCATGAGTTTGTTGACAACTTGGTGAAAAATAATCGTGTAGTTGTTTTCAGCAAGAGCCACTGTCCTCACTGTGATGATTCCAAGACGCTGCTCAACAATATGGGTGTGAATTTCAAGGCTGTTGAACTGGATCAGTTGAAAGAGGGCAGTCAGGTGCAGAATATTCTGGGTAAAATTACTGATGCCAGAACAGTAAGTTGAAGCATATTTAGCATTTATTCACTTCTGTTGTATTGGGGTTTCCTCAGGATTAAGAAAAGGAAAATACTAAAATACAAGGCAATATTAGAATATGTGTTAAAAGGAAAAAATCCTAATGACTATTACTGTTGTCCTTGAATACATTACTTTTTCAAAATGTTCAGAAAATTGTGATAATTGTCCACAAGAATACTACTTGACAATATTTCCCTGTATGACAAAAAAAAATGTATCAATTTTCATTCCACCCTTTATAGACCACAACTCATTGGAACAAAGCTGAACTTGTTAATCTAATCATATTACAATATGTTCTTATAAACTATAAACCTGTAATGATAGGCAGGGGAGGTAATAAAAGTTTTGGAAAAAAGTGTATGCTAGTTTTTGTATGGACAAGTTAATTTGATTTTTGTGCCACATTTTCCCTTCCACCGAATTCCCGGATTTCATTTCCAGGTGCTCATAAAAGTATAAATTTGGCAATTAGTATTCTTGATTATCTAACTCCCTAAGTGAGACCTTTATTACTTCTATTGTTTTCTCTTTATTTAATTTATAAGACAAGGCACAATCATGTTCAGCAAATGACTCTGGTCATATCATCTGTCACACTGTAGGACTCTCTTATCTAACTTTATTTGATCATCTCTTGTAGCTCTGCATTGATTGAAATGTTCAGTTTAATTCCCCTGCCCACTCACACCAGCCGGCTACTCTAGTGTAAGATAAAGTAATCCTACTAGACCAATGGGATCCATAGGGTAGGAAGAATGACACTCACCAGTTTCAATGGCCACTCACTGATGTGAGCTGGGCAGACTAGTGGACACCCTCCTGACCAGGAAAAAATCCTAGCCTTCATAAGGATTTAAACCTGGGACATTTGGTATGCCAGGTGAATGTGCTGCTGCTCAACCCACCATCCTCCATGTACCTTATGTACAACTATACAATAGCTTTACTTTATACAATAGCTTTACTTTATACAATAGCTTTACTTTATACAATAGCTTTACTTTATACAATAGCTTTACTTTATACAATAGCTTTACTTTATACAATAGCTTTACTTTATACAAAAGCTTTACTTTATACAATAGCTTTACTTTATACAATAGCTTTACTTTACACTGGTGTCGACAAATAAAAAAAAAAGTAAATGTGGGAAAAGGTAAAACTTGAAAACAAAACATGTGTTAAATCTATTAAAATCTAAACATAATTTTATTAGTAATAGTATGTGTTTAGGAAAGTACTTTAATTATTGATTACACTATTTTTCTCACTCTCAAAATGACTTCATTATGTCCTAGCTTTATGCTATTTCCTTGTTGATCTATAAAAATAATGGATAGTGTCTCCATATTAAATTACAGTAGTATGCGCCAATAGAGGCTAGAATTGATTTCACCATTCACACTATTCACTTATCAATATGAGTGAGTAATAAATCACCAATAATTTTTATAATTAGAACACATCCAAAGGAGAAAAGGAAGTCTAAGTCATTTGAAATGGTTTTATGTGTTTAGGAAATATAATTTTATAGATAAGTGAAAGTCAAGTTAAAGCCTTTTAATTTTGGCTTCAATAATATAGTTTCCGGGCTCAATCCATTCTATTTTATAGATCAGTGTATTTCCTGTAAATTTCTCTCCCTAATCTTTATCTGAACATTTCGTGACATCTTTTTTTCAGACCCTTGCATTTTCCTTTTTCTACCAGGCAATAATTCCTTTAAGATACGAATTTTCAAATTTTACAAATAGACTTTGGTGTTTCATTTTACAGGTTCCTCGGATCTTTATTGATGGTCAATGTGTTGGCGGGAATAGTGACTTGAAGATGTTAAACAGTAATGGTGTTCTTCGGGACCTTCTCAAGGACATGAATAATTGAAAAGTGAAACAGCTCGGTGAACCAGACTGCAGACAGTAACATCAATATTTTAGTTTTGAAAAAAACACATTTAGAAACCAAATTGGAATGATTTCATTACAAGTCATTTTCTTGCAATATATACCTACTCTAACCTAAAAGACAGTACTCTATTAAGTTAAAAGCTGCCAAAAGTGTGATTTAAATTGCCCTCATTAATTGAAGAAAAAAGAGAAATATACTAACAGAAAATTTTGTCACCATGCAGTCTAATTCAACTTATTTCTGTCAATGCAACACATTAAAGAAGTTGAGAGTATATGCTACACTTGTTTTTCTATTTTTACTTTCTTTTAAAATGTATTAAATGTATTACTAAAATCTCCATATTTACTTCCATATTAAAATGCAAGATGTAACCCACAGATACGACAGATAAGTGGTTGGGCAATAATCTTCTGTGCCTGTGATAAGATACTGTCATAAAATATGTTGTAAGAACTACTTACATAAGAAGTCTAAGTCTTTTTTAAATGTGAACATTATCTTTAAAAAAAAACATAAGAGAATTACAGAATTACCAAAACAATTAACAATAATCTATGCACATTTGTTTTCAGCTTATTTATAATTAAGTGACGTTTAAATTACCAAAGTATTAACTTTTAAACACCTTTATGAAACCTTTTAAAATACCTGGAAAATTGTTAAAACATGGTTTGGGCTCAGATCTGGACATGTGTGGTTGAAAGATACATGCATAATAATAAAACAAAATCAAGCAAAGAGCACAATGTCTTTTTTTATTCAACTTCATAAGTTATGAACACAAGAAAATAAATTTCAAATGGGACTTGTTAAATAAGTATGATTCATTTTACAGCAGAGTAGTATTAATACATTTTAATTTTATCTTGAAAATTGTTAGTAAACTAAATGCTAATAAGAACTTTATTTTATGATCTTACATCTTGTATGATTAAATTAATCCATTTATTAAATTTGGACAACCTTGTTGATAAACAAAAAAGAAATTCTAAAATTAAATTTTCAATTTCACATTACATAGTACTTTATATTTATATATAAGAAAATGTTCAATCTGCAGATTCTTGTACACACTAAGCTTGTATGTAAGTAAAAGTACCCTACGGACCAAATTGATCATAGGGCCTGTGAATCAGCATTCACCAGTTTCTGTGCCATAGCATACTAGGTGATTGTGGGGCCAGCACAATGCCTTTACTTTACCCCAACTAAGGTCAGGTACCCATCAGAGCTGGGTAGACTCAGGGACACCCTCCAGACCCAAGGAAAAAAACCTAGTCTTCACCAGGATTTGAACCTGGGACCTTCAGTTCACCAGTCAAACGCACTTATATGTGCCTAATGTTAATATTGCCTTCAAAAGAATAAATTGAAGCAAATGAAATGAATAATATATACACACTGGAAGAGTTCACTTTTAGGATCTAGATTAACTTTCAGATATGACAAGTCACCGACAGATATGATTATTAAGAAACAAAATATGTAAGATCACAATAAATAAAGATGGTTATAATTAGCCATCCTCTTAAAGAGGTTAATTAAAAGTCAAAGTAAATAAAAATGTATGATAAACTCTAAAAATGTGTATTTTGTAATCATATCTGATGTAAAGGGAAAAAGTGTCCAGCAGCAAAACCTAGCTCAATAGATTTAATTTAAAACCATTTGAAAAATCACTGCACTCGCTTAAAATCAACCCTGAGGTTGAAATAATTATAAAATTTGCCAAAAATGTTTCAGCCTGTGAATCTCTTAAAGCCTTTACTAATAAAATATGAACAGTTGGGGTAAAACCTATAATTAACTTAATTAACAACCAAAATAACATATTAACTTTTATAATCTCTGGACTCGTGCTTGTATTTTACAAATTGTTTACTTTCAATGTAATCTTCATAAATTCCTTCCATTCATAAAAAAAATATTAGCATAGATACTTACATGTTAGTTGCATGTTACAGACGCTTTTTATAAAAAGAAGATTATTGCATCCTACAATTATCCGTATTTGTAAATAATATACTCTAAATTTAGAAAAAAAGGTATAGTTTCAAGAGAATGACATGGAAAAGTCCCTTTTGAATAAGAAAATATTTACAAAAATATGTTTAATGCCTTTGAAAGAAACTTTAATGTATATGTTCTAAGATTAAGCATGAGTGACTTGACAGATTTATGTTGAGACAAAATATCTTGTCCAATGAAAAAACAATTGCTGCAAAAATGACACAATGGAAGCAATTCATCAATCCAACAATAAAATTAGAGATGATTATTTGCAAGTAATTACTTGGAATTACTTGGACAATAAAAAATATTGTCACTGAGTATAAATGAAAATCATTGCACAATTAGAAAAGAAATACTTATATGTAATACAAAAACTGTATTTTCAACAACTTAAACCTGTCCCAATAAGAGTTACATACAGCTGTTAGGAAAAAATTGATTGCTAAATCTCTTTAAAAAAAAATACCAAAAACAAGAGTTTTTTCTTGTTTCTGTTTATTAAAAACTATAAGTTGTTTTCACATAGATTTTTCCAGATTAAAATATTTATCCATTTTTTTCAATTATTATATAATGAGAAGTCAGGTCTATAATTACGGGTTAACAAAATATCACAACAGTAAGCTACTGGTGCACAAAAATAGTATTGCTTCTACTCGACAATGAGAAAACATAATGCAACATAAACATATTACTAGGCGAAGAGAATAATGTATTAAATAAATATCTTGACACAGCAGTAATTTTAGAACAAAAAGTTTTAAGTTATTACAATTTTTTTGTCATGTATGAAAATAAAAATATGATTTGAGCACAAAAATTGTGAAATTTAAAACAAAACAAGTGGAGGGGAGAAGAATTAGGGAAATGGTTATATTTGTATGATTTTGCTGATTCTAAACAGAAGGTAAAGTTTAGAAAATTATATTATGCCATTCTTTTTAATACAAGTTGAGCCAAAACATAACAGAATAAATGCTGTTAAAATGTACTACTTTTCATTATCCAATTCTAACAAAATTTAATACTATATTTTGAATAATCACAGCCAATTGAAATTTAATGTTTTAATAACACAAAGATGAATGATTCCGCTTCAATTGTTGAGTTTTTTTCTAATTCTGCAATTGAAAAAAAATCTTTGTGGCATAGATGTTTCCTTTTAATTTTTTATAAAAAAATGTTTAAAAAAATCACAATTTTTATTATTTTTTAAAAAGTGTTTTACACTATCTTTATTTTTTGTCTTCATTCAAAGCACACAGAGTTGTTGCTTAAACCACACAGAGTTGTTGCTTAAACCACACAGAGTTGTTGCTTAAACCACACAGAGTTGTTGCTTAAACCACACAGAGTTGTTGCTTAAACTGTTCACCTGCTACAACATCTTTTCTTTGTTTGAGATTCAGTCAGCTTTAAGCCCTCTTCAAGTTTTTTGTCTTCTTTTTCTAGCAACATACTGCAGTTGAACAAAAAAAAATATTCATTAAAAATTAATAATAGTTTGTACACATTTTTTACAACAATTATTTTTTTGTTATAAGGTGTGCTACTTTGTGTGTGTGCATTGCACTGGTTTACCTAGTAAAAGTATCCATTGATTCTTTAATATTTACTCCAGACTTTGCACTGGTTTCAAAAAACAGCATATCTGTATCCTAAATTAAGAAATAAAGAAAATTGATTTTGAGAATTCATTTCTGTTCAGTTTTCTTACCTGAACAATCCTAAGCTTAAATATCTCTAGTTTCTCTTCTTCTCTCCTAACATGATTTGAGTTATGGGGTTACTCTCCCCTTAGAGCCCTGGATGACTTTTAACCAACTTTAATGAAAATATTACAAGAAACTGCTACCAATCCTACTTCTCTCCCTTGCCCCCTTGATTATGCTTTCCATCTTTGAGTACCCACAGTTTCTCATAAACCCAAACAATCCTTTTTATATATATATTTTATTTTTTTGATGTTAGTGTTGCCTGCCATCACCAATGTTTGTACCTCCAACTGTCAACATGGTTATGCAAAACAAAGATATAGATCTGCTCGTACAACAGAGTAAATAACAAAATGATAAACTGCTATAATAATAATAAAAAGTTTATCTTGTGCTGCCAACAAGCATAATGTAGGCTCAGAGCACATTTAACTCTGAGCAACAAACACATAGATAGAGCTCATTTTTACACAAGAACTGGGCTACGGTTCTCAAGGCCAGGGGTTGGCAACCTATGGTACGCAGAGCAATTTTCAATGGCATGTGGAAGACCCCACAAATAAGGAATTCAAGTCGCTTCTACAAGATATTGGGTGCTAGAGCAGAATGACTTATAGGCTTTTGGCACACTGAATACTTTAGAAATCCTACTTTGTCACACTAATATCTAAAGGTTGCTATCCCCTGTTCTAGGCTAGACAAGTAAAAAAAATAATTTTTTATTATATCATAGGGCTATGAAGAAATATTTGGTCTTAGTAGAAAATTATATTTATACAATTTACAATTTTGAAATATAAAAGCTTGTTTTATTACATGGTTGAACTGTAAAAGGTGAGAGAAAAATACACATACTTCAGCTAAAAGCCTTCCATCCTTTTCTTTCACTGGTCGAAAAGCATCATCTTCAGCCATGTCTAATTTGTTACCTAGCAACATGATGACAGTTCCTGGCTCTACTTGTTCCTAATCAATGATGAGTGATGACATAAAATATCCACTATTACTATTTCAAGGAGATTTCAGGCAGATTTACAACATATCAAAGTATTGAAAATAAAGTATGTATTTTTAACATAAAGTGCTTTATATGTACTTGTTAATAAAAATTTTGTATTTAAACCATGACACATTAAACTTTTAATGCATTTTTCACTCAGTGAAGATTGGTTTATTAAATGCAGAAAACAAAGTGTTTCACAAGTCATCCCCTCCCGCCTAGTATCCAGACAACTTGTTATTTTTTTGACTCATTCCAATGCAAGTTTTCTTGTTAAGGGTATTTTTAAAGCAACACGCTCAAAATGCTACATTTTTAAAACTAGATAAGTAAAAACAGAAACAACAATATTAAATTCAGTGATTGCCTTTATATGCAGTTGGATTTAAATGCAGGTATGGGTGATTTTTACACAAAAGCTAAATAGTAAAAAAATTTAAAAATGTTAAACTAATATCTAATGGTTCATTGGTATACTACTCTTTTAAACATGTGCACAATAGATCATATTCACATTAGTACATGCTATGTACACAATAGAACACTACACATTAGCACAACACATTAGCACATGCTATGTACACCATAGAACACTACACATTAGCACATGTTATGTACACAATAGAACACTACACATTAGCACAACACATAAGCACATGATAAGATAAGATTGCTTTATTGATCCAAATGAATGGAAAATTGACTTGATTACATAAATTCCGTCTTTCAGCATACCTAAAACAATATTAAAGAACCATTTGTACTTAAACACAATAGACATTCATGCACACTATCATACCATTTATCATAAAAGAAAAAAGTAGGCCTATTATTTAGGAGTCAGCTATTGAGCCATCGTATTTCCTGGCTGAAAGATGATTCTTTTGAAAGAGTCTCACTAACAGTGGAACAAAAGAGTTCTTAAATCTCTCTGTTCTTGCCCTTATAGAAAGAAGCCGACCACTTCGACTAGATATTATGTAACTATCATGAAGCGGGTGTGCATGATCTTGGAGGATTTTATCAATCATAGACAGGCACCTTGAACTGAAAATATCCGCAAGAGATGGTAATTCTGTCTGTGTAGTAGAGAGGCTTTGTTTATTATGTAAACAAAAGAAAACTACACATTAGCACATGTTATGTACACAAAAGAACACTACATATTAGCATAACATATTAGCACATGCTATGTACACCATAGAACACTACACATTAGCACATGTTATGTACACAATAGAACACTACACATTAGCACAACACATTAGCACATGCTATGTACACCATAGAACACTACACATTAGCACATGTTATGTACACAAAAGAAAACTACACATTAGCACATGTTATGTACACCATAGAACAGTACACATTAGCACATTTTATGTACACAATAGAACACTACTCATTAGCACAACACATTAGCACATGCTATGTACACAAAAGAAAACTACACATTAGCACATGTTATCTACACAATAGAACACTATACATTAGCACATGCTATGTACACAATTTAGCATGTACACATTGGCACATGCTATATACACAATAAATCTACACATTAGCACATGCTATGTACACTGTAGAACACTACACATTAGCACATGCTATGTACACAATAGAACACTACACATTAGCACAATATAAACTCCTCTAAAAGAAGGAAAATAAATCTTTCTCTAACACAGATATAATATATAAATCCATGACCTCTAAGATGTCTGATAAGATCATCTGCTTCCTCAACAAATGAAGACCTTTTCCTGTACATATGCAAAGACAAATTCAGCTTAACTTTTAAAATGCTTATCATAATGCAAGATGAAAACTCAAACTACATAATATTCTTCTGTATGATTAATAGCATATGTAGCGCATCTGTAAACCAAATCTTGTTTCTTCATAAGGCAGAAATAAGGATTTAATTCAAGGAGAAAAACTTCACCTTTAACAACAACATAAAACTGACCTTTACACTTATCATCCAGTTTCTGACATTGGTAAACGTAGATTCCACTGTAACATCATAGACCACAATGACACCGTCCGCCTTGCGAAAGTACGCTTTAGTCAGTGATCTATAACGCTCTTGACCAGCAGTGTCCCACAGTTGTAGAATGACTGTAGTGTCTTTTAGCTCTACTGTTTTCATTTGAAAGTCCACACCTTTAGTAATAAGGAAAATATCAGATTTTTAAAGCCCCAATAACAGTTTATAATTTTTTAATACCTGTCTGTCATTATATTTGTAACCATATTTTTATATTTTACATAAATTGTATTTTATTGTTAAAATGTAAAAAAATAAATTGTGTAGGTAAGAATTCAAGCTGATAACGTCTTAGTTATTTTGTAACTAATTAAAACATTTGTGCATTACCTATTGTGGCTTGGAAATTACTCCTGAATTCGTGATGGCAAAACCGATGTATAAAAGTACTTTTCCCAACACCTGAATCTCCAATAAATACAACTTTAAAAAGTCTCTGTGGCTTTGGTACTGCAGTTTCCAACTAGAAGTTTTATTGAAGAAATAAAAGTATTAAAAGTATCAAATGAGAGGTATAAAATAATGTAATATTTTTTCATCATAGAGAATAATATATAGGTCTATGATGGGTACATGTTAAGATATACTTATAATTTGTATACTCACATGTAAAGAATCTGCTCCAACTGGCTGTGATCTCTTTAGACTACGAACTCGAATTTTTTTTCTGTGAAAATTTTTTTACAAAATTTAACTAGATATTTATTTCCAAAAACATTTTGTAAGAGCAGATGTAATTCATTTAGTTGAATTGAATTATGAATTTCAAGTCTTGATTGGCTCAAAAAATAAAATGTAAACTTTTTTTTCATTCAAGATCTCTTTAGTTCAACGCAATTCTTATATATAAATAAGGTCCAATTTTGAAACATTTATCTATTTAATCAATTGTTCTTTTCTGCCCTTTGCAAGATTATTGCTTACCTTGCTCATCCCTTGTTAACTATTCCTCCAAATTTAAAAAAAAGGTTTTAAATAATGTTAAGTTTTAGGGTTTTCTTACTAATTCTTTGCCCAAATGTAGATTAGGGAAGAAAGAGAATTTATTTGAATTTGTGCTTGGAAATGGAATAAGAAAAGAGTAGAACACTTTGTATTATAGCCAGCATTAAAATGTAACTTATGGAACTTACTTTTTTTTGGTTCCTCCCCCTTCCCCATTATTCTCCCCACCACCTGGTGGCAGATGATGTTGATCAGCAGATAAATGAACTTCATCTTCAGGCGCCGAAGTTGCCTCTTCAAGAGCCTCTTCGTCATCGTTGATGCCAGGTATAAAAACATTGGCCTCATTCAGTTCATCAGTATCTACATCATTCACATCATCCCCACAGACTTCAGATAGTTCATCCATGTCTAGGTCAACTGAGACCAGCTCTGTTGACCTTCCGGATCCGCTGTGAAAATAAATACACAAGTGCATAAATACTGGAATAAAGTGAAATTGAACAGTACCGTAAAATCTTGATTATAAGATTCACTTAAACATAATCCGCAGGTATACTTTGGAAGGCGAAAAGGAGGTAAAATTGAAGTTCACAAGTATAAGCCACACTCAAAATCTGTTTGGTTTACCTGTATAATTTCTGTATCAATATTGTAATTTTTAAAATTGTAGTGTATTAGCCAATGTATTGTGAATGCGCTGTACAACTGATGCATGAAATTCCTTTATGGATATAATTTTCTTTTGTGTGTAAAAACGTTTGGATAGAACAAAAATATTAATTTCAATAATAATGCCACATTATGTTTTTGGAACTCTTTTGAAAAGCAAAACTTTCTATTGTAAATACCAGAAGCTGAAGCAGGTAAATAAATAACTGGGTCACAAAAAACGTTGATCTAAGGTTTTTTATATAAACTGTATAAAATAACAGATATTTTATTGAATTTAATTAGTTAAATACATATATTGATAAAAAAGGTTTGTTGCAACATCAAAATACATTTCAAAATATTTTTTGTTATTTCTGAGTCTAGTCTATTCAGTGTGCTGCTTAAGGTAGCCCACATCTTCAATTCAGTTTATATTCCAACCTTAGAAAAAAAAAACTTTTTTATACACATGTGTATAAACTGCCCTCCCTACGTAGACCAAAAATATTTGGTGTAAAAAAGCACAGCTTATACTCGAGATTTTACGGTAGATAAAATTAAATAGTTGCTAGGTTAATAAAATGTTTAGAAAGTATGACTTTTCATCATATAGCTAAGATTTTGTCATTTTTACAACAAAAATGTCATTTGTACAAAAGAAAAGGGAGAAAACTCATTAGTTAAATCAAGAGAAACATAAAAGAAATATTTAAAAAATGGCTCACATTCAATCCCAACATTCTGTGCTATTATTTTTTTTATGGATGAGAGTGTTCATTATTATGGTACTAATTATCTAAAAATTATCTAAAAATTGAATTGATAGCTCTAGTCACTGCAAAATGATGTGGGTAAAAAAACAAAAAAACACTGATTAATTGTTGATAAATAAAAGCAAGAGGAAACTGAAGATTCTATAATAGGTTTTAGATTCTATTTCGCACAGTACAAATACTTACCCTGGGAAGTATTTACCCAGAACTGACCCCTGCTTACAAATCTTCTTCCTTGATTCTGATTTGGTTTGTTCTGGCTGTGCAGTCTCGGCCCCCTTAACCTGTTCATAACAAAAATCTATTTATAATTTCTGTTCAGATTTGTGCATTTAATGTGATTGGCAATTCTATTAACTCTTTAATTATCTCTATCATGTTATTTATTTAGGCCTACATAAGTCACTAACAAAGTTACTTTATTACATTATACTCCTAGAAAGAAGATTTTTAAAAATTTCCCATGTAAAATATAATAGACCTGATGAATATTTATAATTTTAAGCAAATAGTGAGAAATATGATGGATTTAAGTTTTTACTGTTATCTTTTTAATTGTTCCTGCTCTAGACAAAGTATAGCTATGGGAAGTTAAGCAGACATTCAATATTTATTAATTTGAAGCCAAAAAAGTATTTTGCTGTGTGAACAATTTTGATTGCCACCTATATCAGAACATCAATAAATTGCTTAAAAAACATTTGTGTGAATTAGTCTAATACTACATGTATTTAAGCTAACTTAGTTGATATTTTTCATTAAATCCTGTAGAATATATATACATTTAGTTAAAAAAAACAGTAATTTAGTTTTTTAAAAATATTTTTTGTTTGGTGGGAGAGTTTACACACTGATTAATCAACATAAATCAGCTGACTTTAAAGGATTAAATTTTTTGTATTAAATTTTTTTTTTAATGAGACTGTAAAATATTTCTGTACTTTTAAAGGAAACTTAAAATTTTTACTAATTATAAGCATAACTTTAAGTGAAGAAAAATTCTACAAAGAAAAATAAGATAAAACATAATGTGATTAAATAAGGAAATAATATTTCTAAAATAAATGAAAAATTGTGTATATACTTGTAGAGATTATGACATTTTTATTTAAAAATGTGTATACTGAAAAGAAAATATGAAATAAAAAATCTAGAAAAATGTCCAAGTCTATAAAATACACTTTTCTCATAACCAGGGGTGTTGGAAAAGAAAACATTTTACACATAAATTCAAAATAAGCCATTACAAGTCTAACCCAATTCCAAAGCTTTAAACAAATAAAAAGTATTGACAACTCAAAAGTGCGGATACAATTTTCATGAAAAAAATGTGATTTCTTTTTTTTGTGGGTGTGAAAATAATTAGTGAGCTAAAAACATGAACAGAATTTATTTTTAAGACGTTAAAATGGAATATAATAAAAAATATGATTGAAAAAGTTGTCCAAATTTAAATTTTCCAAATTACCTGAAACTAATAGAATCACTTGTTGAAAGGAATGTACAGAAAAATGCTTATTCATTTCTTTCATCAATAGAGTAAAAAAAATAATGGAAAACTAAAATGTCATTATGAATAACCTGAGATTCTTAAACAACACAAATTCTAGACATTTCTGTGTCAGGATTTTACTAAATAATAGGCCTAATAGACAAAAAAAAAATCTAATGGGTTTATAAATTCTGGGTTTAAAACATTATTAAAATCCTTGTTTGTTTAAGGCCATTCTGAAAAAGATTCCATAAAAGCCAGGGGACACCCCACACAAAACCAATTTACTCTACAAAAATTCTGTTGAGATGTACCTCCTCCTCGATAGATAATCCCACATCCTGGACAGGTGCATCATTTGGTTTGGGAGAGAGTATAAAGCATATTGCAATAAAGTAAACATTTTCTATTCTAAATTTTACAATTAATTCAGGGGCGTCAAAATAATGTAATATAAACAGTTTATATATTCATTTCTTTAACTTGTAAATCCAGATTTTTATGTTAAGCTAATAAAACATTAGTGAACACAAAAACTGATTTAAAGACCAAGTGAAGAGGTTTTTCTCATTTCAGTGCAAATATTGAACTAATTACTTAAAATTTTATCTTTGATATTTTGTCAAAATGATTTTTATTAACATTCAGTTGCTGAATACACTATTTACTATCGAAATCAAATGTTTACTCAATTTTGATATAAAGCTCTTCACTTGGTCTTTAAAACATTAGTGACAAAAAAACAACAAAGATGTTAAAAAATTAAGTGAAAGAAAAAACAAACATAAAATGTTTTAGTGTAGAATCTATATGACATTTTAAATTTAGAACTGAGCGGAAAATCTTCAAGTCTAAGATGATAAAATGTTTGCACACAAGTTTGTTAGTCATAACCATCACCATGTTAGTAACATAAGAAGTAATACCCGCCTTGCTTCTGTTGAGTCTGCCTCATCTTTGTCATCACGTAGCTTTTTGTTTACATCCCTAGAAAGTGAATATTGTAACATTTTGTGTTGTTTATTTCAAACCAATGACGAATTTTTAGCTTAAAACAATGGAAAAAATTTTTAAATTAAGGCTGTATGAATATGCTTTAATTTAGTCAACTTAATAAGCTGCACGATTTAATTGGGATGATTACCATTGAAAAAAAATGAGAAAATTTTTTATTTAATTAAACTGTTTTATTGTAGTGTGCTTATCAATTATTTTTTTAAAGTCTTTTGCCACTGCAACTTTGTCCTGAGTGAAGTACAATTTACTGACATTTAATTTAACTGTAATGTAATAGTGTGATAACAATAATAGTAAAGAATGGGCCACAGAGGACAGTCTCTGTTGCAATATTATAGCCACTGGCTTAATTGATCTACGCTGATTGGCTGGGGCAAGGGCGCGCACATTTCTTGGTTGGCCTCCTTTCTCAACATACTGGATGATGCTCTCACATCTTGCCACAGTTACCAAACATTTTACCAGCCTGTACATTTAATCTTTGCCTGAGACCTATTACCAAAAGTTACTACAAAAGCAGCTGCAGGTCGTTTATATGCAATAAATACTCCATTCCGGAAAGCTGTCTTTGTGTCATTATATGTCTGTGCACCCACCACAGTAATAATTAATGAACACTTACTTAAGAAGATCAAGCTGTTTAACCAGACTTTCTCTTTCTATCGCTATGCCTTCAGACAGCATAAGGGCAGCCCTAGAAAATAAAAGATAATAAACATTCATGTTAAAGAAATATAATTTGTACATTTTATTTTGATGGGCAACACACTTTGTTGATACAGCTTTTTAAACAAAATATATCCTTATTGAATACACTTATACAAATCTTGGAGTAAATATATTTCCTTAAAACAATTTTATCTCTAGGCTTTTAAAGTATAAATAGTTCTAGTGGGCAGGCATATATCTGTTAAAGTTGGTTACAGTTGTTATGTACAAAATATAATTTTAAAATACTTTGTTTTAATTATTTCAACCATTTTGTATAAAAACTATTTTATTTACACTTTAAAACATTTAGGCTCCATTATTTTTTCCTTTTTTTCAATGAAATCTGTTTGTTTAACTCATTTAATAGTACTGTTAATATTCAATTTCAGTCTAGAAAATGAATAAACTATAATTGTTATGATCTACAGTTATTTTTATTATAAAACAGAAATACACATGCTATAGTAACTAGATACAATTCAACTAGTTTATTTCTCACTATAAAACTATATAAGGCTTTCTTAAAACATTAGTCAAGAAGCTCTAAAAAGGTTTTTGCTTGTCAGCTCTACCATCATCTGTATAGCTATGTCTTTGAGAGAGTAGGAGAAGGACATTTAATAAAAAATGTTAGTGATTGTATGCAGAGGCCTATATAAATATGTAGCTAAGCACTCTAACTCTAGATTTTGTATTATATCTCAATGGGAATAAATAGATTACCATAATATGAAGTGCACCATTATAAAATAAATATTGCACTAAATGGAAAACTGACTTATGAAATTCTTATTTTTTGGTCTTTACCCATTTCTTTACGGTTCAGAAATTAGATGAACAAAAAACAAACCAAATAATTTTTACTGAGGCCTAGAAAACTAGATCTAAATTTCAATTAAAACTGAATGGCTTCTTATCTATGTCTCAGTTGCTTTATACCATGATAATTCTCTACATTCCTAAATTATTTTCTTTTATTTCTCCTTATCCTATTGAAAGGAAAAAATATAAAACTTGTTTGTTGAAACAAATTTTGAAAATGGAGCACCTCATACATAGCTTATAACATTCAGTTAAATTAAGTGTGAAAAGAAATTAATTCAAAAATTGTTTGAAATTGTTAAACCATTAATAAAAGAAGCTGTATTAGTCTTGATTTTTAAAAACACAAATCCTACTATTTCCCATTTAAAAATGTACAATTAGTAAATTAGGACCCTAGAACCCTTGCAGCTTAGACCTTTTTTATTTATACCTTTGACCATTGGTCATTCTCGGTTTTGCATGTAGATTAGCAAGTTGAAATTTGACTGAAAGGGTTTTATTTTTTTTACTCCCTTCAAGAATATCCTCACATGACCTTTATTGATGTCACACAATGAATTTGAAAGGTAAAACAGGAATTTAAAATGAAGATGTAGATTTAAAGTAAGGTTTTACTGAAATATGAATAATGACCCTTCTTTTAGTTTATTAATAATATTCAAACCTACTATTTTATCATGTTATAGTATTTAAAAACCAATTTTGAAAAAGGAAAATAACATTACAATATGAATAGTTCCAAATCTTTTACAAAATATATTGCAAAATAAAAACAAGAAAAAAAATGAATGCAGCATGCTCAAACTATAAATACATTATAATATACTAAAACAGGGATCAGCGACCTTTTGACAAAAGTGTGCCAAAGCATTTCTAATACATTCAAAGTGCCAACAGCCTAAAATTCATCCTGCTCTGGCACTCAATTTCTTGTAGTAGAGACTTGATTGCATTTTTGTGTGCCAATTTAAGTCTGGGCACGTGTGCCTTAGGTTGCAGACCCATGTACTAAAATATTGTATTAATTTCTACTCATAATTAATTAAATCAGAAGATATACTACCAACAAGTATTATAAATAAAGGTTTTGTGAAAATGTAACAATGTAATAAAAAAATAAATGTGCACAATAAAAACTGAAATCAAAAGAACAAAGTATTATGAAAAAAGAAAGCTAATTTTATAAAACTGAAATAAGACGTATTAAAAAAAGATTTTTATTCTGTAAATCTTACCTTGCCCTCTCTCTTTTCTCATCTTTCTGTTGTAGTTGCATTTGTTGAATATAACTTTTTGATTCCTCAAGGTTTTCCTGGGAGAGACTAAGCATCTCTTCAAGATCTTCTTTTTCCTGATAGTTGACATAAATGTGAAGAATTTTTAATTTAAAAAAAAGACAGTGCTTGCTCAAATTGCCCAGGTTGCCATGATTGAAAAAATAGCTGAGATAATAAACTTCTTTCTATTTTTTTTTCCCTTGTAAAAAGGTGAATAATTTAACTTAAAAACGGCACCGAAATTTAGTCTAGCCAGGGTGCAAGAAGCTGTTGACCCAGCACGGGTCAAAAAATTTTCATTTCCAAACAACTTCTTTTAAAATTTTTTGTAAGAAGTGGAATTGTATTTATCTTATCTTATCTTATACATTACAGACGCTCCTTCTATAAAGAAGATTATTGCGTCCTCCGCTCATCCGCTCATATTTGAATATGTTTGTATTTTTTAAAACTATAGACCCATTAACGCCTCTTTATCTATATAACTTTCAAATAATCATTAATAAAATGATTATACAAAAAAAAGTAACAATAACAATCATTATAATAATACATTTACCTTTTGTAGTCTTTCATTTTCCAGTTTTGTTAGTGTCTCAACTTTATTGAGCTGCTGCATTTTCTGCTCAAGCTGTTAAAGCACAACAGTAAAACTCTATTTGGTTTTTAATTCTGTATCATGTAATTAACTCCTATATTTATAACACACAAAATAAAGGAGTTCAGGTTTAAAAAAAAAATAAAAAAATTTGCTACCAAAATACAAATTAATCTATTTATTTACATCTTGATGTCTTGTTAATATCTCGTGGAGTTGTTTTTCTTTTTCTTCAAGCTGTCTTTCTAGCTCTGTTCTTACTTGCTTTTCTTTGGCCTTTTCCTGTAATTTTCATTGACAGAGCATCATTCAATTTCACAAAATTATAAATACATGTGTATACTTACCAAATTTAATGTATATTTTTGGGGGGAATGCAATAAGACTGAAATGACATTAGGTCTTAAGATTAATGCAATTCCTGTTTTAAATATGTATTAATATGGCATTTGGTGTCATTGTTTTTGGGCTGTAAGAGTGCATTTCATCAGATTATATAACACTAATATGGTAACATTTGTCAATAAAAGAAAAGATACTCAAGCATGGGAAGCTATGATGTCAAGCCAGTGATAGCAATAGGGAGCGTTTTTGCTTCCCTTAGTAGCCCACAGTTTACACAACTGTATTTCTTGTGTAAACAATAGCCATCCCCAGCTCTTTTTAAATACCAACTTAACTGTTTTTCTGTAAGTATTTAATGTGGCCTACACTGTACAAAGAAAAAACATTTCTAATCATTTTAATGGACAAATAACCCAAATCTAAGATTTTTAGACTAGAAATAATTAAAAGATTTATTAGAGCTGGGATGAAAGAAATATAGAATTAGAATGCATGTATTACCTCCATCAGAATTCTCTCCCTTTCCTGTTTAATCTGTAGCTCCATTTCCTCGTAAAGTTTTTTCACTTCTTTCTCGTGCTCGTTATTTTTGCTAAGGGAAGTAACAAAAGTAAGTTGACTACTTTGAACACGACCAGAAAATGTATCTCAAATATAGCCTAAATGTTATATTTAATTTTATATTAAACTTTAGATATTTTTCCTGAATATAAATAGAGAACGCATTTTGCTAGGACACAATGACACAATTCGTTTGGCTTTTATTAAAATATTTCTTTCACATTAGAATATTAATATTATGCAGCAAAAATGTAATAAGTAAGCCTACGTCTTCATATCTATGCAATATTCACCTCCCTTTCGAGGGGAAACAATCGTCAGACGTCTATATAAACTGTGATTATATTATGGAATCATTGAGGCATCAATGCAGAAAGGTGGCCATTTTTATTCTGTCTTTTCTTTGGTCGGCCAATGTGAAAATTTTCTGTATTTAATATCTAGTAACCCTCTTCCACATCTTTCCTGTATATATAACAGGGTGTTTCATAAAGTATGCGTTTTTTTAATTGCCCCATTTTTTTTTATTTGAAGATTATGAGCACTGTTTTTTTAAATCATTTCCGATCATTGGTTCTTTTTTTCAATTAGTAACAATCATAAGAGTTATCAAGACTAGTATCGGACAACGCATGCGTATTGTAAAAAAAAAGCACCACGAAAAGGGGGACTACTATGCCTAATTAGAAACTGTCCATACAATTCGCGCGATAGGTCTATCGAATTGTTATTGCAACAAGACAATCATCTAGTGAAAACTGTTAAGTTTGAGGGCAACACGACGTGGCTGTCGTTTAAGACAGTGTTAACGTGAAATTGATGGGTGTGGGCCTATAGCCTACATTGTGGGTAAGGGTCCTTTATTGTGATAGGGTCTATATATAATATATTATGGGTATGGGCCTATATATTGTGGATAGGGCCTATATATTCTGGGTAGGGCCTAAAAGCTTATATCAAAGCATGAGCCATCAACTGAATTGCACTCTTCATCACAGTGACTCCTAAAAAACTCCCAATGTGACTGGATACAAAAAGAAGTACATAGGAGTGAGCTCATTTGAATCTGTGGCGCCTTTTTTATGGAACGGTTTATCTCAAACACTGAATCTGAGACAAATGAGTCTTTTAAAAAGAGCTTAGGGGCCCTATAAGCGTAGACATTTCCCTTTGGCTAGTGGCTGTGCGTATTTCATACTAATACATCTGCCACTGCAATTCACACCGAGAGCGCACTGAGCATGCTAAATTTATTAGCATGGATAGAAGCGCGAAAAAGATTGCCATTATTTATTTTTTTTAAGGCCTATCTTGGGAGCATCGTATACTTTAAAAAATGGCTTAATATGCATCTCAAAATTGCCGAATTTAGGCCGACGAGTCTAGAGTGTAGCCAAGAGACTAAATTCCTCCCCAATACTTGCGAGGATATGATAGGCCTATTGTCTGTGTGTGTGTGTGTGTGTTTATTAGGAAGGGGGGGTGGAAGTGGGGGAGGGTTGGAGCGAGGGCCTCGCTCAAGACCTTTCTTTTCTTTCAAGAAATGATAAGATGTTGCAGCAAATCTTTTTAACAACCGTTTACATAATATAATCACTAAATTTTGTGATGTAATAGATGCGGTTTCAGCTGAACGGAACAGCCTGCAATTAGTCTTTCCACCAGATGGTAACACGCGCAAGGGAATACAAATAATGAGATGAGGTGGAAGAGTCTTCAAAAATTGTTACCTTACTCGGTGTTCTTAAAATAATACGTTTTTGTGCCTAAAATCTGGGAAATAACACATGCTACCAACGAGAGCCCTATAGCAGAGGGGTAAAGCTAGAATATTTTGCGCCCGGGGACGAACTGTGTAATTAGCACCTTCGCATCCTTGCCGTTTGTCTATTATATCACCCAAAACAACGCATTTCTAATTATTTCATAACTTCATGGTTGAGCTTGTGTTTCGATGGTTATGACCAACTGCAGTTGAATGTAATTGCTACGTTGTGTCAGTGTTTATCCCTAGTTCACCACCCATCGCAATAAAAAAAAAAAGATCCCCCGTGGCGCCACCATATTTATTTGCAGTTCAAGCACGTCTATGTAGCCTATTAAAAGGACTTAAAATATATCATATTTTATATGTATATAGATGTATATGTTATATGATATATATATATATATATATATATATATATATATATATATATATTATATAAATATATATATCATATATATATTTCATTTATCATATGACAAATGCATATATGGAATATTTCTTCACGAGTGGTAGTCGGGCATGGAATGGGTTGCTTGGAGATACCAGGTAAACCAGTTCAACATCATGTAAAACATTAATAAAGATGCGGGACTAGACTCGGACCACATGTGAGCGAAGGACGCAATGATCTTCTTTGTAGAAGGAGCGTCTGTATTGTAAAAGATAAGATAAGATAAACCTGCTAGTAGGCCTAATTATAAATAATTTTATAACAATCTGAACATTTTCCACGACAACTGAAATTAATAATTATAAATCATACCTCGTTAAATTGATCCAGGCAGTGGAAGGAATCGGATATATAAAAAAAAGACTACAGCGTAATCCTATATGAAGCCTATAATATTACAGTATTTTAGAATACAGTGTCTGTCGAACCGTGAACCGACGTTGCATATAGGCCTACTATCATAATAATAGGTAGTCGTGGATGTGCGCGACCGCCAGAACACCTAAGTTAGCACTTCCAGAGATAAGCATAACCATAATAATATAGGCAATAGCCGGATTTCAATTTCAAGGCGTCTGACTATTTTGTGTGTGGATAACTTACTAAGTCTAAGTTATCGCCAAAGCATTTCAGAAATATCGAACGATCTGTTAAGCTTCATCATTTAATCACATTTAAGTGTTGGCCTTAAACTATAAATCACACACTGAAAATACACTCAACTGTTAGCTTTATGTGCTAAATATTGTATTATAAATACATTTATGTATTATTAACACACTGCGATTTTTTAATGCATAATATTCATATTTATAGGTTATAGCACACATTTTGTTTATTAGGCTACATAAAGTGTTACTTTACCTAGAGACGCAAATAAAACTGTTTATGTTAGTTTTATGAATCGAAACATTTATGCTTCCGTAAATAAAAAAATGTAAATATTATAGTGCACAAAAGCCTGCCCAATTTAGGTCAAATTTGAACGGGGAACACACTATAAGGTCGCCGTAAGATTTAAAGGAAGATAATTCACGCGCTGACCTAGATTGCATTAGGCCTACTTGTTGTGGCTAGACACAAGACATGTGCACATTAAAATTATACTAGCCTACACACATAGATCTAGAGTCTATGTAAATAAAATGTCACTGTGCTCTGCATTTGAATGTGTTGGTGATCTAGTGCGTGTATGCGCTAGGCAAGGAACTGAACGATGTCATTACTTTTTGAGACAATGTTTGATGTTGTGGGCGTTAATTTGTCGTAATGCTTTTTGTGACAATATAAAATCATTTTCATAAATGCTAAGAAAGGTTGTCTCCGTTAGTACATTGAAATAATAATTTTTTTATAATAAAATAAACGGTCCGGGTGGGGGACGGACAGTTGTAGGCCTATGCAGGCAAGCAAGCTTTATATTGAAGATAATTATCTTACACTTTGTAGGCACCAAAAAGATTCCCCCGTGCTAGTGGCCACTGCAAATCGGCAGACAGCGCGGGCTCAATGGGCTGAAAAAGGTGTTTCCCAGCAACGCGTGGTGGAACGCAAAGAGCACGACATGACACGCAGAATGCCCTGGTCATCTACTGCATCCAGCAGCCTTGACCATGTCTTGCCACTGGACAAAAAAGTGCGAGAGATTGAGGCTGACGCGGCGCAACTCTTCCTCACTTACAATCCAACACACGCGCAAGTCATCCATGTCACTTTCGTTATCTTTAATTCAAGGGACTCATCAGATATCTCCTAACCCACCCTCCAGAGACATAATTGACATTGGATGGTTCTTATCGACCCGATGAGAGAACAACAACATACCTATGCTCGAAGAATACAACAGCACACGTATACTTAAATTAGATAATACTTATGTTGTTTTGTTGTTGTTTTTGTTTGTTACTTTGTGTGTGCATTTAATCAAAGACTATAAAAAGATGGACCGATTGCTCTATTTTCGGAGCTAATATTATATGTTCTTTTTCCGTGCGCATCCAATGAGAGTTAACACCCTTGCCCCTTATACAAGTCAATCTTATATACCGTAATTGTAAAATGGGCAAGGGTGTTAACTCTCAGCAGCAATACGGCCTATAACGCTGTCTTAAATTACTTCTACGCTGCTACGTTTGGGTAAATTTGTTCCGGTGTATAAACCTTTCGATTTCAATTTAATTTTTTTCATTGAGAAAATCATAGCGATTAAATAAAACGTAAATGTACAAGTGCAAAAGTAAATCGGGAATTCCGAAAAGAAGTCACTCGAATCTTTAAGAGGTCTCATAAGTTTACAGACGTTCCATCTAGATAGAAGATTTTTACGTCCACAAGGCCCAAAACTCCTGCAGGGCGACAGGGATCGGTCGGTGGTGGCAGGGATAGAACCCGCGACGTGTCAGTTGGTTTTTGGTTGCCAGTCTGGTGAACCGCTGGACCAGCCAGAATTATTACAGCAAGCGGCCCATCCTCTTATAGTCTTTGGTTGAATGTATTTTCCTTACCTCATTAAAGCTGCTTCTAGAGACTGAAAATCAACCTTTGACCTCTTGATGTCGCTGGCCAATCGGGCAATGAACTCTTCAAAAGTACTGGCCATATCCGGTTCCTCGAGGTGAAGTCTCTGCCACATGGCTTTAATGATGTCTTCACTGGAAAAAAAAAGTAGCAATGAGATCACGCTGACAAAACGACAAACAAAGAATATATTGGAGTGGAGAAAAAAACAGACAACACAAATGCACTAAAAAGGATCTTACAATTTACGAAAACGTAATCTATAGTCACAGACCCAGTGGCAGAACATGTTGTTGTTGTTGTTTTTTTGCGGGCCCTTGTGCAATTTTCAATGGTGGGCTCTTTCGATTCTAAGACTCGATGGGAAAAAGAACAAACTAATTTCGCTATTTGCCAGAGGCCCGCACAAACTCTGGGCCCCTTGTGAAATCACAACCTACATCACCGGTTACGTGTACTGCTAAGACCAGACATAAGCTGATAATCGAATGTGGTGCATCTTTCAAGATATTTCCAATTTTGTAAAAAACAGAATACTTACTCTTGAAATATTTTGTTAGCGCCGATATGATTTAACATTTCCTTGAATTGTTTCTCCTCTTGAGCAGGGTCGACCACTCCAGCCTCCCCTTCGTACACCGTGCTCTCCTTGATTGGAACAAAATGAGTGCATTTAGGTTCAATTTAGAATAATTATTAGCTGCGCGTTTTGTACTTTGTGAAAAAAGGGGAACAAGCCAAAACTGTAATAAAATGTTTTCTCCCTTGAATTGGCTTCTTATATTATTAATATGTTTTTCAAAAGATTATTGCGTTTTACATTTAATACTGTTTCATTGTGCAATTATTATTTTAAAAAAAAAAACAGCTTCAAAACCTGAAAAACACATGACATATTGAGGAATGGAAACAGAATAGTCAAAATTTGCTTTAAAATAACAAATCGTGGCTTTTACACAGAGGGCTATCAGAGATCATAGGTCTATAAAATACACAATTTTCTCGTAAGAAAATGCGTTAAATATGAATGTGGAAATGCGTTAAATATGAATGTAGAAATGCATTAAATTATATATAGGGTCCATATTTTATTAAAAGTTCACTAGTTATGCATTAGGAAACGTTACTTTTGCTATATATTAGGAAACCTAACTTTTGTTATGCATTGGGAAACCTTACTTTTGCTATGCATTGGGAATTTGGGAAACCCAACTTTTTCTTGTGCATTAGGAAACCTTACTTATGCCCGTGAATTGTGAAACCTTACTTTTGCTATGCATTGGGAAACATTACTTTTTTATGTATTAGCAAACCTTACTTTTGCCTGTGCATTGGGAAACCTTACTTTTGCTATGCATTGGGAAACCTTACTTTTGCTATGTATTAGCAAACCTTACTTTTGCCTGTGCATTAGGAAACCTTACATATGCCCGTGCATTGTGAAACCTTACTTTTGCTATGCATTGTGAAACCTTGCTTTTGTTATGTATTAGCAAACCTTACTTTTGCCTGTGCATTAGGAAACCTTACTTATGCCCGTGCATTGTGAAACCTTACTTTTGCTATGCATTGTGAAACCTTACTTTTGTTATGTATTAGCAAACCTTACTTTTGCCTGTGCATTAGCAAACCTTACTTTTGCCTGTGCATTAGGAAATCTTACTTATGTCCGTGCATTGTGAAACCTTACTTTTGTAATGCATCGGAAAACATTACTTTTGCTATGCATTGAGAAACCTTAATTTTGTTATGTATTAGTAAACCTTACTTTTGCAATCACACATTTTAGCTAGCCAAGCTTTTATAATTGGTGTTTCCCAAAAGAAAGGAAAAACTACTTTTTTCCCCCAGTCTCGTACCTTAGTAAACTCTAAGGCGGTTATGCAAAATCTAAAATAATCTCTTATTTCAATTAAAAATGACGCTAAACAGCATTCCATCATGGAATTTTATATTTTAGCTTGGAAAAGGATTGCGTGAAAAATTTCAAAAGACCAATAATTTAACATCTTTTAAAAACCTTTATAAAATGCATGGTCTGTTAACAAAAGCGAAGGATAAGCGTGGGGTGCAATAATATATTGTATGGTATAAAACTAACTACTGTACACTATAACATTCAAAATAAGAGTAACAAACTATACAAATGCGTTCAATATCTGACCTCGGCGTTGTCGTCGTCGTCATAATGATCCCGGGAAGCAGACGGCGAGCGTATGCCCAAAAAACTTCCTGTAAAGGGAGACGATAACCTCGCTATGATTCAAACAGAATCGTAATGAATCGAAAGAAGAAAAGTGCGGGCGTGATTGGAACGTTAGAGTTTCATTTAGCATTTTAATTTTAAACACAAAACTATCGATCATTCCTCAAGAACATTTTTATGAAGCAATATTATTGAAGCTACACAATAGTGTAGCCCAGTTAAAAAAAAAAGGGTAATGATGTTTTAAGAATGGCACATTTATCAATTATTTTTTTTATTTTTTTTTAAAGAGACAGTAAAAAATAAACAATGAAAATTATTTTTCTAATTAAAAGTCTTTTTTAGTATGTATGTAAATAACTCTAGAAGGTCCAATCACACGTAGACTATATGTAATATGTTTAATTTAATGACAGCATACGAATTATTACGAATTGACACTTGTTACACTCGTACACATGTTGTGATCCAATATCAATGTAGGCCTATATAAAATAAACGTATTAAATATAAAGGCACCGGCGTCTTTTTAGCTGCGTGCCAGGTGAATGTGGTAGATAGAATATTGCAAATACTTAGTAAAAGTAAAGTACCCTTCTGACCAAATGGATCATAGGGACAGTAAAGCAGCGTTCACCAGTTTTCTGTGGCCATGGTATACTAAGGGATTGTGTTGCCAGCACAATGTCTAGCCGCCTTTACTTTATCCCAACTAAAGGAAGGTACCCATCAGAGCTGGGTAGACTCAGAGACACCGGGAACAAATCCTAGCCTTCACAAGGATTTGAACCCAGGACCTTCCGTACGCTAGTCGAACGCGCTGCCACTCGGCCACCATGCCTCATAAAAAACAAAATATTTTACTAGCATTTATTTTTCGTCAAATAGGGATTTATTCCACAGGCTTACAAAGGGATTGTACGGCAGCACAATCTCCTGTCGCATTCGCATAGCCTAATCCAACTAAAAGTGTGTAAATTTCAGAGCCCGCAACCTACGGACTGGGAATTCATATCACAATAGCTTGACTACAGCATTGCCCATTAAACCCAGCAAAAACAAACAACACCACACATATACATTAAACACAATAACACAACTACTCACCAAATCCTTCAGTGAACTCCTCTAGAGTGAGGAAGCCATTGCCATCATTGTCCAGTGAGTCAAAGACCACTTCCAGCTGGTCAGGGGACACTGGCAGTTCGGACCTAAGCCTCTGCATGTCTGACTTTGTGATGTATCCTTTCTCTTCTTTGTCGCACAGGCGAAACAGTTCCTGGGGGAGATTCAAAGACAATTTTAAAGGTTTCAATACGTGTCGAGAAATTAAAAGTAAAGTACCCTTCGGACCAAACTGATCATAGGGCTGGTGAACCAGCGTTCACCAGTTTCTATGGCCAGGCCACGGCATTCTTGGGGATGTATGGCCAGCACAATGCCCAGCCGCCTTTTCTTTACCCCAACTAATGTCAGGTGCACATCAGAGCTGGGTAGACTCAGGCACACCATCCAGGCTCGGGAAAAAATCCTAGCTGTGTCAAGGAATGCTGTGCTTAAAAACAACAACACCCGTAATGTATTATTTTCCCGATTGTTAGAGTTCATGTTCTTTAAACTATATGTTAATTGCATTAACTTTGCAAGTATGTTAAGTCATACAATTAACACCCAATTTAACTTTCAATTTGACTTTCAACGATAGCAACGTGAGGGGCGGAGAATCGAGAGGAATGGATGACAGTCATGTCATATGTGACGCCCCAACGGTCTCAAAACGACACGTAGAATGTAGGTAGGAGGACTATCAGTTACAATAGTCATAAATTCTTTATTATCTTCACGCGATTTTTCCAGTGCCATGGATCAAAGCTTCATACACAGTAAGACCGAAGGGAAAAATACAAAAATAAAACAACAACATTCTTTTTGTTGTTGTTTGTTTCATTGTAGCAGACGTGAAAACTTTCAACCATTATAATATAATATACACAGTGGTCGGCGGCGTTTCTAGATTCTGAAGGCATTGAGCACTTCTTCCTGTTCTCCAACCGTTGATAAGGCTTCTCATTTTGATTTTATATTCACATCCCAAACACACACTATCGATAATTTTTCTTTTTAGTAATCTCCAATCCCAAATGGTAATGAGAGTTTTTGTTTTCTTTCTACCAGCCCCAACAGTTGTTGTTGTAGTTGTACAACCGCTGATCTACAATAAACAAATTTTCGGGGGCTTGTGGACAATTATCTGAAGATTGTTTCACTTGCTTTCGGAAGCAAGATGCCCGCTGCGTTAGGCAACAATAATTGTTGGAAAACAGTACATACAGTCCATTTAACTTTCGGATCAAACCCACCATTGGGGGCACTGAGTATGATAGTAGGTCTATGGGGAGTATCGCTATAGGCCTACAAATGACCACCATTATCAATATTTTGTTTATCTTCACCAAACAACATATTCAACCGACGCATTCGTAAATTACTTCTGTTACTAAGTTAAAGTGAAGTGTACTTATAATAATTAGCCGGCGTTAACTTCTTTCTCATAATATGGCGATTTAATTCATAGTATTCGATAGTAAAATGAGTTTTAAAAAATTGATCTAATACTAAATGAAACTAACTTCTGCTTTCTGTGCCATCATGTCCTGCATACTGTCCAACATGTCCTGATTTGGCTCCGTCATCATGTCCTGTAAAGTGTCCGAGTCCTGGTTAGAATCTCTCGTGTCCTCGAAGCTCAAATTATTGTGAAGAGTTGCCATCGTGGCACTGAAAAAAATATACAATGAAGTTGAATAAAAAAAAAAAAAACACAACTATTTTACAAACATGGCATTGACCTTTACTACACTAAGATAAGACCATGTTCCGTTGGGTTGTAGTTGTAGTTTTTTTTTTGTTTTGTTTATTTACAAAGTCTGATTAATGAAATGTGTCACTAAATGTCTAAACAAACGTGTACACAAGCGCGCGCACACACACACAAACAACACATACATAATCATGTTTTGTCCACAGACAGTTTTACATTAGGGGGAGGGGTGATGCGGAACACGTCTGCTTGAAAACAATTCCCATAGTGAGGGGGAGGGTAACTCTTATGTTTGTAGTATCATAATATTGTTGAAAACAAATTTAATCCACCAAGACAGGGATGAGGAAATCATTTCTACCCTACCGTCAGTAGGCTAAGTCTACTGACATGTTCATATGGCATCCTTTCTTCGTCAAGGGACGATGGCGCAGTCTCCCTTTCCCCTGCCCCTCGCCTTTCTCCTGGCTCGCTTCACTTCACTCCTTTCTGTGAGGGTGGCTTCTGCGGCTTGAGTGCCCTCACGCACCTTGGACCGCCAGAAGGTGTGTTCCTCAGCAAGGCCCTCCCACGTTTTGTGGTCAATGCGTGCCAGTATTAAGTCTTGTTTGCAGACGTCTTTAAAACGTAGGCAAGGGCGATCTCTTTTTCTTGTTCCAGCTGCCAGCTCTCCATACAGCAGGATATGATTACGTGACATTAAAAGCACTAACAAAATTCCCATCAAAAAATTAATTTTATACAACAAAATGGCTCCACCTGCAGTTATGAGCCAAGGCTCTAAAATGGCTCCACCTGCAGCTATGAGCCAAGGCTCTAAAATGGCTCCACCTGCAGCTATGAGCCAAGGCTCTAAAAAAATGTTTTTGATTTTCTTCTTTTTTGTGCTTAGGGCATCTAAGGGTCCTGTGTGGAGTCCTGAAAAGTGTTGATTCACTACATAAATCTTCTGCATAACCCTGCCGGTCAGTAATTGCCATTTCTTAAAACTTAAAGTACCATTGACTACGACAATATTATTACTATATTAAACATATATATTTTATTGTCAAAGCCAGTTATTCCCAAATGGCCTCACGCTAAACCCCTAGGGTCTCGTGAAAAAACGTGATTTCGTGGATCTCGTGAGATTTTCAGTTCTGAACTAGACGGTGTCAGTAAGCTTAGTTTTTTTTTAGTTTTTTTTTATAGTTTCAGCCAAATGATATGTTTGTTAAATTGAGGTTTCGGAATACAGGGTCGCACTGGATAGCGAATGGGCCGATCCGGAATTGAACTAAAAATCCGTGAATATGTGCTGCCACTTACAACACCCTCTGTAGATTACAATAATGAGGATTCTCAGCACTGTTTTGAATACGCTGTAATTTGGCGACTTTATTGTCAGATATCCCGATTAGCAGAGCATTAAAGTAGTCCATGCGCGAAAGTATAAAGGCAGCGGCAAATAACAGATAAGGTCGGACCCGACCAAGTCTACGCAGCTGTAAATAAAGGCATCTTCATGGGCTGCTTATGTGGGCGTCGAAAGACAACTGTGAGTCAATGAGGATACTCGGGTTTTTTCATTTAGTTATTTTATTTTGAATTCTGAACTTGAATTACATCGGTCTTATCCTTATTCCATTTTAAGTCTGTTGTCCACCATCTAGGTGCAGACATTTACAATAAATAGCAAAACTAATGTTAGCTGCTTCATTTGCAAAAGCAGAATCATGCAACTGCGAATCATCAGTGTAGAAGTAGTATGAAATACCAAAAGGCCTGATAACATAACCAAGTGGATGAGTGTACATTATAAACAGTACTGGGCCTAGAACTATAACTGATCACTGTATTACTCCCTATTGTAGAGTCGAGCATGCTGAGATTTAACGTCACATAACCATCTATAATGATACTTTGCGTGCGTTCGGTTAGGTAGGATTTAAACCACCTGCAAACACAACCTGGGCAACCAAATGTAGTAGACAATCTATCAATAAGAATCTCGTGGTCAAGCGTATCAAACGCAATTGAATTGACACTTGATCAGAGTCAGACGCGCAAAGAAGGTCATTCATTATCCTGACCAGTGCCGTCTAAGTGCTATGGCACTTCCTGTAAGCTGGCTGGAACTGTTCCAACAGGTCATCATGCTCTAAGTGGATAAAATGACTGTGCCAATACGATACGCTCCAGAACTTTTAATAGAAACGGTAGGTTTGATACTGGCCAGTAATTCTTAGGGCACTCAGCATTCAGATTGGACTTTTTAGAATAGGGATTGGGCAAGAGCATGCTTGGTATACTCTGGTACTGCACCGATAGTCAGCGAAGTATTCATTATTCTTGGGATGGTGGGAACAAGCTCGTTGAGTCAATCAATAATTAGTATTGAGAATGGGATTGGACAAGATCACATTTTTTTGGCATCGTCATAATTAGGTTCTTAATATTGGCCTCAGACACAGAATTAAACTCACAGAAAAAGAAACAGTGAAATAAGCTCCTAGGTAAATACATATTTATCGATGTTTTTTTAAAAAAAAACACGATCTTGTTCGAATGTCGTAATATCACAACCTCGGCCAACTACGTCATTGGGTGTGTCACGTGTTGATTGTGAAAATCGGATGGATTAACCCAAGAGGAAAATAGGAAATAATATACGAGTATTTCTCCCTCCCACACACGTGATCCCACACGTGTGTATGTGTCTTTGTGTGTCTTTGTGTGTATGAGCGTGTGGTTGTATGTCTGTCTCTATATTTTCCCCCTCTTTTGTTGTAATTAAACTCCGAGGCTGTGGCCGAGAGCTCAGAAAAAAAAACGAGGGAACAGTACTCTCTATTGAACTATGAGGCGTAACGACAGCTGCGCCGGATTTATGAATTTATCGAACAGCTTGTCAACAAAGAAACACATCAACGTTTAACCTGGAGAAAGTTTATAACGTTTTGCTCGAAATTTTAAAGAAACTATTGTGTTCCAATTGAATACCGCTACGTGTTCTCTCTGGTGTGTCAGTGGCGATGACCCTCTCCATCCCATCCGTTGCAATGCTTATTCTTTCTGGGTTTTGATTTGACCGCCGTATTTGCGTGACCAGAGCTACAATAGTATACACACGCAGTACTAGGAATACTAAGCGTGTAATACCACACATGTAGTACTAGTAGGGGTGAACATTAACCATAAGTATGTCTATCTGCTAAAGGCGTCAAGGCAAGGGTCAAGTACGGAATGAAACATTATTGTCCATGCTTCATTAGTTGTGTTGCGATAAAAAATATATCTTTTATACTATTGTACTGTCTATTGTTCGAACGATAGACACACAAAAAGTAGTTAGGGCATCTAATGGCTTTAATCCGGATTGAATACTACCTTGGTGCCGGATTGAATACTACCTTGGTGCCGGATTGAATACTACCTTGGTGCCGGATTGAATACTACCTTGGTGCCGGATTGAATACTACCTTGGTGAACAAGCTAAACAACCCACTAAAAGCTAATGGGGTACTGGGGGGGGGGGGCGCGTTCGGCAGGCGTACTGCATGTGCTGGGTTCGAATCTTGGTGAAGGCTAGGATTTGTTCCCAGGTCTAAAGGCTGTCTACCCAGCTCAGATGGGTACATGACTTTAGTTGGGGTAAAGTGAACGCGGCTGGCCACTCAATCCTCTAATGCAGGGGTCGGGAACCATTTTGTCTGAGAGAGCCATGGAAACCACATATTATGAAAATTAATTCTGTGAGAGCAATACATTATGTTTAAAACTAAAAATTCAAGTAAATGTGTGCATTTTGTGTTCATTTCAACACTAAAAGTACAATAATTATGTCTCTGAATTCTACTGATGCTGAGCTGCAGTAGACTTTAGCTCATTTGTAGAATAAAAATATTGATATTCAATTAATATGGAGATCAAAAAGTATAAAAAACATTTTTTTAATAATCCAACATTTGTCTGCGAGCCAGATGCAGCCATCAAAAAAGCCACATCTGGCTCGCGAGCCATGGGTTCCCGACCCCTGCTCTAATGTGTGGTGGCCACAGAAACGGATAAACGCTGCCTCACTGGTTCTATGAATCAATTTGATCCAACGGGATACTAAAAGCAGGGGCGAAAATAGCAAGGTGACACCCAGCAAGGGCGTATACTCTATTGTTCTTGACAGTTCTAAATGCTTGAACGCCTGCAACTCATGAATATGGCTTTAAGCCTTTTATCAATAAGTAAATAATATGTACAGTAAGGCCTTAGTTAAACCTCTCTCTCTCGAAATGTTCAGACTCGAAGTCTAGAACATTATCTTTACTATGATGTAAAGCTAATCAAGAGCACACAAATTTAAATTATTTCGTGCCTTGAGTTTTGATATCCTAGTAAATCATCGCCAATTAACACAAAATAGTACTTTAGCCAATACAGCTTTCAGTAGTACACCAACAATAGCGGATCAAATGATCCGAATCCAATGTACGGACGAAGTTTAACAGAGATGTTTAAAACTAGGATGAATTTGATATAAAAGCACTCTTGATTCTGGGTTATTGTTGTTTGTTTTGTTTGTTTTTTCATTAAAAAGAAAGAAGATAATACCTTCTTATCTTATCTTATACAATACAGACGCTCCTTCTATAACGAGGATTGTTGCGTCCTACCGTGGTCCGAGTCTAGTCTTGCATTTTTTATTAATGTTTTAAATGATGTTAAGTTACTGGTTTGTTCAGGCAACCCATTCCATGCCCGAATGTCTCTCGGGGATACAGCATATGAGATAAATGTTTACAGCATATAAGATAAATGTTTACAGCAAGAGATAAATGTTAACATCATAATATGAGATAAATGCTTACAGCTATTGGGATACATGTGTACAGGTAGAAATATAGGTCTATAAAGTATTTACCTGCGTACCTATAACGTACCTCGCTCCAATGAAATTATTCACCTCTTCGACTTTCCAACAAAATCCAACCAACAATTTCGGCTTCTTAAAACACACTAACGAAGAAAGTCAAAGTTTTTTGTTACGGCAACTGAAGAGAACACTAGTGAAAATATCAACTTCTAAATCTGCTGAATATAATGAACATCTCAGCAACACATGCTTGTGCTCACGATATGAGGTACACAAGGAAAAAAAAAAGTTAACAACTAAATCTTACTCACTCCATCGATCCCTAGGAATAAGCAATCTCCCACCATACTCACCCCCCACCAGCCTTGTTCCTTTATATCAATCTAGTTACGGTGACAGCTACTTTCGTTAAGTAGCAAGTAGGCTACTCGGATCTAATATATAATATAGTATAATATAATATGTATAAATATATGATATGTTTAAATATAAAATCTATGTTAATTCATTTCCTATTATGATAAAGTGAGGAAGTAAAAGTAAAAGTAAAAAATGTGCACCACAACATTATGGACTATAAGTATATATATGTTTATTTAATATGTAGATTAGTAAAGAATGCAAAGTCGTTACATTAATTCAGGTATCTTTATATTAGTCGCACTATCCTTAGCCCACATTAGTTCAGCTATCTTTATATTAGTTCAGCTATTGTTATATTAGTTCAGCTTTTTATATTAGTTCAGCTTTTTATATTAGTTTAACTATCTTTATATTAGTCGGGCTATCCTTACATTAGTTCGGCTGACTTTTTATTAGTTCAGCTATTTTTATATTCAGTTTTTTATATTAGCCCAGTTATCGTTATATTATTACAGTATCTTTATATTGGTTCAGCTATCTTTATATTAGTCCAGTATCTTCATAATAGTTCAGCCATTTTTATATTAGTGCAGCGATCTTTATATTTGTTCATCTAGCGTTATATTAGTTCAGTATCCTTATATTGGTTCAACTATCTCTTTATATTCGGTTCAATTATCTTTATAATCGTTCAGCTATTTTTATATTCGCACAACTATCTGTATATTAGTCTCGCAATCGTTACATTAATTCAGACATCTTTTTATTAGTTCAGCTTAGAGGCCGACCAAAATTCGGTTTCGGCACCGAAAGTAGTCAAATTGTCTCTTTAAGCGTAGTTTCGGTTTTGACAGAAGCCAAAAAGTTAGCTTTCGGTTTGCTTTCGTTTTTTGCCGAAACTTATATTGACTTTCGGTTATCAACCGAATATCTATTTAACTTTCAAAATTCAGACTGCAACGCTAATGCTGCATCTATTACTATACTTATTGATAATTTCATTTAGTTAAACTGTTGCGAATTAATCTGTGTGAAGTAGAACATTGAAGTTAGTCATAAACGGATTATTTAATGACCCCAAAAAATGTCGAAAAATGGAGTGTGGGATTACTGTGCAGTCTTTTGTAAATCTTTTGTTTTGCCATTTCGTTTTTTCTTTCGGTTACGGTCGAAGGTGCAGTAAAACTTTTGATCTCCACTTGCTCCTTGTGATGAAGCGCATAAATCACAAAATTATGTCCCTTACGTACTGATGTATACGGTAAATGTATGGCACTGCTACGTCCTGGCTTTAATAACTGATATCAAAGCACTAGCTATCTAGGGCAGGGTTCGGCAGCCTATAGCACGCGTGCCTGACTTTGGCACGCAGAACAATTTTCAGTGGCACGCGAGAGACCTCCTTGAAGATTTTTTTTTATAAAGTCAAAACAACGTACGTCAGCATAATTATTAGGTGCTGCGTGGCGAACTACATGAGAATCACACTGGACGTCGACTGTTTTAGTTCAGGAATGTTTGTGTGCAAAAATATCATCATTGGATTTGTGATTGAATCTATTGTTAAGATAGTCAATTTTATAGTTTCTTAAGTCTCTTCTAGAAGAAAGTGATATTGAGTAAAGGTAAAGTCTTGGATTATTCGTGTGTGGTCAGGAAGCAATTAAGGTGTATCTTGATAAAAAAAAAAACATTTCCGGTATTGAATGAGGGGAACTGTCTGTTGAAGCCGATTGTTTCTGAATGAAAAGGCGACATATCTCAGTGAGTTGAACTTGCATTCACAAAGACGGGGTCGAAAAGCACTTGAAGTTTTGGATCACTGGAATGGATTAGCATTGAAAATGGACATATCCTACCTTGAAATCAATGTTAAAACATTAAACTCGTTCCCTAATTTAAGGCAAATTAAGATAGATGAGCTTTTTCAGAAGTACATTGAAGCGCTCAATGCGGAGTTTTTTAAACAAAGGCAAGACTTTCAAATTCATGTATTCATGTTTCCATACCACATTAAGCATTACTGGCTTGATCTTACTACAAATTACTTAGATCTGGATCTTTTTATAGTGGAGAGAAATTGGATTTTTATTTCATTTTAAACATCCGAAAAGTGGGCATCGAAATATGGCGATTTGCGGAAATCTGAAAGGTAACGTTACTTAGGAAAGTCATCAGTTGTCCATTGCAAGACATTCGCTCTACTTTCAGTTTTTGGTTTAATTTACACTAGTGAACATATTTTATCTCACAGGAAAGCTGTTTTAAGCATACCAGGAGGTCACTTAAACTTGACCACTCAGAAGTGACTAAATATGTACCTGACATGGAACAATTAGCGAAGAGCATTCAAGGAAAAAAGCGCTCATTAATTGATACATGTTAATTACATTCAAATGAGATTTTATGCTATTCTAACTTAATTAGGTATAAATATATAATTATTTCTAAAACAAACATGTTTGTTTTATTATTGTAATAAATATAAAAGGCACATATAATGCAATTAATTTATTAATAATGTTGAAAAAATGAAACATTTTATTTACAACGTAAATTAATTGTATACGTCGAATTAAACAATGAAAAAATAAAAGAGCTAAATGCTGAAACTGTATAAAAATAATTTAAAAGCAAAACTAGTTATTTTTAAAAACAAATTAAAACTCATTTATCATCACTAGCATCAAATTTGGAAAATTTAATAAAAGGGAGATAATTAATTAACGCGTTTTCTTTGCGGTAATATTTCTAATGTTTCTTTTTGTTTCCTTTAAAAAAAATGACGTACAATATATAACTTTTAAATTATCAAACTATAAAAGATAGTTGAAAATTGTATAACTATTAGACTTTATGACTAAAAATTTATATGTACGGTATTAAACATTAAATTAACTACCCAGTTAGTAAGATCACTACGTATCTCTACCGCTTAACTGCAATGATTCACTAATGAATGTTCAACATAATATCTTGACAACTGAATTAAAATGTTAATACAGTAAACATTAATGTGTAAGTTGATGAATAAAATTATATGTTAGCTATGAATGGATTTTTAGAAATTATACCAATAACAAACAGGTTTATTTGTTATTAAATATAAAACGCCTAAATGATTTTCTCTGCAACGCTCCTTTTCTTTTGATCTTGCTACGGCACTAAATAAATTGTCTTTTAATCAACATATATAATTACCGTGAGTTTGTTTATATGTTTGTTTATATATATATATATATATATATTTATATATATGTTTGTTCGCTATAGGCTCCTAAGCCGTTTGACTATTCGGGCCAAAAATTAAATGTATAAATTGGAAACGTCCTCCAAAAGATAATTTTATTTTATCACTTATAATCATAAATGTGTTGATTTAAAAAATCCAAAATGTCATATCCATCTATGCAAATAAATATAACGGTACATAGCAAATGGCCATTTCCGTTCATTTACTATATTGAACGCGACATTCACTATGTTGAACGCGAGGGTCTTTCCGGGTTTTCCCAATTCTACTGTTGTTTTTTTAATGTGGCGAGACCTTTTTTAAAAGCTACGCACTGCAATTTGGCTTAGAGAGTTTCAATGGTTTACTTTAAACAAAATACTAGCGTATGACGTAATGTCTATGAAATTATTTTTTCATTATTGATGTTTGCATTATCCTTTTAAGTAAAAGTAACCAAATGTTTTAATTATTTAATGGATTTACGTTGTTATTGGAGAATATCCTTTAAAAGGCGACTTTATACACCCTATAAATTAAATGATACGAAATATAAAAAAACAAGTTAGGCTTATAATAAATGATTACTTTCAAATACCGGGTACCATAAGATTGACAGCAACAATATAAAATAAAAACTAAATACCGAAAGAAACATTATCAATACTGTTTTATTGATACAATAAGCAAGAACAAAAATTAAATACCGAAAAAATCTTTCTCACTTTAGTTTTTATTTCATTGAAATATTATTTTCTATTTTTTTAAAATATTTTTTACCTTTTTTATTGTTTTGTATTTATGTTTTTTTTCTTTCAGATTGTATATTATTTTTAATTTAATATAATTAATAACAAGTCAAGTCAACACAACTGTTCGCTACATTTTAATATCGAATTTAAAAAACTCTTTAAAAAACCCGGACTAGCCTTTCGGCTCTTGTGTCCAGGGCGTAACGCTTAGGATTGAGCAATCTCTGTCCAGGCTCCAGCCACCCAACGACACGCCCAAGGCGTGGCGTGCCGTGTAACGGGGAAGGTTTCCGCAGCCCAGCGATCGTTCACTGCGGTTCCCCTAAGGATCATTTTCGTAGTGGCTCGCCCATATACCTGCACTGTCACCCGGTAGCACAAATCCTATACTATAGGTACATGCATCCAGGCACCGGGTGGTTCTCGAGACGGGATTGCAGCGTCCATTGCTTCCTCCCCCTGTGCCCCATGCGTTCGCCCGCCAGTGTATTCTTAATGGGAATGTATCGGCCGTTTACACACTACGCCAGTCCTTGAGGCCACAATTCTTATGCATATGTCAGGTTCAGGTCAACCAGAAACAAAAACAAAAAAAAAAACAACTAAATACCGAAAGAAACATTCTCAACACTGTTTTATTAATACAATAAGCAAGAACAAAAATTAAATACCGAAAAAATCGTTATCACTTTAGTTTGTATTGTATTGAAATATTATTTTCTACGCTTTTTTTATTATTTACCTTTTATTGTTTGGTATTGTGTTTTTTTTTTCTTTTAGATAGTATATTATTGTTAATTTAATAGGCTATTTTTAATAACAAGTCAAGTCAACACAACTGTTTGCTACGTTATAATATCAGACGCTTGACAGTAACAATTATTATGCATATGCCAGGGTCAGAAACAATTAAAAAGAACAAAAACTAAATACCGAAAAGAAACGTTCATTTTAATAGTCTCTTTTCTTTCTCTCTTAACATTAATATTAACTTAACTTAACTAATATTGTAATATTGTAGTCGTTCGTTTCTCCGTCATTTTGACGGGCATAACCACTAGTAATAATATAATTGAGCTGTTTGACGTTCACACTGAATGATTTAGAAATCGTAGTTTGGTTTCTAAGAAGGATGATGAGAATATCATGGACTGAAAAGAAATCTAATGCAGAAGTGTTGAAAACAGCATGTACCTCAAGAGCACTCATTAAAACCATTAGGAACAGACACATGAAATTCCTAGGACACATAGGAAAAATGGTATAGAAAGACTGGTTTTGTGTGGGAAAATATCTGGTAAGAGAGACAGAGGAAGACAAAGACTGACATATGTAGAAAGCCTGAACGAATGGGCCACGAACAACAACATAAGAAATAATAACTTCCTCAAAATAGCTAACAACATGAAAGAATGGAGAGTCATGACCGCCGATGTCTGTTCCAGACCTGGCACCTAAAGAAGAAGAAGTTTGGCACACTATAAGCAAAAGGTTTCCGACCCCTGAACTAGGGAACTACGCTCTTCATTACAGTCACTGCTCAAAATGTCCAGTTTGGCTGGACACAAAAAGAAGTACGTAGGAGTTAGCTCATTTGAATCTGTGGCGCCTCAGAGACTGAGAGAATCTGATACAAAAGAGTCTTTAAACAGAGTTTAAAGACCTTGTCTCTTTGGCTAGTGGCGGTGTGCCTTAGATACCAATAAAACTGCTACTGCAATTTATTCCAAGAGCGTACTGAGCATGCTAAATTTAAAAGCATGGATACAAGCACTATATATATAACCATTATTATTATAATTAATTCGCCTTTTAAATTTCTATCAATTTTTAAGGGATGTGATGTGTGTGTGTGTGTGTTGTGGGGTGGTTAGTGTAATTAACCAATATATTGTCTCACCTTGTGTTTACTTACAATGCGAACAGTCGATTGATTCTTATATTTAAAACAAACATTGAGTCATTTGTTCAACAATGGTAACAGAAATACAGACAATATGTCATTTAAGACCTAAGTAGAGTGTACAACAGATGGTCTGCGACATGACCGCTGCACACTCCAATAAAATCGATAGTGTCATTTGTATTAAGTTTGTTACCTGTGAAGTTTCCTTGCAATAGATGGCCACAATAGTCCGCACCTGACAGTATTAACTCTACACACTTAGACTTGGAGTGAAGTACTACAATATGTGTACTCTCGTATGAGGCCTGTTTCTTGTAAACAAAATGATTAAATATCACCCTTGTCCAGAAACGTTATATTACACTGTTTGATTGTTTTTCTAAACAAATATTTTCTGTTGTTTATAAACATCGTTTCACGTGTGTTGCCAGTTTGCCAATCGTGTAGTTAAAACATTATTATTACACAGCGTTACAGTAAAACCTCTATTTGATTCAGTAACACTTGTTTGTTTTTGTTTCAGTCAGTACGGGGACGTCCATTAACTACGTCAACAATTTGTAGGCAATTTGTACCTTCTCCCATTAAAAAAAAATTAAAGTATCCCGTCTGACCAAACAGATCCATAGGGCCGGTGAAGCAGCGTTCACCAGTTTCTGTGGCGATTGTGTGGCCAGCGCTATGCACAGCCGCCTTTAATTTACCCCAACTTAAGTCAGGTATCCAGCAGAGCTGGGCAGACCCAGGGACACCCTCCAGACCGGAAAAAAAAAACTATCCTGTAACAGGATTTTAACCCAGGACCTTCGGTACGCCAGTCGTACAACGCTGCCGCTCGCCCCCTTCCCCCTTGTAAAAGAATTGTCACGTTTTAAGAGACTATAAACTTATGTAATTCTTTTTACCCCTCCAATATTAACGAACATCATTTTATACGCTGGTTTTTATGTTTAAAATAGAATATAACCAGTGGCGTAGCTAAGGAGGGGCAGGGGGAACATATGTCCCCGGGCGCCACGTTAGGGGGGCGCCAAAATGAGTATTAAAACTAATTATTTAATTTTAATTTGATGTAAACTAATGTATCCCAAATACGTTTGCAAGATTGAATTTTGGAGTTCCACAAATATCTTCATTACAAACCAGTTGGCAAGCATGATTTTGGCGCCCCCATTGAGCATTTAGGGGCGCTATTCTACTCATACAACAAATGACACATTCACAATGTAGGATTGCTGATGGCGTTTTTTTTATAAAACAAAAAATCAATTCAGGTTCAAATATTATTCTTTATATTCTGAAAGTGGCATCTGGTTTTAACAATTATACAGGTTGGATAATTTCGAGTCGAATATACTTAGCATGAGTACACTCAGCTAAACAGGCTCCATTTGTTATCACATTTTTTGGAACAGTTGAAAGTATATATTTGTTTTTCTCTCGTTCAACAACTCGTTGGGGAGAATTAAAAAAGAGTTGTGCCAATTACAGTAAAGAGGAAGTCTGAAACACGCTGGAGTGAACGATCAGAAGTTCTTAAAGCTATTTATGAAGGACTAGATGAACTAGTAGGGCTGTTGGAAAAAATATCAGAAGATGCAACTATGACGCCGGACACCAGAAGTGATGCAGAAACTTTGCTGGCAGGTATATTAAACTTTAACTTCCTAGTTTTGTTACATTTTTTGAAAAACAAGATGCACAACTTGGGGAATCGAGGTTGAAGGATTACACGACAAAGGAGGATGCCTCGAGAATTAGCAAGAGATGGAGGACTTTCTGCAGAAGGAGAAATTGCACGTGTTATGAACAGCGTAATTGATAGACTCAGGAGATATCAATACGGTTTTTACGTCTAAAAAAGCTAAACACCAAATTTGGATTTTTACTAGAAGTCAAAACTCTTCTTGCTGAGACAAATGTCGATACACTTCGTCAAATTGCAAAATTTCTACGACACTGACGTCAATGGTCACGAATTGTGCACAGCAATCGGAGACTGCAAAATGCTGCTCAGTGCCCGGACTGAAGTTCTACCGGATCTTCTTGGTTTTGTTGTATCATATGGAGATGACGTATTTCCGAATATGCGCATTTCACTGCAAATACTTCTAACGATTGCTGTTTCAATTGCTAGCTGTGAGCGGTCCTTCAGCAAACTGAAGCTTTTTTTGTCTTATTCAATTCAATGGAATAATATAGTCTGAGTCAGGTGTCGGCAACCTAGGGCACGTGTGCCAAACTTGGCACGCAGAGCGATTTTCAATGGCACGCGACTGACTCCCAAGAGGTGTTTTTTTTTATTGATGAAAAAAAGATGTTTTTTTATTGATGTAAACATCAATATTGACTGTTGAAGACGATGTTTCTGAATGACAGAGCGACACATTTCAGTTAGTTGAACGCATTTACAAGGACGGGTTCAATCAAGTGGGTTAAATGGACAAACAATTAATGCAGGAAATGTCTATTTACAACTGTTTAACGTAAATCAATTGTGTACCTCTAATAATTAAATATTGAAATGAATACCATAATGCTGGATTTATAAAAAGACATAATAATTAGTCAGTAATATTTTTTATATTACAAAACATAACTTGTTTGGCATCAATGTTGAATCAAAATTAGAAACCTTATTTGAATTAAAGGGAGATAATTAGCCCGTTTTACTTACGCTATTATTTATAATATTGTGTTTCTTATTTTTCTTTTATAATAGACTAAATGGCCTACAACTTATAACGTAATAATGACCAAACTGTAAAATGTAGTTGAAAATTATATAAATATTAGATCTATATGACTAAAACATTTTATGCACATTTTTTAAACATTACATTAACTACCCAGTTTGTATGATAACTACATCTGAATTCCGCTCTACTATAGTATACAACTACTATAAACGATTTTAGAGCAAATTAAAAAACGATCTCAGTATAAACTGAGAATAAATTATCATCAATACTATCAGTTGTTGTTGCTAGATCCTTATCTGAACAACCAAATGATAATGTTTACAAAATCATTACCAAAAATGTGAAATTTGGAAATATTATTTGTTTGGTATAAATGCAAATAAAAAGGTTGATAATCACAAACGCGATAACTATTGTTATTAAATATAAAACGCTTTACCGTTTTTTTTTTCATACATTTCTTTTGCTTTTGGCCTTGGTCTTGCTACGGAGTTAAATTGTCTTATAAAGAAAAAAAAAATAAAAAAGTATAATAAAGCAGGTTGCCTTTTAGGTTGTTGGCACGCTGAATGGTTTAGAAATCCTAGTTTGGCACACAATTAGCAAAAGGTTGCCGACCCCTGGTCTGAGTGATCTTGCACTCCTTAGCATCGAAAGAGAAACACTTGAGAATATTAATTTTGACAACGTGATTGACGAGTTTGCGACAGTCAAATCAAGGAAGATCAATTTGTTGTAGACTATGTCTATTCCAGTCATGTAAAATTAATTGAATATATTTTTTTTCCCAATAAATTGTTTACAATCGTAAAGAGACTGAATAGTCTGTATCCTATTTCATTAAAATACCTGATGCTTCGAAAATTAACCATATAAACCGTAAAATTTCTCAATTTTCTTGGGGGCTCAGCGGTCCGAGAAGGGGCGCAGACTTTGTGTCATGGCCCCGGGCGCAGATTACCCTAGCTACGCCACTGAATATAACTAATATCATTTTATACGCTGGTTTTTATGTTTAAAATAGAATATAACTAACATCATTTTATACGCTGGTTTTTATGTTTAAAATAGAATATAACTAACATCATTTTATGCGCTGGTTTTTATGTTTCAAATAGAATAGAGGTTGAAAGGTTTTAATACACTTTTTTTTTAACTTGTTTAACAGATGTCACGCTGGCTATAACTCTTATAGGCGTAGCCACAAGGGGGTGGGGGCATCGAGACACCTTGCTACCCCCCCCCCCCCCGCAAACACACACACACACAACAATATCTCTTTTTGTTTACTATTATCGTTTTCATATAAAAATCTTATTTCTTAATCTAATTTTTAAATTTCACTATTACTATTTGGATACATTGTTTGCTGTTCAGTAGTTTAGTGGGAAATAGTGCACCAGTTGAAAATTTGCCTACCATAATCACCATTCGTTAACTCTTCTACACTTGCATTATTGCCCCCCCTCCCCTTTCGAACTTTATGCTAGTTGCCTTTTCAGTCCCTCTACTACTCCTACCTTGCACAATTTGCGCCCCCCCCCCCCCCCCAACCTGCATACGCCCATGGTAATTATACATTTTAACTTTACCTCATTCAGTTTTTGTCCAGAAAATTTGAAATTAATACATTGAAATTATGAAATATATATATTTAATTGAACTAATTTTAACGTTTCAACTATTAGTAGTTAGCAAAATATATTAATTTCATCATCAATCCCATGACCGTTGTGGTCATTGGGGGAGGGGGAGGGGGGAGCAAATGAACACTTCAGCAGTCAACTCACGTTTGCCGATCTTGAGCGGTTGTCAATAGTTGAGTCAACTGCAGCCCTGTCCACAATCCTTGACATTTTCGAACCAGCATCTCCGCTGACGGCATCTCCTACGCCCACCTACCACCGTGCCCTGGAGGATTGTTTTTGACAGGCTATTGTGCCGCAACACATGACCTAACTGTTTATTATTAAATTATATATTAACCCTTCCCGTACCGACCTACTTCTATCTATGCTTCCTTCAGTTCCGCTATATACGCGCCCGGGACTGTAAGGGTTAATATATCAGAATATACCTCCTATTGCCCTCATACCTTGGACTCTCCCCCCCCCTCCTCCCGGGGGCACACATATACACGCATATATTGCCTTTTGTTTTTATTTCGTTCAGATCGGAATATAGAGGGTTGGCCACCGCTGGAGGCCACAACGTCGGCACTCCAAATAATCTATGATTAAATTGTTACATGGGTGAATGAGTGTGTTTCATACAAGCGAACGACTAATTGCCATTTTTTTTTACTGTATTAAATTTGTTATAAAAAGTAACATTGTTGTTGTCATTATTTCTTGACCCCCACCCAAGCTCATGTCAACAATTGTCAAACTTCCCCCTTGTCTAGTTTGTTGGCATCATTAATGGACGACCCCTAACCTCTAATTGAGTCAGTAACCTCTATTTGAATAGCATTGGTCTCTAGTTGAGTCAGTAGACTTAGTAAATAACTTACAAACATAAGCCAAAATTTAAAAAATAAATCAAACGTATCGGCCTCCTTATTAAATTCACATTGATTGTTCTTGTTCCTATGCTATATAATAGTTTAGGATTTGTATTATACTGTGGTATAATGGCATAGAGTCGAACTAAGACGGATGAGCGTAGGACGCAGTAATCTTCTATATAGAAGGAGCGTCTGTAATGTATAAGATAAGATAAGACAGTTATGAGACATCATATGGCATTTTTAAGTCAATTTGTAGTGTAAAATATACAGTAGCTTCTTGATATATGGATAAAAAAACGATAGCTTTCCAATCACTGCTTAACATAACATGTTTTTCGTAAAATTATTTATAGTTTTATAAAATAATATTCTGTATGCTTCATTATTTTTTTTAAAAGATTTTTGAGCTGGTTTCGTAAAATAACAGAATTAATCTTTTTGGCTTTCATGTAGGGCTCTGGTCTGATTCACCAGTTCCGTATCAATCCTAGAGGTTTCCGTCTCCATGCCCACACATAAAGCTTGAGTAAATCCGCTTTTACTTCGTCAAGTCAATCCATTTTAGTCTTGGTCTGCCTTAAAGAACTCCTTCCCTAAATAATTAAATTGTGTGGTAGCCTACACAATCTTAGATCCCCTATCTTCAGCATTGCTAAAAGCTGGCCTGCTCAACCCAGTCTGACTTTTTTTGTATCTATGTAAAATAGCAGATAGCCTACTGTAGTAAATTAGCAGATATTAGAAATATTTTTTTAACAAATTATATTATTTTTCTACAAATAATAGATCTATATAGCCTACCTAGTTTTGCACACATTTTTGTTAATTTAAATAACAGCTTTAAGCTCAAAGCTATGCTAAGGCTTTAATTACTGCGTATGCTAACTGCAACAGCTGAGAACACATTTTCTATGAAACATAAGTAAGTTCACCGAACTTGCTTTTGGACGCGATACACACATATAAGCTTAAAGGGGTATTTATATGGTCAAGTGATCGTAATGTTGTATCCAAATTCACTAAACCAGAGCAAGACACTGGCTCTATACTCTAAGCCTTTTCAATATAATGTTTTGATACGTTTATTATTTTTCGACTGCCTTTGCGTAGGAGGTAGGTATTTCTTGACCCCCACCCAAGCTCATGTCAACAATTGTCAAACTTCCCCCTTGTCTAGTTTGTTGGCATCATTAATGGACGACCCCTAACCTCTAATTGAGTCAGTAACCTCTATTTGAATAGCATTGGTCTCTAGTTGAGTCAGTAGACTTAGTAAATAACTTAAGACACTGGCTCTATACTCTAAGCCTTTTCAATATAATGTTTTGATACGTTTATTATTTTTCGACTGCCTTTGCGTAGGAGGTAGGGTTGCCATCCGTCCCGATATTTCACCGTTATGACGTTTCTTGACCCGAAATGACCCAATTTTGTCCCGATTTTGTAAAATCCTGTTAAGAGCTTGGTTCAAGTACCGGCTGGCCCTGTGGTTAGTTCACCGGACTGTCAACCGACACGTCACGGGTTCTTTCCCTGCCGCCGACCGATCCCTGCCGCCATGCAGGAGTTTTTGACCTATTGGATGTAATTATTATCTTCTATAGAAGGTACGTATGTAAAACCATAGACTATAATATACATGGACCGCTTGCTTTAGTTTTTTATGCTATTATCTTCTTTTTTTTTTTTGCAATTCCCGATTCTAAATGAAGTAATTGTTATACAAGTTCCGTTTTATTAAATCGCATTTTTTTCGACTTTAAATGAATACTTGTAGGCCTATTAATCCTATTATCATTGACTATAATAAGATGGACTGCCTGCTCTATTTTTTAGAGCTTATGATCTTTTTCCGTGCGCACACAACACTGATCTATAAATGTTTCCGCTCTGTACAACTTCGATTTTAATTTTTCATTGAGAAAATTATAGCGATTAAATAAAACGGAACTTATATATCAATAAGTTTATTTCCTGTATAGCAATTACGTTATTTAGAATCGGGAATTCCGAACATCAGTGTTTCCAGTCATCATATAGCAGCAATACTAAAGCAGGCGGTCCATGTATATTATAGTCTATGGCAAAACTTATAAGGAAAATACTGAAGTAACGCCATCTGTTAGCGCAACGTGTAAATACAGCCTCAGTTAGTTGAAAGAAATCGACTGCTATGGACCGTGGAATCAATCTTACAGTGCCAGTTTAACTACAAGCTGACTAGCAAGGACGCTGAAAGAAATCTTGCGAAAAATATGGTGTACCAACTACTTCTGACGCAACAAGTTTTTTGTAATTGTGTTTTAAATAAAAACTAATTATATTAAATACATTTTTTACTTTATTTCTACACCCCCATCTCAGAGTGTCCCGACGAGGTCCCAGTTAGATATGGCAACCCTAGTAGGAGGTCCATAATTGGTGTCGTTTGTTATACAGTGGTACTTCTGGTTTTTGTGTGTCTAAGTCTAAGGTTACGAAAAAAGTCTGACAGATAAGAAGGTTTAACGTTGGGGACAAACGATCGCTTACAGTACAAATGAAAACCTCGCAGTACTTAGCGATAGCCTAGTAGGCCTATGCACGGGTGGGCAACCTCGACTTCATTGACCTTACTACACAACAGTAACAGATTTCCTAGCTGTGGCACTCTGTTCAGTTTATCTCTTTCATTATTGTCCTTGTTAATCTCATCAATTATGAGTTAGCAGTAGTGGTGCTGTTATGAAGCACACATCTATAATAGTGGCGTTAAATTAAACAAAATAATTATGTAATATGTAAATGGCGTTCGTGAGTGTGACATCGCTAATCAGTACAGCATGGGTACACCATCACAAAGAACAAAGAGTTACTCTAATCAGTCGAAGTGGTTAAATGCGTAACTAATCTGCAGAAACAAAGACCTCAAATTTTAGAGACAGTTAAAAATCTTCTCTTAATCTGGATCAATGAAAATCAACTTTTTTTTTTATTTGGATGTTTTCTTTCTCTTTATTTAACACGTTTTGTCAGGTAAACGAAAGGATGTTAACCCTTCCCGTACCGACCTACTTCTATCTATGCTGCCTTCAGTTCGGCTATATACGCGCCCGGGACTGTAAGGGTTAAACAAAGAAAGATTTTTTTTCATCTTGAAATGGATTGAGTTTATTGCATTGATTTCAATGTTTCAGGTTACGAACATTTCAGGCTACGAACCGAGTTCGGGAACGAATTAAGTTCGTAACCCGAGGTACCACCATACTATATATATCACCAATCATCTGCAATAGTGTCCGAACGAAGATCTCACAGCGTCACAGTTAAAATTGCTCTTAGGCAACTGAAGAGAATATTTAATGAAAATATCAAATTATAAGGCTACTGTTTTTTTTTTTTTTTCAAAATCTCAACAACAGATGTTTGTGCTCACTATAAGCTTATGAAGTAGGCCTACACAAGGAAAACAAAACAAAAACACCGTAACCATTCTCACTATATAGATCAGATGTAGATATTCTATAATGTTACATAATTTTATAAAATTTTATACACTTCCATAGTTTAACCGAAATTAACGTTTTTCAAATTGTATTTTCTTGACCCAGTTATTTTTCATACTTTGATTTCGTGACCCACTAAAACTCTTATCTATGTAACAAAAAGGAATTTCCTCCACAGAATATACGCATATAGACCTTTTTGTTTAAAAATCTAGTGACGTCTGCATTCGAGGAATGAAAATATATTTTGGGTGTATAGCTGATTAGCTTTCTAAATGTTTAGCTTTCCCCTTCTTTATGCGATCCAGTATGCCTATATTTGCTATTATGGCTTTTAGCGGGTCGTAAACCAGCATTTGAGAAACCCTGGCCAAAATCTTATCCAACAAGTGTAAAAAATAATAAAAATACAAACAAAAACATTGTTTTGTTACAATTTGAGAAATATAATTAGAATACAACTACTAAAAAAGCAATATATTCGGAAACAAATCAAGTTTTTCAAATGTGTGCATCTACTAATATGACTTGCCAGTAAGGCTGACGTTAATGAGAAAACCAGGTGTATGAGAAGTGGTGAGCAGACGATCCAGCAGACGATCGATAAGGATAAATACTATAAAGCTGAATACAGGACACGCTATAACGGCGTAACAGTCGGCGTAATGTTAACTTATGCGGTTTTAAACGGTATATAGATCTATTAAGTTCTATTAATTTTGATGGTGAATAACATAAGCAATAAATAGAAAATGAAGATGTATACTTACTACTCTACTTAGTGTGATAATAAATGATGAGGTAGACCTATTTTTGTTTTAATGATTACACAGTTGTTGGCTGTGCTATAGAAATAATTTGTGTTAGTGTTTATGGCAGAGATTTAGAAAATGTAGTGCTATATTGACTACACGATGTGTTATGATGTGTTTAGATACGGTGATCTATACATTTGGTATTATGATGATGCTGTGGTCTATCTGCGCACAGATTGCCATCCTAAAAATCTCGGGTTCAAATCCATGTAAAAAATACCAGGTGTTTTTTGTTTACCTGGGTCTGAATGGGGTCATTGAATCTACTCATCTCTGATCGATTCCTGATATGAGTTTGGGAAAGTAAAGGCCACATAGTCCCATTGTATGTTTTGGCAACAGAAACTGTATTGTATGAAAGGGATACTTTTATTAAAATAAATGTGTTTTGTATCGAGCTTGAGTATGTGGTGTTGTAGTACGAATATGTGGTATTGTTGAACGAGTTTATGGTGTTGTAGTCGAATATGTTTTGTTGTTGTACGAGTATATTATGGTGTTGTGGTACGAATATGTGGTATTTTTGTACGAGATTATGCTGTTGTAGTCGAATATGTTTTGTTGTTGTACGAGTATATTATGGTGTTGTGGTACGAATATGTGGTGTTTTTGTACGAGTTTATGGTGTTGTAGTACGAATATGTGGTGTTTAAAAGTTTGTTGTTGTATGACTAGATATAATTTATACTACATACGTTTTTGTCTTTCTGTCACACATAAAATGGCTGCGTGCGAGTAAAATACCCTCTAACACCATCCATTTGTTTTTAAATATTTAGTTTTCAATGCCTGGATCTTACCCCATTGCCTTCCCAATCTACAACCTTTGGGTGTGATCAGTCTAGGTTACCAGAACCATGCCTGGGGCTGTCAAGTTAAGAAAGTATGCTTTTATTGCAATATCGAGCATCCCAGAAATAGCACACACACAAAAAAATAATAAAAAAAAATTAACAAAACAATTTAAGATTTGCCATGCTATGTTCAAGATAGAGAGCTAATCGTCTCCGGTGGACACGCCCACACAAACACATAGGACTACCAACTTGCTTACGTACCACGCATTCTCGTTGCTTTTCGTTGGTTTGTTTGTGTGTGTGTGTGTGCTTTTATTAGAGAGTTATCTGTGTCAAACACGCAGTGAAAAAAAATGACGACAATCCAGATTCTTCTTGTATTGATTTAGGCCTATCGTATTTTGTTTTCTATCTAACTGCTTAGGGATGCACGATTTCCCCCACTCTCCCTCCCCGCCTCTCCCATTTCATCTCTGTCCATTCAGTCTCCTCAAGTTAATTCAACTATAATTTGTGAACCAATTAGAATCGAGAATTGATAGAAACATTTTGTGTTACATCGTCGAATTCCATGTATACCACTATTATATAGCTCAGTGCATGTGTACGTAGTGAGTTTTGTAGGACAATAATAATTTGGATAAAAAGCAGAACGAAAATTACTTTTTTCTTTGAAGAGTTCAAAGGGAATTTCGGTAATCCTAAAATAGACTTCCCACATTTTAGAATTTAATTTAAACATTTGTATGATTAGAGGCGTTCTTATTCGCTTAAAAAGGTAATACATGCATTTAAAGGCTTGATTTTAGGCATTGGGCGACTTAGATGCTGTAATAGGCCTATTGTATAACTTATCTAGTAGAATGTAGACGCCCTAGTAAAAATAGCCCAGCCTACACCTAGCTACTAACTACTACCTACAGCTACACACTAGTGTCACTAGTCTAGCTAGAACTAGAAAAGTAGAAGTCAACATTTCAACATCATTTTATTATTCAAATTCAATTCTTAATTCATGCTCAACATACTGAAGTTGAACGTGCAATACATAAAATGATAAAGAAGCATGTTACATGCATACTATTAACATTAGGCTACCTAATTGACCATGAATGATGACCATAGACTCATAGACTATGGCATAGAGATACAGAAAGCCTACCAATTTTTTTTATCAATTATTTTATTACTTTTACTGTACTTTTACAATAAAAAATTAGAATTATAGGCCTACTCATAATACTGAATACTGTAGCTGTACCCTGTATGAACCGGGCTTAATAATTCTTTATAATCAAAATAGTAATTAGGCCATTATATTGAGCCTCTCCATATTTTCATATAAATTATAACCTAAATAGTACTAAATACTTTTATGGTAAAGGGGCACAGTACCAATGGTCCTGGGTTCAAACCTTGTGCAGGTAAGGATTTTTTCCCGGGTCTGGAGGGTGTCCCGAGTCTACCCAGCTCTGATGGGTACCTGACCTTAATTGGGGTAAAGGTGGCTGTGCATAGTGCATAGTATGCCATGGCCACGGAAACTGGTGATTCCTGCTTCACCGGACCTATGGATCAATTTGGTCCGACGGAATACTTTTAGTTATGACTTATGGTATTTATAAATTTTAAATAGTATTATTAACTTATATGTCAGATATTTTATTTATTTTAATATTAATTTTAGTTGCTTTGTGTGTGTGTGTGTTTGTTTTAATTTACTATAGTAATATAGACTACATATAGTCTAGACATGCTAATCATACTTGTTTAGTAAGTAGTAAAAGTAAAGGAAAAAGTAGCCTGCTCCCTTCAGACCACACTGGTCCACAGCACCATTGGTGAACCAGCATTAACTAGTTTTTGTGGTCACTGCATACTACTAAATAGGCCCACTAGGCTTGCTGGGGTATTGCATGACCCCCTTCTTCATTCAGGTACTCAACAGAGCTTGGCAGTCAAAGAGACATCCTCCAGTCCTGAGAATATAATCCTTATCTTGGTGGATTAAAACCCAGGATCATTGGAAAGGCAATTACTACATAGTTTGTTGAAACCAACTGTTACAAAACAAATGTAGTCTATTAAATACTAAAAGTAAAGTACCCTTCGGACCAAACTGATCATAGGGCTGGTGAAGCAGCGTTCATCAGTTTCTGTGACATACTAGGGGATGTGTGGCCAGCACAATGTCCAGGGGCCATTACTTTAGCTCAACTAATGTCAGGTACCCATCAGAGCTGGGTAGACTCAGGGATACCCTCAAAGCCGGCTGGTTCAGCGGTTAGATCACCGGACTGTCAACCAAAAACCAACTGACAGGTCGCAGGTTCTAGCCCTGCCACCGGCGGATCCCTGTCGCCCTGCAGGAGTTTTGGGCCTAGTGGACGTAATAATCTTCTACCTAGAAGGAACGTCTGTAAACTTATAAGAAGATAAGATAAATCCTGGGATAAAAATCCTAGCTTTCACCAGGATATGAACCTAGGACTTTCGGATCGCCAGTCGCGTGTGCTGCCGCTCTTCTACCGTGCCCCATAATAAATGCTGGGTCTAGTATTAATAACTGATTTTGCTTAAAAAAATGTTTTATTCTCATTGACAGGTACATTTTAATTCCACTAAAGACATCACAAGTAGCTTGTGTTTCCTCCCCTAGACTTATTTCCTTCTTCACATTAAACATGACTGGAACAGATAAAGTACCTGCCAAAAAACAACACCTCATGAAGAAAATCGGAACACATAATGGAAAGTTTCACTGTGACGAAGCACTTGCATGCTTTATGTTGAAGCTTTTAGATGAATATGAAGATGCAGAAATCATACGGTAATTCTATTCATGTAACATTTGATAAAATAAAGTTAACATAAAAGTTTTCTTTTACTGTTACTTCTCTGTTGCTTACTGTAATGAAATCTGTAAGAAAGTCATGCCTTTTGTTATCAGAAAATTTATATAATCATTGGCTCCATAGTCTCGAAAGACGATTAGATTTGCGCTCCTGTGATTTGGCCAGCCCTGCAAAATTGACTGTGTCTGTGGAGACCTATCCTTGAGAGACAGGCTCTATCGCATCTCTGGCACTTGAAAGCTGGACCGTTGGAGATTGTTAGGGGCAGCCTACTTTTCTTCGCTGCTCGTTTAGCCTCCGCCATAAGGCGAAGTTTGCCCTCTGCCGCATTTATACCGGTGTGTAAGGTTTCTCTCCAATTATTTCTGTGCTGAGCAAGGTTCTCCCAGTTTCCGACCTCTACATCTATAGCCTTTAGATCACGTTTGCAGACGTCGTTGAACCTGAGTTGGGGGCGGCCGGTAGCTCTCTTGCCTTCCGCGAGCTCAGCATATGGCTGGTCTTTTGGGATTCGCCCATCCTACATCCTGGAAACATGGCCAAGCCACAGAAGACGTCGTTGTTGAAGGAGAGTGATCATGCTAGGCATGTTAGCCTATAATGAAATCTATAAGAAAGTCATGCCTTTTGTTATCAGAAAATAATACGTGTAAGATAAGATTGCAGTTTGTGTTTTTGTTTCAGTCATATTTAAATTACTTTGAACAGCCCAGGCTTAATTATTTTTTACTTGTTTACCTACATCTTCATCAGATCAAAAATCATAAAACAAATACTCTGATCTAAACAGATGGTCAATATTTAACTAGAAATGTGTGTGTAGAAAACATTTTAGCACAGTTTTCATTCAGTTAAAAAAAGTAAAGTAAAGCACCTGTCATACATACCAAATTGATGCATATAGGGCTGGTGAAGCAGCGTTCACTACTTTCTATAGGGAGTTGTGTGGCCAGCTCAATACCAAGCCATCTTTACTTTAGCCCAACTAATGTAAGGTAATCGAGAGAGCTTGGTAGACTCAGAGACATACAGTCTTCAGCAGGATTTGAACCGAGAACCTTTGATATTCCAGCTGAACGCACTGCCTCTCCACCACCATGGCCCCTTTTCATTCAGATACCAGATGTGTATGTACCGGTACCTTGACTAGCCAATGTGCTATATCAAAAAATATAAAAAGTTTATTGGTCAGTTTGAGCTCATCTCAAGACATGCTAACTAGTTAAGTCACTTCCCCATCCTTGCATCAATATCATTGTCCTTAAAACCTGTCCAGTTTCTTGTTAATCTGTGCTATTGTTCGGATTGCCAGCCTCACCCCTTAACAAAAAAGGTGCAAATAAAGGAAAGATTAAAAGATGTAAACGGCATATCGCATGATGACTTTTGTTAGAGAAGATTAATATGAGAAATCATTGAAATGTTTATAAGTAAGATATATACTAATATGATATGTACTCAAAAATTTTGTGATCGGATATATTCATGAAGTGATATATTCATGAAGTGATATTATACTGTCATATTTCTTATATTATTTAGTCATAAAGGCTAATGTAAAAATTTTTTTTTTAAATGCTATTGTTCTATCAAAGCACACGAGATCCAGCCTTATTGGACACCTGTGATATTGTGGTGGATGTTGGTGGAGTTTATGATCCAAGTAAACATAGATATGATCATCACCAGAGGTAAGTTTTCAACTCAAAGTTAATAAGTTTATAAGTTCATACTTTTGTTTAGTAAGTACTAAATTGGGTTGGACTTCAGTTAAATTGGATTTTTCCAAATGTAGTAAACCTTTCTTGTGACATAGTGACAGTTGTGAAATTGAAGCCACTGGGAGAGAGTGCCTCCTGTATAGACACAGGGGTTTAGTATCAGGGGGTTGAATTACAATTCCAATGATCTTGTGTATTGTGTTCAAATCCCAGTAAAAGGTTTCGATTTTTCTCTATGGTTGGAGGGTGTCCTTAATTCTACTCAGATCTCTCAAATTAATTCGGATAGCTCTCTTACTGGCAACATGAGTCACTTGCATGTAGTGGACAAAGGAACTGGTAAACGCTGACTTACTAGCAATATTACTGTAACTATTTAAAGGTTGTACGTAATGCATTACAGTAATGCTAATTTTTTTCTTAATACTTTCTACTAATATTTACTAAAGAGAAAAGTTTCAAATGTCTAATTATTAATTATGTTTCAGGACATTCCAAGAAAGCATGCACAGCCTTTGCCCTGAGAAGAAATGGGTCACTAAATTATCCAGTGCTGGTCTCGTGTATTTTCATTTCGGGGCTGAGATTATTGGGAAACAGTTGGGGCTTCCAGTGGATGATCGTGTGACAAGGATTGTCTTTGACAAAGTCTATGAGAATTTTATGGAGGAAATCGATGCCATTGACAATGGCATAAATCAAGCTGATGGTGAATTGAAGTAATATATTATTTAAAATATTAGTAAACAGTCTTTATGAGAAGATAAATGAATCTCTTTTATGTTTGAAATAGTTTTTATGTTTGTTATACTCTGAGGCAATAAGGGACCACTATAGAGCTACTAAGTAAAAGTTTCCCTTACAATTTCCTATGGCCACGGTATACCAGGTGATTATGCATCCTTGACAATGCATAGCTGCTTTCAGTTTCCTCAACTAATGTCACATGACCATCAGGCTCTGTGACCCCCTTTAGGCTACATCACCTGCATTTAAACCAAAACAAACATCCTGTCCTGTACCTGCTAAATAGGTTCATTTTAGAAGTAATCTAAGCTTTTACATTATAATTTATAGTGTGGGGGGGGGGGATAGCTTATGTAAATTAGATATTCTTTAGAAGCTTTTTATTTCAAGTGTTGTTTTTTTACCAATTATCTTCAAATAACACAGATATCAAATAACAACAAATGTCAGCAGCAGAGTAGGAACATTAAATCCAGGCTGGAATGAAAAAGACTTTGATGTTGAAGTAAGGATCTAATGTAATTTTGTTTTTACAGAACTATACACAATTGATATATTAATGTAATTATTGATATAGTTTGTTTTTTTGTTGAGTTATAAATAATTTTGAAATGAAACTTTGCATTAAAAAAGGTTTTACATTTATTGTAATGTATTGATTTTTCTTGGATTATTTACCCTGCACATTTCACAGTTGTATGTTATACAAACCACCATTTAAAAGTATACTTTTAATAAGACTTGGCGATAAACAAAACTTTACTTAATCATATGCAAGGAGAATTTCAAATTAGTTCTATTTTCTCCCAAGGGCATTCAGGGACATTGGCATTGGAAATTGGTTTCCTAAACTAGTCAGGAAAACCAAAAACTTAAAGTCCTGACCAAAATTCATTAGTCAAATGAGAGATTCTCTATTATTCAAACCTGCTTTTATAAAATGGTTTATAAATATACATACATTATGTGGTTGCTTGGTTGTGTAGTTTGTATAAAGATATTTCTGAAAATGTTTTTTTGTAAGCGATTGTATTGTTATTTTTTCAACAATAAGAAAATCAGATAAGATAATATGTGATGCTACCCCACAAACCGGTACGGAAGTCGGTAAATCTGATTCTTTTATAAATGCTAAATAATGTGAAAAATGGGTACTAGGGCATTTTTAAGATCATTATTGAGTTGTAATGTTGAATGCCTTAACTTATAGCTGTGTAATTTTCAAGCTAACATTATGCTGCTTTTGTATAAAATTGAGCAAAACGGCATCAAAAGATAAAATAGTTTAAATGTCAACTAAATATTACTTAAAACATTGAAAACTTTCAAAGCTTGTGTATAGACTCATTATGATTCTGTTTGCTAAATTTCAAGGCAATTGGTTAATATTTATTCATCCTGGTAACTTTAAATTATTTGTTGCAATGCTAAATTGATTTCTTTTTCATTTTTTTCCAAAAGTAGCTCTCTTACCTTTTGTGTATATTTGACAAAACTTGTAAACTAGTTCTTTGATTTTAAAGATTTTTTCACAAATGGTTAGATAAATGAATTAGCTTTTACTAAGCACATAAAACAAAATATCTTATTTTGCCAAGTTCAGTACCATTCCCTGGGGTTGCATCACATATTTAAAAACATCTAACTGTTGACCCAGACTTTCCTATTGCATAACATTAATATACTTAAGTTGTTTGTTTTTAAATTGCAATTTTTTACAGACTAAAAATTATCAATTTAACAGATTTTCAGATTTACACAATTTTATTATACTTATCATTATTTATTAGGACATTTATGGTGTATATGAATAAATATATTAATTTTATGCATATATTTTAATATCTGGTATATAAATATTGATTTAATTTATATCAAACAAAAACATGAGGGAAATCATTGTTATTATCAACAGTTTTCATTAATAAGTATGGTAAGCTTTTCTTGGTAACAACAGTAACAATAAAACTATAATAGAAGCTAACAAAATGTAAGACTAGCAAAACTATTGTTTGATAAAGCTTATATTTGATAGTGTTTTAGTATTCATTTTTCATTGACAGACTGAGACTTAAATAATTTTGTTTACCCAAATCTAAGTATATAAACTTAGTAAGTTTTAGGCTTTGCAAATAAATTAGTTGTATACATTTATAAGTTAAAACTTAACCTATGACCTATTTCTAAATTATTCTTTTTTTTTATCTTTAGGGAAAAAGGTTAAAATGCATGGATGGTCACATTTTAACATGAGTAAATATGCTACCGTAATAAAATCCATAAGCAGGATTATTAATGACTTACCTTCCTCTTTTTTTGGCCTAAATTATTCTCTCTTGCCTTCTTACCATGGTCATTTCCATGTTAAAGCAAGGGGCAAGTCACCTACATTTTTCTAGCTTGAGAAAATAACACACCTTAGGTGATCTTTTTAATAATATTTTGACATATGAATTCCTCCTACTACTGCTAATCAAGAAAAAGATACAATAGTTTGAAATAGATGATTTTTTTGCTCCCTGTTTACAACCAGTGTCAATGATGCCTAAGAGAATTCAACTGTGAATGACAAAATACTTGTCTTAATTTATTTAAATAAATAATTATTATTCTTTCATTAATGGATTTGTAAAAAAAATGTCTTTGATAGCTTCAGTTCCAGAAGGCAATGAAAATGGTTGGTGAGGAGTTCTTGGAAAGAATCACCTACTATCAAAACGGCTGGCTGCCTGCACGCAACTTTGTCGCCCAAGCAGTCAAAAACAGATATGAGGTAATGTTTGCTGTCAATGTCCGAGAAAACTAAGAATTACTCTTTCGCTATAAAAGTGATGGCCAGGAAAACTTTGAGGTTTTGTAAGAACACTGAAAGCATTTTTTTGTGTGCAGAAAAAAGGGAATCGAACTTAAAAAAACAACACTAATGTTGGTTTGCAAGGTATCCTATCTTTCTGAGTGACATTGGGGCATGTAATGGGTTTCCTGAACTAGTCAGGACAAACAAAAGTTTATCACCACTTATAACTTTCTTCAAAATGCAAGACAAGACTTGGATCTAGTACATGCATAGGAAATACTAAATCTTTTTGCCGAAGTCTGTGAATTATAAGATAAGATGGATGCTTTAATATTACTAAATGAGAACATTTTTTATCATTACTAACCCCCTCAACCTCAACCATTTGAACATATAGTAACCATACTCTCCATATCATGACCCTATGATCAGTTTGGTCCGAAGGATTCTTTAATCCATATCATTCCCATTTATTGAAAACAGCACAGGTCACAGTAGAATGTAAACATTAGTTTTCTTCTATCACATTGTATCCATCTTCTTATGGAATCAATTGTGAGGATTTTGTTGTATTCTTTAATGGCATACAAGCCAGCTCTCTTATCTTATCTTATACATTACAGACGCTCCTTCTATAAACAAACCTTTATGTAGCTGAAGCAGTTTTGCTTTGTAAAAATAGTTAGTTGGTAAGTTTCTGTTGCATTTTTGTTGTTGTTGCTCAATGACCTTTTCTTTCTTTCTTGTTTGCCATGGTTCTAAAAGACCGACTCCAGTGGCAGAATCATTTGTCTGGAAGAAGGAGGGGTGCCGTGGAAAGACCATCTCTTTACACTGGAAGAGGAGCAAAGCATTAGCCCGCCTATAGTTTACGTGCTGTTTGCTGACCAGAACAACGGCTGGAGGGTGCAGTGCGTACCCAAAAAGCTTGGCTCCTTTGAAAACAGGTGCATAAAGTTTTCACAGCTGAATGTCTCTTTTTTATGTATATTTACTGGCTGGGTGGCTAGATAATACTATTATAAAATTATTTTTTTTAAAAACTAGTTGACCTGTGGGTACATTGTGTCCATCCACAAGTTGAACAATTTAAAAAAAAAAAGGCAAGATCAATAATAAATTTAAAAAAAACAACCTAGGAGTCTGTTTAAAGTTAACGAACAAATGCACTGAAAAACTCAAGTAAATCATATACTGTAATATTGATCTGGTGTTTGAATTTTCATACCAAACATTTGGCGAGGTAATAACAATATTTTTTTGATAAAAAACTGTGGGAAATGTAAACGTTTGCTTTGTGCCAGAGACTGATGGACATTAGATGAACTATTATCACAACAGGGTGATGGTAGTCGCTTATTTACTTACATCATCACCATTCTATGAGGATGGTAGATAGATATGAAATTAAAACGTACATCAATACCTTAAATACAGTGGACGTAACATCAATGTCATAATTTCCGTACACTTACATACCGAGGACGTCACATCAACGTTATCATTTATGTACACTTAAATACTGAGGACGTCACATCAACGTTATCATTTATGTACACTTACATACCGAGGACGTCGCATCGACGTTATTATTTCCTTACACTTAAATACCGAGGACGTCACATCAACGTTATCATTTATGTACACTTAAATACCGAGGACGTCACATCAACGTTATCATTTCCGTACACTTAAATACCAAAGACATTACATCGACGTCATAAATAAATAAAGAGATCGTAAAACTATGCAAAGTCAGCAAATATTTACATTAAACACCTGAGGTAGTTAAAGGGTTAAAAATCATTCAAATTTTTCAAAGCACATTTTCCATTTGCAGATTGTCACTGAGGGAAGAATGGCAAGGAGTGCGAGATGATGAGCTGTCAGAAAAGACCGGTATCCCAGGCTGTATTTTTGTTCACTCTTCAGGTTTTATTGGCGGAAATAAAAGCTTTGACGGTGCTTTAGAAATGGCCAAGAAAAGTTTAGACTGATGAACAAAAAAAATCATTAATAGAAATAAAGTGTATAAGGTTTTGAAGATTGTAGTTTTTTTTGTCTCAGTATTTTGGAAGTATTTCATTTATAATAATAAATTAATTCTATTTGTATAGGGTTGCCAAAAAACAAAATGTAAGCTCAGAGCTCATTTAACAAACAACTAAGAGCACGGATATAATCTCTCAAGTCTAAGAAATATAAAACTAAATGATGATTTAAAACTATACAAACATTGGACAAATGAAATAAATAAAGCATTAACCGACCTAACATATAAGTAATACAGAAGGGGGCATGTTATCTAAGGTAAATATTGAAATAATGAGTTTTTATGTTCTTTTTGAAAGTATCTATGCAGCTTGTTCACCTGAGTTGAATGGGAAGAGTTGAATGGGAAGTAGATTAAACTTGTTTATTATAGACCATGTTGGTTAATGGTGTTTAAAAAAAATAAATTTTTTAAGAAATTTCCCTTCAAAAAAATTCCTTGGTTTTCTGGAATATTTGGGGGGGGGGGGGGGCACGTCCTTGTCCAGTGTATAACAAGGATTTAGGGATTGATCCGGAGCTTCGATGTTGGGTCCATTTGATGAAAATAAATTCATACAACAACAACAAAAACTTGTATCACATTGCATGATGTTACAATACTAAAGATTGCTCATTCACTTAATAAATGATTTCATTAGATTTGTTTAAAATATGAATAAATTATAATTCATGCACTCTGCTCACTACCAGTGGTCTCTATGACTGCCTGCGCCCTTGCCCTCTCCCCGTCTATGGGCGACGCCACGGTACAATAACGCTTGACAGACTCAGAAGATGTTTAGCTTTATAATCACCACGAATCACGTAAAGTTGGTAGGCCTGCTACCACACAATAGGTAGCTATTTTGAATTCAATTCTTTAATTTAAAAAATCATTAATTTTTTATTTAAAAAAAAAAAATTAAAAAAAAATATATTAACAAAAATCCTCCTATGGAGAAAGATTGTCGGTGATGGGACGGGCGAGGTTGGGGCGCACGCCCAGCCCCTCCTTGTGTGGCTACGCTTTTGATCCCATGGCAGTCACAGTTAAATCTCCCTTAAATTGTGGACTTGTTTCTTCGGGTCTAACGGGATATCCACATTATAATTAATTATTATAATGAAGAAGAAGAACACATATATGGTAATGGTAATTTATATAGCGCTTCTATCCATGCTATATTAGCATGCTCAGTGCGCTCTAGAAGACTATTAATCTGTGAGAGGTTTCACTGCTGCCGGTTAAGCGCATGTGATAACAACTCAATATTAACGTCATCTAGTCCCAAAACTCCTGTAGGGCGACAGGGATCTGCCGGTGGCGGGGCTCGAACCCGCGACGTGTCAAGTGTTTTTTTTGTTGACAGTCTGGTGAGCTAACCGCTAGGCCAGCCGGCTTCATATATGACACTCAAACCAAGTTACAACATGACACGTATTTCATCTGAATTTATTGATGCATGGATAGGCTAATAGTTATCTGAATTTATTTTTTTTATGTGTGAAATATTTGGTTGAATAAGTTTTTGTGTGTGTTGTATTTGAGGTTATTCAAAGCGTTACTCCATTGATTTTACACATTGACGTCATAGAAAATGAAAACTGAAATATAATATGCCAAGAGGCAGTCACTTTATTATATATAAATATATATACGCGATATATATACGCGATCTTTTCTTACAAAAAAAATTTAAGAGAGAGGATAAGCGCGCCCAGGGGTGACCACTGCACACATTTTCAAGCAGACGTTGAATGTAATGAGTCTGAAATTGAAATTTGTTATTTTGTGTCAATGAATAGTAAATTGGAAATATCATGGTTTTTAAAAATGTGTTATATATTTGTTACTCCAACAAAGAAGTGCAGGCGAATGTTGAATTCAACAAAATGTATAGCCTGTAATATGAGTGATACTCGGTGACGTGGCTATGATATTTGCTGTCTTGTGCAGACTTTATCATAAACTGTGTAAAACACACTCACATTATATATTATAGATATATTATATCTATCTATCAAAAATACTTGTCAATCGTAGATCTAAATAAGGCCTCTATTTGATCTAATATATTTAGCGGAGTAAATTAACTTTAAACGTGAAGTCCGTTTGTAGACTTTTAGTTGTGGAATATCCGATTTTGACATACAAACCAACATTTACATTTTTTTAAATAGACGCATGTCGTCAATGACGTCCTGGTAATGTGTACAACATAATGTTTTTTCTTTAGCACAAACACTCATCACTAGAAATGGCAATGCACGAAATCTGTGCTTTACATGTACAGAGATGCATTTCTTAGTGTTGAGGATTGATTATTCATCGATAGGGTGCCGCCCCCCTGGACCAAAGCCAGTCGAGAGCAGCACCGGGGCCCCTAACCTCGCAGGGCTCTACCAAATCGAATGGCGGCTCTGTGTAGTATATATCCATATTCATCTAAGAAAAGTTTCATGTTGGTGTGCTTTCTGTTGGGAAAGTGTAGTTCGCCCGTGACGGATTCATTGGCGAGATGGAAATGGCCCGCATGCGAGAAAAAAGTCTTTCTTTCATGACGTAGGAGTTGGCACGCTTTTGTTTATCCTCACTGGTGTGCATCTTTGAATGAGAAATAGTAGCCCATAGATCTAGATTCATTCATCTAAGAAAACCTTCATGTTGATGTGCTTTCTGTTGTGAAAGTGTTGTTTTTCATCCACTTTGGCGGATTCATTGGCGAGGTATAAATGGCGTTGCTAGATTGAATTCTTCCAGACGTAGAAGTTGACTCGCTTTTGTTTATCCTCACCATGGTTTGTATTTTTGAGTGAATGTTCTATTAACATTATATACTCACTGGAGAGGTAAAGGCCCTGTTTAACCACTAGGAAAGCTATTCTGTCGCAAATGGCGACACTATAGTAGCCTATAGATCTAGACTCATCTAAGAAAACCTTCATGTTGATGTGCTTTCTGTTGTGAAAGTGTTGTTCTTCATCCACTTTGGCGGATTCATTGGCGAGGTATAAATGGCGTTGTTAGATTAGATTCTTCCCAGACGTAGAAGTTGACTCGCTTTTGTTTATCCTCACCATGGTGTGTTTATTAGAGTGAATGAGTTCCATTAACATTTATTATATATTCACTGTGTAGGGGTAGGCCGGTTCAACCACTAGGCAAACTATTTAGACGACGATATAGCCTCACTAAAAGCTGCGTAAAAAATAGACGTTTAAAAAAAAATGCCGCCATGTTATGAATGCGAGAGGGGTTCTTACGGGACAGTGATGCGAAAACAAGACTTATGTCTACTAGCCTCTCCTGTTCAAGCCTACCTCACCTACCCGCCGGTGAACCCTGTTCTACCCAGCAATCCAGCCAGAGGTTGGGTTTAAACCCCAGCGGATGGCTGCATGGGACAGCCAACGAGGTTAAGGCGAAGTCACACACTCCCTGTCAGAGGGGAGCAGCTCCCAACGAAGTCGGAGATATGTCAACTGTTCAAATTGTGGAACAGTGTGGGAGCATTAGAAAACGGACATACACGTAACCATAAAGCTTTCCGATGAAATAGACAAAAATATCGTTGTGGTGCCGCCCCCGTGGATCAAAGCCATGCGAGAGCAGAACCGGGCCCCTAACCTCGAAGGTCTCCACCAATTCAAAATAAGGACGAAATAGTTTCTGTTGTGAAAGTGTTGTTCACCGTGACGGATTCATTGGCGAGGTATTTGAAGGGCGTTGCTAGATTAGATTCTTCCTGGACGTAGAAGTTGACTCGCTTTTGCTTATCCTCACCATGGTGTGTATCTTTGAGTGAATGTTCCATTAACATTTATTATATATTCACTGCGGAGGTGAAGGCCCGCCGGTTCAACCACTAGGAGAAATATTCAGTCAGACGCATCGGCGACACTATAGTAGCCTATAGTCTAGGTCTAGATTCATCTAAGAAAACCTTCATGTTGATGTGCTTTCTGTTGTCAAAATGTTGTTTTTCATCCACCGTGACGGATTCATTGGCGAGGTATTTGAAGGGCGTTGCTAGATTAGATTCTTCCTGGACGTAGAAGTTGACTCGCTTTTGCTTATCTTCATCATGGTGTGTTTCTTTGAGTGAATGAGTTCCATTAACATTTATTATATATTCACTGCGGAGGTGAAGAACGGTTTAACCACTAGGCCAACTATTTGTAGGATATAGCGATACTAAAAACTGCAAAAAAAAATATATATCTTTAAAATAAAAGTTGCTTTTTTATGTAGGCGAGAGGGGTTCTAACGGGACAGTGATGCGAAAACAAGACTTATGTCTACTAGCCTCTCCTGTTCAAGCCTACCTCACCTACCCGCCGGTGAACCCTGTTCTACCCAGCAATCCAGCCAGAGGTTGGGTGTAACCCCAGCGGATGGCTGGATGGGACAACCAACGAGGTTAAGGCGAAGTCACACACTCCCTGTCAGAGGGGAGCAGCTCCCAACGAAGTCGGAGATATGTCGACTGTTCAAATTGTGGAACAGTGTGGGAGCATCAGAAAACGGACATACACGTAACCATATAGCTTTTCGATGAAATAGACAAAAATATCGTTGTGGATCAAAGCCATGCGAGAGCAGAACCGGGCCCCTAACCTCGAAGGACTCCACCAATTCAAAATAAGGACGAAATAGTTTCTCTTGTGAAAGTGTTGTTCACCGTGACGGATTCATTGGCGAGGTATTTGAAGGGCGTTGTTAGATTAGATTCTTCCTGGACGTAGAAGTTGACTCGCTTTTGTTTATCCTCACTGGTGTGCATCTTTGAATGAGTAATAGTAGCCTATAGATCTAGATTCATCTAAGAAAACCTTCATGTTGTTGTGCTTTCTGTTGTCAAAATGTTGTTTTTCATCAACCGTGGCGGATTCATTGGCGAGGTATTTGAAGGGCGTTGTTAGATTAAATTCTTCCTGGACGTAGAAGTTGACTCGCTTTTGTTTATCTTCACCATGGTGTTTTCTTTGCGTGAATGTTCCATTAACATTTATTATATATTCACTGGGGATGTTCAACATTATCAGGAAATACATTAATTATGAGGCCTGATCGTTAAAGCTGATGTATCTGACAGACATAACAATATTTGTACATTTAGAAGAACTAAACTTGAATTTGCCAGAACGTGGTCAAACAGTATAGGCCTACAGGTACCGGGTAGATAAAATGTTTCGCTTACTGGAAAGGATTAGTGTTGAGACTGAAAGAATATATTTTGCTGTGATATCAAATTTAAAACATTAAAGTATATCCCTAATGTTAAGACTCATTCAGATTCATATGCAATTCAGATAGACTACAAAGACTCTACAGACATACTCTATTTTCCTACTTATATTTAAGTTATAAATGTATTTTGTAAACAATTTATAAACTTTAAAAAACAACACTCACATCAAAATACTATAATATATCACCTTAAACATATTTGTTTATCATTTAGTTTAAAGAATAATTACAGTTAATTGTATTACACACCATAGCACATGACCAAAATTTTTAATTTTTTAATACGTTTTCTCTGATAATTTCTGTTTCCATTTTCTAAATATCATTTTAAAGTTGTTGTTTTTAAAAACACTTTATAATATGGACGTTCTAATCCAAAGAAACAAACGAATATCCTTTTAATGAGAAGATACATAACTTTAATGTTTGTGTATAATTTAAGAGCTACGCCTTGCAATTTGGACTATTATTGAGAAGTTATATACCTCAGGATTTTTTAAATTGTCTATGTAACAGACACTCACTCTATTCAGAAGATTATTTAAATTGTCGATGTAACAGACACTCACTCTATTCAGAAGATTATTTAAATTGTCTATGTAACAGACACTCACTCTATTCAGAAGATTATTTAAATTGTCTATGTAACAGACACTCACTCTATTCAGAAGATTATTTAAATTGTCTATGTAACAGACACTCACTCTATTCAGAAGATTATTTAAATTGTCTATGCAACAAACGCTCACTCTATTCAGAAGATTATTGCATACTTTGCTTATCCGTGGTTTGAATTTAGTTATATTCTGAGGAGGGGCAGGGTGATGCGATGATGGGATTGTGTGGCCCGTAGGATGCACACTTGGCGGCGAGTTCACGCACTATACTGCCACCACACTTCGGCTGTTTGATCTAGAATCTAGAGGTTGTTGAAAGTAAACTCAACCAGCTTGTATCACAGAATAGGTATAGAATAAATATTTATTCTGTGGGTTGTATTATTTTAACAATGACCGATATTTCTATTTAACGTGCTAATCTTCGCACAGGTTAAGCTCTTCCTTTTCACACACTCATACGAATTGACATACAAATTATTTGGGCGTTGTTGCCCCTAGACGGGGTGCGTTCAGTCCAAAAGGAGACGACACCTGTGGCAAATGACGGTCCCGCCAGAGCGGGGATGGGGTGGGAGGGGAACAGACCGCGCCCTAGAACGGGAATAAATTCATATTGTCTGTGAAAATAATTAAATTCCACTTAACTATTACGCTACAATAAATTCCACATCTAGCAGCAGGTCACACCAAATAAAGTCGGTTACCCATCAAAACTGGGTAGACTCAGTGACATCCCCCCCCCCCCAGACCCGAGAACAAATTCTAGCCTTCACCAGGATTCGAACCCAGGACCTTCGGTAGGCTACACCAGCCAAACGCGATGTCGTTCGGCCACTAGGCCTCATACCTATAGCCTATATTATTACCTCCAGAAAATCCCATGGAAAAGTGTACTGAGAATCGCCAGTCCTACAGAAATACTTACACTGTTTTGTAAAAAAAATGGTCAAACCAAACAACGCAACATCATCAAAAACTCAAATCTAGTCAAAACAATGACAAGGGAAAGCCAAAGCTAACAACGGTACGCTCGCTGTCAGGGGGACTCAGTGACTGTCGGGGCACAACCAATCTCCCCTCTCCCCCGTCTATAGGCTACACCACTGGACAATAATTCTGAGGAATGTGTCGTTACATAATATGGCAGGTCGATTCGCAATAAAATTGGGCTTTGTGCTTACTGCAATGTTTCTGTAAGTCTACTATTACTATTCAAATATCATACGAGAGACCCATTGTCTAATCACGTTAAGCGGGTAGGCCTAGGCCTACTACCACACAATAGGTTCACTACTTTGCATAAAACAGCGTCAAGTGTACAATATATCACACACACAAAATGGACCATTGAATGATAAAACAATAAATCTATGTGACAGAAAGGAACAAACGAAAACAAAAAGTTATTCGCTGTCAGACGAAGGAAAACATTTTTAAGGTCAGGTAAGCTATCATATCTTTTCTTCACTCTTTCACAGTTTTCTTTCTTTTTGAGTTGTTTAAAGCAAACATGTTGTTGTTGTTGTTGTAGGCCTATTTGGGTCACACACAGTCTAAGTACTGTCTAAGTCTAAGTTATATTGCGGTTTTGTTGTTTTTGTCTGCTTATTTGGAACAGAAAAAATAGGCTAATTTAAATACCAAAAATACATGCCCATATTCGTTCACTTAGCTTGACCAGTCTAATCCAATTTATACTTTTTTTTTTACGTTTAGGCTATCGTAGTAAAAAGAAATTATCTCTTTTGCAAGAGCTAATAATAATATATAACTGCGAACTATTATCAGACCTTGAATTCATGTTCATCTACCATCTACGTTCAACTATGTCCTACAGATCCGGGTCTCGAAAAACTAAATCGTTTGGTAAACGATGTACTAGAGATAAGGCAGGATGCACCACAGAATAGGTATAGAATTCTGTGGGATGCACAATTATGACGTATTTAAATGGTGTCAGAAACCCTCGTGTTCAAAAACAATGTTGGTATTCCTTTGTTTTTAGCCCGTCGATACGACATGGTGTACCCACTGGGTTGGCATTTGGCTTATACATGGAATTCATTGAAATTTTTTATTCACACACATGTCTATGTAATCCATGGGCAGGTGTCACGTGAGAGATTGTGAGGGGGGGGGGTTGAAATGTGGAGGTGGTAGGCAAAAAGGAGGGTGTTGGGCTCAAGAGAGGATGTTGAGCACAAGGGTGGATGGTGGGCTCAAGTGTGGATGGTGAGCACAAGTGTGGATGGTGAGCACAAGGGTGGATGGTGAGCACAAGTGTGGATGGTGAGCACAAGTGTGGATGGTGAGCACAAGTGTGGATGGTGAGCACAAGTGTGGATGGTGAGCACAAGGGTGGATGGTGGGTTCATGGGTGGATGGTGGGCACAAGGGTGGATGGTGAGCACAAGTGTGGATGGTGAGCACAAGTGTGGATGGTGAGTACAAGTGTGGATGGTGAGCACAAGTGTGGATGGTGAGCACAAGTGTGGATGGTGAGCACAAGTGTGGATGGTGAGCACAAGTGTGGATGGTGAGCACAAGTGTGGATGGTGAGCACAAGTGTGGATGGTGAGCACAACTGTGGATGGTGAGCACAAGGGTGGATGGTGGGCTCAAGAGAGGATGGTGAGCACAAGTGTGGATGGTGAGCACAAGTGTGGATGGTGAGCACAAGTGTGGATGGTGAGCACAAGGGTGGATGGTGGGCTCAAGAGAGGATGGTGGGCTCAAGTGTGGATGGTGAGCACAAGTGTGGATGGTGAGCACAAGTGTGGATGGTGAGCACAAGTGTGGATGGTGAGCACAAGTGTGGATGGTGAGCACAAGTGTGGATGGTGAGCACAAGTGTGGATGGTGAGCACAAGTGTGGATGGTGAGCACAAGGGTGGATGGTGGGCTCAAGAGAGGATGGTGAGCACAAGTGTGGATGGTGAGCACAAGTGTGGATGGTGAGCACAAGTGTGGATGGTGAGCACAAGGGTGGATGGTGGGTTCAAGAGAGGATGGTGGGCTCAAGTGTGGATGGTGAGCACAAGTGTGGATGGTGAGCACAAGTGTGGATGGTGAGCACAAGTGTGGATGGTGAGCACAAGTGTGGATGGTGAGCACAAGTGTGGATGGTGAGCACAAGTGTGGATGGTGAGCACAAGTGTGGATGGTGAGCACAAGTGTGGATGGTGAGCACAAGTGTGGATGGTGAGCACAAGTGTGGATGGTGGGCTCAAGAGAGGATGGTGGGCTCAAGGGTGGATGGTGGGCACAGTGGTGGAGGACAAATGAGGACGTGGCCAGTGGCCATAAGATGGGGTGGATTGGGTAGATTGCCCAAATAAAAGGGTTGTGGGCTAATAATAGAGCGTGGTGAATATAAAGAAGGGGAGGGGCCCCAGGTTTTCTTGACTTGATCTAGGATTACGACGTGACGGTCTTGGAAGTCCCACGTGACGTTGAAAATAGAGAGATCGTTGCCCAATAGTTTAGTTACATTTAAAGTCATAATCTAACAACGAAGACTAGGACTGGTAGCACTGAAATAATCCAATATTTTCCTTTTCAACTCCAATACTTTGTAGGCCTAAACTCTAGCGATGCAAGTTCGTAACTACAAGAGCGTAATTTTTTTTTCAGAAAAATTAGCTTACTTTTTCTTTATGATCCTTCATTCATAACTTGAAAATCACAATAAAAATCTTTTCTTTTACATTTTTTATTTCTTTTATTTCAACCTGACCTAACTAAAAAAAAAACGTAATAAGATAATAGGCCTAGACGTATATAGGCCTATATATTTTTAAAAAGGACTATTGACCTAGATTTTAGGTGGGGACTCACAAGATAACGGTCTTTTTAACTTCCGTAACTGTCATCTGGCTTATCGCCATTGACATTTAAAAAACTCCGGCGTCTAATATTTGCACATTGAAAAGGTAAAGGGTTGTAGATGTGATAAATATTCTAACTCAGACTATAGCTTTTTTTTTTTAAATATTTTTTTAGAAAACACCAACAACAATACATTAGTTTTTATCAGTAAGCAGTTAAAGGCAACTTTAATACAAGTAAACAATTAGGCCTATACACATGGCTAATTTATTATCGAGATATTTAGTCCCCCATACTTCACCTACAGAATATAAGAAATTTAATACAAAGTTATAAGGCATAGAATAGTATTAAAAAAAACAGCAACGTAAAAGTACCCGTCGTACCGAATTGATCCATAGGTCCGATGAAACAGCGTTCACCAGTTTCTGTGGCCACGGCATCCTAGGTGATTGTGTGACCAGCACTATGCAATATTTTTAGTCTTCTTTACACTTAGTACAATCACTACTACAGGCATTGTGTTTTTTTTATGTTATTACATTGTTATTATAGTTGTTTTTTTATTTTTTTTAGACCATTAAAACACATGGAAAATTTATAGTAAGTACCTAGGGAGCGAACTGTTTTAAAAAAATAACGTTTAGAACTAGTTTTTGTATAAAAAAAAATAATAAATTAGGCTTATAATTCTTACTGTTGGCTATTCAAGCTATTGCTTAACTTAGCCCTAGATCGCTCGTCTTGATTAATAAAAAGGCAAATATAATTCTAGATATTCTTTTATGTTTGATAGAGATAGAGGCCAGAGGCATCTTAATGAATATAAAAACCATAGTCATAGCAGAGATGATAAACTTTAAAAAAGAAATTTTTTTATAGGAATATATATGTCGTATAGTATAGTATAGAGGTCGGCAACCTTTTGATAATAGCGTGCCAAAGTAGGATTTCTAATTCATCCAGCGTGCCAACAGCTTAAAATCCATGCTGCTCTATCAGTCAATTTCTCGTAGAAGAGGCCTGAATTGACTTTTTGGGGGTCTTCCGCGTGCCATTTAAAATCGCCTTGCGTGCCAAGTCTGGCACGCGGGCCATAGGTTGCCGATCCTTGGTATAGTAGGTCTGTGACCGTATGCCGTATGCCAGCTGTAGTGTCCTACGTGTTTACAATGTACTGTGTGTGTATAAAGACTCAGTGGTCAGTATTGTTGTGTTTCGTCGTGCTGTAAAATCACGTGCTACCCTGGCCGCTGTGTAACTTGTCCCAAATAAAGTTTAGATCTAGTTAATGTTCAACAACTGAACAATGATGTTTTAATTTTTTCTTTAAAAGACCAAGTGAAGAGTTTTTTTTTATCAAAATTGAGTTAACATTAGATTTTGATAGTAAATAGTGTATTCAGTATCCGAATGTTAATAAAAATCATTTAAACAAAATATCAAAGATTAATTTTAAGTAATTAGTTCAATATTTGCACTTAAATGTGTGTGCTTTTTGGAGGACAAATCCAAATCTCGTAGCCATTTGAGATTATTTTATTTCTGGCAACATAGGAAAGTGAAGTAAGAGAAAGAATTTAGACTAGGAAAAATGAATATTGTCACGTGTTTTGAATCTTTTCCCGGTCCTTTTTTTAAACAAAATGGTTAAATATAGATTTATAGCGTCGAGTTTTGTTTATTTATTTTCTTTCTCAAACGTCACTGCCGTATGAGACTATTTCAAATCTCGTTCCTTTGAGAAAAACCTCTTCACTTGGTCTTTAAAGACACTACACCACAAATGGCGACGAGGATGATCTAGAATCGGTGAATTCTCTGTACAGTATTCACTTCACAACTATCTTTATTTGCAAATTATTTCTTTACAAGCTACAAACTTTATTAACAGTGTAAATCACAATGGCCTGCAATTGTATAAGCTTGACGATCTTTGACAAATTTTCACTCCACGCAAATAACCACAACGGCGGTGAAAGTTGGTCAAAGAGCAGTGAAGATGACGAGGGATAATTAACCCTCTGTACCTCGTTCACTAAGTATTTCCGAGCAAGGAAAAACATTGATTTTGAAAAAAAAAAGATTCCATATGGCCAGACAGTAATCGAATATTCTTTTTTTTCTAGTCAGCCATTAGGCTTTGGAACACCCTGGACCAGGCCTCCATCACTGCCCCTACTGAGTACATTAATTTTAATTTTCTGACATTTCCGTGCATTTCAAAATCTATGACCAGCGGAGAATTTTCAGACGCGACCCAGAGTGACCCCACATTGAAATCAGTGATTACTAGCACTACAAATCAATGATTAGCACATTCCACAAGACCTTCGAGTCGATGTATCGACATTTCAAGCCTTTAAGAACATTCGCGATCTCGCATATAATGACGTCCACCATTTAGTTCTTCGTGGACCTAAGATAGTTGTTCCAAAGAGCTTACAGCATCGAGCGCTTGACATTGCTCACGAGGGACACAAAGGCATCAATAAAATATTAAGCCGTCTGTCCGGCAGGAACTACCATACAATCCCTCACAGCACGCCAGGCGTCAGCCCAGCAGAAACATTATTTGGTCGTCGAATCAAAGTCAAACTTCCAGAGATGCCTATCCAAAATGAGTAGGGTCCGGTCGGAGGATAGAATTTGTAACAATGCTCGGCGAAACAAGAGGAGAATTAAGGAGTACTCGGATAGCAAACACTGAGATTCCATTCCTGACATTCCTGTGTAGCCAGCGTAGGCGACACAGTTTTATCTTTCCAGCGTCGTCAAAACAAACTAATGACACACTATTCACCCAGACCACTCCTCGTTAAAGAATGCAAAAGTTCCATGATTACAGCCAGTGACTGGGAACATTACATAACAAGAAACTTTTAAAGATTCCTAGACTAGTTATCCGTTGAATGCCTATGACGAGGACTTTCGCTATGACACCCCGAGCATCCAAACACCTTTTGTCTGAGAATACTCTCAGAATACTAACCAGTAGCACACCACCAGTAACACACCACCAGTATCAACCATGCCGCAAGAAGGAAAAGCACGCGGTTTTGAACCCAGGAAGTCTAACCGTCCTCGCAAACGACGAGCGTATTTAGCGGACTACGTCAGTTGATTAATTGACTATGTATAAATAGTGTACCATGTTATGAATGTTGAATGTCAGTTGCTGTTTACAGTGTCGCATTTATGGCGTTCGTGTATCAAGTTAAGGTGAGGGGGTGTAGTCCTACGTGCTTACAATGTACTGTGTATGCCAAGGTTCAGTAGTCACTGGTCAGGATTGTTCGTTTTCGTCTTGCTGTATGATCACGTACTACCCTGTGTAACTTGATCCAATAAAGTTTAGTTAAATGTTCAATAGCTAAATTGTGATGTTGTGTTTTTCTTTCAAGACACTACTCTACATCGGCGTATGTTTTAACGGTATGTGGTCAATATTAAATATGATAGGCTTATAGATATTCATATTGTCATTGTGCATGAAATATTACTCGATAATATAACTAAAAACTCATGGAAGAAAACACACATCAATTTGCAAATATATCAAATATATAGCATAGCCTACCTTCATATTCGCTTAATCATTTTATGCAATCGGTTAATTTAATCACCGCTTTTCTATAAATCAAATAAATTATACGACTATGATACTATATCACATAATGTTGTTATTATATTCAAAAGTTAATATAAGCCTAAGTCAGGCCTAGATGATCTAGATCTATATTATATGTAGTGTTAAAGAGTCGTGCTAAGCAATAATTATAGGCCTATACCTATATTAAATATATGTTGGCCTTATTTCTCTGTAGACCTAAAGCTATACATAACATTATGCCCTTATGTATTATGTTACCGGCAAAGTGTGAAATTCCGGCATTCTATAGAATGCCTAGGAAATGTATAGAATGCCTGATGGTTTTAGGCAAAGTATGATATATCAGTTTATGTAAAAATTGTGCATACTTTTCCTAGGCATGATATAGAATGACAAATATCGTTTAGGCAAAGTTTCAGAAGAACACAACAAAAGCCTTTATTGATAATTACATATTTTAAAGCAAGAACAAATGAAGAACTGTACACTCTGTACGAGGATCCAATGGTGGTAGCTGAGATAAAGAAGGGCAGATTGAGGTGGGAAGGCCACTTGGAAAGAATGACAGACGGCAGAGCAGCCAGAACAGTACATCACCAGAGACCAAGAGGAAAGAGGCTTAAGGGCAGACCAAGACAAAGATGGCTCGAAGCTATAGAGTCAGATCTACAAAATCTTGGTGTGCGGGCTTTGCGAAGGAAGGCCCGGGATAGGCCCGAATGGAAGGAGGTGGCGAAGCAGGCCAAAGCCCTACATGGGCTTTAGCGCCATAGGGATGGATGGATGGACGTATTTTAAAGTGGAAGGAATACAAAATAAAGCATATGATGTTCATACCAGAAAAAACAAGGACAGAAGAGCTGAGATTGAAGTATTTGATACAACAGCCAATAGTCCCGAGTCCCGTGGTTCTTTCTTTATTTCCATCGTCCACTAATTTTTGGTAACAAGTTTCGGTTAAAAAAACGCAGTTTTTATCAGCATTGGCTCTTACTTTAGATAACTCATCGTAGAACCGACGTTGCATGTCAACATGGCGTGATTCCTGTCCTGGCACTACATTCCCTTCCGACATGGTCACACAGCAATCCAAGGAGAAACGTTACTGGAGAACGTCTGTGGAATCTCAGCCAGATGATTTACACTGACGTCGTGAGAAGAATTATGGCAATATTGTCTGTGATGTGGGAGTGGAACCTCGTACCGGCAATACGCTGTCTTACAATAACGTTCAACACTCACGTGCTTCCATCGCCATCTTCAAACAACGACCCAAGCGCCACCGCATCAAACAACGACCCAACCGCCACCGCCAACATCAGTGGCGGGAAAATGGCGGGATAGGCATTACATACTTTGCCGCACGGCAACTAGGCATTCTATAGAATGCCTAGGCATTGAATGAAGTGGCAATCATTTCATACTTTGCCTAAAACCATCAGGCATTCTATACATTTCCTAGGCATTCTATAGAATGCCGGATTTCACACATTGACGGTAACATATATATGGCATACAGAATATAGGTCATATTTATATAAGCAAAGGCCCTTTTTTTCTATATTTAATATTATGGCTTACAGCTTAATAGCCTTATAGTTTAGGCATATAGTAAATAGTTTCAGTTTAGTCTATAGACTATAATAGGCCTACTATAGTATAGTAGTATAGTTAACTATATGGTAGGCCGATTCGATAGGCCTATACTATATTGAATAATAGGGCCTATGTCCTATATATTTATAATTTATATAGACCTATATAGCTATGCTTATACTGCTATCGCTCTAGCAGGCTCTAGTCTAGGTTAAGTAAGAAAAAAACTAAATTACAAAACGATTTATATTGCAACATATAAAAAACTTAATGCAAAATAAGTGTTGAGACTTCTACACAAACAAAGCTTTATAACTTTATAAAATGCTATTTGTTGTAGCCGTTGTTTATTAGGCTAAGACTAGTTACTGACACAGCGATCGCTTGACTGGGTAGCCTAAACATAGATGCTGTAAGCCTAGAATGTACAGTAGTTTTTTAGGTGTACAAACTGCTTCAAAATGTTTTTTAATAAGTTCAGTTCGCTCCCTGGTTTCTCGGTATAAAGTTTTTATGAAGTAATTAAAAAGTAATATAATTACGCCTAAAAACCACCAGGCCCCCAGTTGAATAAAAAAGTCGAAGAAGGCTTCGTTTATACTTCCTGCCCCCGACTCACGGCGCATGCGCCAAATTTGACCCCTTTGTTGGAATAATAAAAAAAAAAAAAAGGTCTAAAATAATTTGTTGAATTCTTAACTCATTAAACCCGATCGACTGTCCACTTTAACGATCGGCCGCTACCAGCCAAAAAGTTATCTCTCTTTAAGTTTCACAGCTATTGCAGCCAAAAAGTTATCTCTCTTTAAGTTTCACAGCCATTGCAGCCAAAATGTTATCTCTATTTAAGTTTCACAGCTATTGACAAGTCTTAACGATTATGCATGTATAAAAGGTCGAAGAGAAAAACATTTCCGGTCCTATTCGATCATTTTCTTCGAAACATGTCAGTGTGCTATGGCGTTGGTATACTATACACTATACACGATAACTACATGGTTGATCCTGCCTGCAACCTACGGCACGCGTGCCAGACTTAGCAAGCAGGGCGATTTTCAAAGGCACGCGGAAGACTCCCAAAATAATAAATCAAGTCTCTACTTCTAGAACGAGTAGGATGACTTTAAGGCTGTTGGCACACTGAATGAATTAGAAATCCTACTTTGGCACACTGTTATCAAAGGTTGCCGACCCCTGGTTTAGTCTATACTTTACAACTAGTTTTTTTTAAATTGTTTTTATTTCTATTGTTGATCTCGACGTTTTCTTTAGACTTTTGTATGGGCATTAAGCGTCAATATGTCAACTAGTATTTATTAGTAATCGTAGAAATTTTTCCTCATCCTTTTTTGCCAACTCGTGCCCTAATTTCACTGAAGGCCTATAATTTTTTTTACTAGAATTGGGTATATTGAATAATACAGATGTAAAGTACTTCTATATTTCATTTGATTTACCTTGTTTGTGTGCTGAAAACATATTTTAAAAATATCATTGTATTAAATATGATTGTATTAAATATGCTTGTATTTTTGCAGGTTATGGCAGCGTGGAGATTTAGATTTCTCGTGCTCGCAGTTTTCTTGTTTGTTGTAATAGCAATACTGTTGGTTAACGGCCCTGGGTATGGTCGTCCGGCATTGAGCCATCAAGGCCATCTCACAGAAAAAACGAGTCAATCCATCACAACAGATGTCGCGAAAGGCTTCCTCGCAGAAAAAATGACTCAATCCATTACAACAGATCACGCGAAAGACCACGAGAATGTTCTCCCCGCCGCTTCCAAAACGAGTCAATCCATTACAACAGATCTCGCGAAAGGCCATGAAATTGTTCTCTCCGCCGCTGCTACCAAAGTTGAAAACTCTCTGATGGAGTTACCGCTATCTCAAGCAAAATTAAGAGGGGAGCCGCCGGATTATTTCAAGCCCCGAGCTGAAGTGGTCAATCCCCTGGTGACTGATTATTCTATCACGCCCAGAGTATGTGACCAATCTCAACCTTACCTGCTCATTCTTCAAATGTCCGTACTAGACGACTTCAGTACAAGGGCTGCCGTCAGAAAAACTTGGGCTAGCGTTGCCGAGCGTAACGCGTGGCCACAGCGCAAGATGAACTCCCTTGTTAAGATGGTTTTTGTCGTGGGTCACAAGGTTGGGAGTCAGGAGGATGTCCGCAACTGGGGACATAATCTGACCGCCGAGTCTGCGTCCCACGGAGATATTCTGTATATGAACATGAATGACACTTACAGAAACCTGACCCTCAAGGTGCTCTCGTCTTTCTATTGGGCAAACGTCTCTTGCCCCGGAATGAAATTCGTGACCAAAGCTGACGCGGACACTTTTGTTAATGTTCCGCTGTTGGTTGATACACTGATGTTGGCGGAGGTCAGGCTCACATATTCCATTGTTGGCTTTGTGTACGGTAGAGAAGCAAGTGCTGTAATGAGAGGTGGACAGTGGGCTGTCAGTGAATCCCAGTTCCCGATGTCGCTTTATCCAGAATACGCATCAGGTAGGTATGACTTAAGACGATTCTTGAATTTTTTCTTCAGAGCCTAAATAAAATAAAATGCAATAATTATATTTGCTAATCGATGTTTTTTCTCTTGTATTCTTTCAAAAGTTTGCCTATTAATTTAAATCATTTACCTACTGGTAGATTTTATTGGATTATAAACTCAGACACTTAATATTGTATTTTTTTAAAAGTATTTTACCGTGCATTGGTTGCCTCTCCCTATTGTGCACTATTAGCTTATCCTACCGTGCACTGGTTGCCTCTCCCTATCTTGCACTATCAGCTTATCATACCGTGCACTGGTTGCCTCTCCCTATCTTGCACTATCAGCTTATCCTACTGTGCACTGGTTGCCTCTCCCTATCTGCTGCTCACAAACTCAATTTGACGATCCCGCGGACAAAACTCGTGACAGCTGGTCAGCGGGCCTTCACCTACTCCGGCCCCTCCGCATGGAACACCCTGCCACTCCAGCTGCGACAAAGCTCGAACTTTTACATTTTCAAGACCGGACTCAAGACTCACCTGTTTATTATTGACTCCTAGCCCACTTACATTTTTAAACATTTGTCTGTTATTGTTATCATCGTTAATTGTAATTGTAATTGTAATTGTAGATGTAATTGTTAAGCGCATAGAACTGATTGCGGGATATGCGCTATATAAGCTTCATTATTATTATTATTATTATCTTGCACTATCAGCTTATCCTACCGTGCACTGGTTGCCTCTCCCTATTGTGCACTATTCGCGTATCCTACCGTGCATTGGTTGCCTCTCCCTATTGTGCAGTGGTGCACTATCAGCTTATCCTACCGTGCACTGGTTGCCTCTCCCTATTGTGCACTATCAGCTTATCCTACCGTGCATTGGTTGCCTCTCCCTATTGTGCACTATCAGCTTATCCTACCGTGCACTGGTTGCCTCTCCCTATCTTGCACTATTAGCGTATCCTACCGTGCACTGGTTGCCTCTGCATATTGTGCACTATCAGCTTATCCTACTGTGCACTGGTTGCCTCTCCCTATTGTGCACTATTAGCGTATCCTACCGTGCATTGGTTGCCTCTCCCTATTGTGCAGTGGTGCACTATCAGCTTATCCTACCGTGCACTGGTTGCCTCTCCCTATCTTGCACTATCAGCTTATCCTACCGTGCACTGGTTGCCTCTGCATATTGTGCACTATTAGCTTATCCTACCGTGCACTGGTTGCCTCTCCCTATCTTGCACTATTAGCGTATCCTACCGTGCACTGGTTGCCTCTCCCTATTGTGCACTATCAGCTTATCCTACCGTGCACTGGTTGCCTCTCCCTATCTTGCACTATTAGCGTATCCTACCGTGCACTGGTTGCCTCTCCCTATTGTGCACTATCAGCTTATCCTACCGTGCACTGGTTGCCTCTCCCTATCTTGCACTATCAGCTTATCCTACCGTGCACTGGTTGCCTCTCCCTATTGTGCACTATCAGCTTATCCTACCGTGCACTGGTTGCCTCTCCCTATTGTGCACTATCAGCTTATCCTACCGTGCACTGGTTGCCTCTCCCTATCTTGCACTATCAGCTTATCCTACCGTGCACTGGTTGCCTCTCCCTATTGTGCACTATCAGCTTATCCTACCGTGCACTGGTTGCCTCTCCCTATTGTGCACTATCAGCTTATCCTACCGTGCACTGGTTGCCTCTCCCTATTGTGCACTATCATCTTATCCTACCGTGCACTGGTTGCCTCTCCCTATTGTGCACTATCAGCTTATCCTACCGTGCACTGGTTGCCTCTCCCTATTGTGCACTATCAGCTAATCCTACTGTGCACTGGTTGCCTCTCCCTATTGTGCACTATCAGCTTATCATACCGTGCAATGGTTGCCTCTCCCTATTGTGCACTATCAGCTTATCATACCGTGCACTGGTTGCCTCTCCCTTTTGTGCACTTTCAGCTTATCCTACCGTGCACTGGTTGCATCTCCCTATTGTGCACTATTAGCTTATCCTACCGTGCACTGGTTGCCTCTCCCTATTGTGCACTATCAGCTTATTATACCGTGCAATGGTTGCCTCGCCCTATTGTGCACTATCAGCTTATCCTACCGTGCACTGGTTGCCTCTCCCTATTGTGCACTTTCAGCTTATTATACCGTGCAACGGTTGCCTCGCCCTATTGTGCACTATCAGCTTATCCTACCGTGCACTGGTTGCCTCTCCCTTTTGTGCACTTTCAGCTTATCCTACCGTGCACTGGTTGCATCTCCCTATTGTGCACTATTAGCTTATCCTACCGTGCACTGGTTGCCTCTCCCTATTGTGCACTATCAGCTTATCCTACCGTGCACTGGTTGCCTCTCCCTATTGTGCACTATTAGCTTATCCTACAGTGCACTGGTTGCCTCTCCCTATTGTGCACTTTCAGCTTATCCTACTGTGCATTGGTTGCCTCTCCCTGTTGTGCACTATCAGCTTATCCTACCGTGCACTGGTTGCCACTTCCTATCTTGCACTATTAGCTTATCCTACTGTGCATTGGTTGCCTCTCCCTGTTGTGCACTATTAGCTTATCCTACCGTGCATTGGTTGCTCTCGTCCACGACTTGTAATCCTGGCAATGCCACTGCTTTTTTAAAATAATCTAATTTTATTGTATAGATAAAATAGTGAAAATTGAATTGAAGACTTTTGCTAAAAAAAAAATAGACCAGTTAAAAAATGCTCTTTTTCTGTCTAAAACATAATAAAATTTGCACACATAGATCTATGGACTAACATGCATAAACATACACAAACATGTACTGGTATACACAATTATTATGCACAAACATGTACTTGCATACACAATTATTATGCACAAACATGTAGGCCTACTGGCATACACAATTATTATGCACAAACATGTACTGGCATACACAATTATTATGCACAAACATGTACTGGCGTACACAATTATTATGCACAAACATGTACTGGCATACACAATTATTATGCACAAACATGTACTGGCATACACAATAAGTATGCACAAACATGTACTGGCATACACAATTATTATGCACTAACATGTACGGACATGTACACAACATGCACAAACATACACAGATAAAAACAAACAAGCATAAACATGGAAAAACGTACAGAAACAGACTAGATTTATTAGTTGCCTTTTCTTTTTCCTTTCTTTTCTTTACTATTCTTTGATTCTATTTTTATTTCAATCCAAACAGGGTGTGCCTATGTACTCTCACAAAAAGCCGTTTCCAGCATCGTGGGCGCTGCGCCTTACGTCACATTGGTCCCAGTGGAGGACGTCTTTGTGACCGGCATCATGCGCTACGTTATCAGCTGTAAACTGTTTTCACTACCTGCCTTTTTCACGCACCACCTCGACAGGCTCCGGGACAGGTGCGTGTTCAAACGCGATCTGAAGATTATGGCGACAGGCTGCAACATTGAAAAGCTGAAGGAAGTCTGGGACACTTACCTGGACGACGGACTCTGTTCCTGACATGGGAATTCAGGGGGTCACCTTTTTGAAAGCATTCCTTAATAACGGTTTTTGATGCATTTTATTTTTACTTGTAGCCTACAATCTTTCACTAATGTGATCTTAGGGACGGTGAAGCAGTGTTCAGCAGTTACCTTGCCCCCGCCAACTAGGGAATTGTGTGGAAAGCACAATGCCAAGTTGCCTTTAATTTTCTCCAAACATAAGTCGGGTATCCATCAATGTCAGCCGACAGTTGTCACTGGTGATTAGAACCCGGGACCTTGGGTATGCCGCTAGACCATGGCGCCCCCTTTTTAAAACGCCAAGTTCCCAAAGCATGAGATGGCCCTCTGTAATCCCCCAATGCAACCTTACCCAAATGCCGAGTCGCGAGCCAGCAGTATTGAGCCTAGTTCTCCTGGGATTCCTCCATGCAGAAAGTGTGGTTGAAGCTGGGGAGGTCGCGGAATACATTTTGCTCTTAGCGACAGCTTCCGTGACTAGTAGCCAGTAGCCTAGTTTAACCGGCCGAACGTCTTTATGCCGGCAGCGCCTTCCTCAAGGTCGGCGTTGGTATACACTATACACGATAACTATATGGTTGATCCTGCCAGTAATCATATGCTTGTCTCGAAAGATTAAGCCATGCATGGATCTTCAATAGGTTCATTATTGTTCCAAGCCAAGGGAGGGTTGTGGTGACTATATAGACTATATAGACCTATAATTATGGGACTCTCTTCGAGGTCTAGTATTAGTGATTTAAATGAGTACACAATGAACCTTACAACGATTACACGTTAACCCTGTTGTGGAATATGACAAACACCCACGCAAATAACTTTATTTGATTATGCTATTGAACTTTGAGCTTAAACACCAAAGCGGGTTGCCCATCTATTGACCTTAAATTTTAACGGTCAAGTCCCGGGTCCCCGGCGTTTGTGACTTTTAGTCTTTGGATAGAGAGTTCATAGCTTTAGTATTGTGACGCGGGCTCGAGCGTGCTCTTGTCTTCCAAAGAAGTCCTGCTTACACACTCCCCAAGCGTTTATTATGGCAATTTATGGCTCATGGAAAAGCAACCAAATTGGTCGGTGGTAGACGTTAGAAATGATTTGCTCGCTTCAAACACATCTTCGTAGACGTAAAAGGCGGGAAGGAACTGCCATGGGTTCAGGAGGTGCTGAGGCACTATAAGACTTTGTCTCTGCTCTTAGTCAGTGGGAGATCTTATATGGCACTGTAAAATTCCTTTGTACCCATGGGCCTAAAAGCTGGCGAAGTGTGTTGCAAAGATTTTACATAATATTATATTAAACTAAGAAATACAAATTTGATAGAAACATCTATAACCATGAATATTGTAACGAAGCTAACTAAGAGGGGTCCGTGACAATTTACTTTCATTTGTGTTTGAATTTGGGTATCTTTATAGGGTTATTTACATAGGTAAATTTGGCATCTATGGCCTTGGACTTCGTTTGTTGTGATGACCTAAGTCCTCCCCTTGAGTAATCGGCCTCATTTTGCAGTTTTTTTTTAATAAGATAGTGTCCTGGATGAAATTCTTCTCACCCTCCCGTTCTTATTCTTATTTATTTTGAAAACATGCAGTGCATATTCTAATCAGGTTGGATTTCCTGTAAAGATAATGAGTCCACCCACCTACCCTTCCATTGTTCTGCATCATCCAGCTCTTCTCGCATCGCTGTAACCAAGCTCTCTCCCGTTTCTCTCTTTTCTAATCTAATTTAATTGTAAGTTTACACCGTTCTAAAAATTACTTTTTTTTTTCTTCAAACGTAGGCACGCAATAGCACTCTCGTAAAGCCCTGGTTTTCATATGGGAAACTTCCAATTACATTTCCGCTATCTAGTTTCAAGTGTCGGTACCATTTTGATAATAGTTTGTCAGACTTCTAATTCTTTCAGCGTGTCAATAGCTCTAGCACTCGATTTCTTGACAAAAATACTTGTATTGCCCTTGTGCGTGTCGTTGAACATTGCTCAGCGTGTCATAGGTTGCCGATCCCCTAATCTAGTTCACCCACATACTCGCTTCATCTCACACGTTTACATACACACACACCCTCCCTCACCCTGTTACACTCAGGATTTACGACTCGGAAAAGCTCGAACTTATAGAAAAAATTGCGGCAGACGACTTTTACAACGCAGCTAGTTGCACACCATATAATGTATTCTGGGATAGTCTAGAGACGGAAGTGTTCCCGTACAATTACATCCCATTTAAAAAAAGAAGATTAAAAAAAAAAAACTACACACATAAAAAAAAAAAGCTAGTTTACTAGCACTGATGTTAAAGGTAATGGTGTGCTAACCACACAATCTCCTGTCCACCAAAAACAGGTGTGAGTTACGTTTGTATTAGCAATGTCTTTGAACAAGACATTTTTACCTGGACTCGGAGGAAATCCCTGGCTCTGGTGACCTTGTGAGTTAAGGAATGTTAAGACAGCTGGACATTGAGCTGGCCACGTAATACTTTGTACGGCTGGAGGCGATGATATGAACAGTTGAGGGCTACTCCACTCTCCGGGAGGGATCACAATGGATCTGAAATGTCTAATTATTTTGTCGTATCTATTGAAACTGGTTGCGCGACATCTGTTGTAATGAATTTACCCAATGCCAGACGACCATGCCCAGGGCCTTGAACCAACAGTATGACTATTACAGTAGTCAAGAAAACTGCGAGCACGAGAAATCTAAATCTCCACGCTGCCATGACCTGCGCAAATACAATCATATTTAATGCAATCATATTTAATACAATGATATTTTTAAAATATGTTTTCAACACACAAACAAGGGAAATCAAATGATATATAGAAGTACTTTACATCTGTATTATTCAATATACCCGGTACTAAGCTTAGTAAAAAAAAAATAATTTATGAGCCTTCAGTGAAATTAGGGCAGGAGTTAGCAAAAAAAAAAGGATAAGGAAAACACTTTAGGCGAGGGCCCTACAATGTCCATGTCCCTTTCAAAAGTCAAAAGAAAAACATCGAGATCAACAATAGAAATATAAAAAAAATTAACAAAAACAGGTACGTTGTGTTTCATTACCCTTTGAACAGTGTTGGGGTTAGACTGACAGTGGTGTAGTCAGGGTAACAAGGTGAGGGGGGGGCGGGCAAATATTAAAAAAATTGATAGAGGTTGGGGCGAGGAGGGCCAAATAGTATACATTTGGAGGAGGGCGAATTTTGCAAGAAAAGGCGGCTGGGCGTTGTGCTGGCCACACATCCCATCGTATGCCGTGGTCACAGAATGGTAAACGCTGCTTCACTAGCCCTATGATCAGTTTGGTCCGAAGAGTAGGCCTACTTTTTTTTTAATATAGGGCCTACCTTATACAAGTAGCCTATATGCTGATTAGATCTGTTTATCTCAGACACTCTACTATTGAATGAACAAATGTATGTAAATATTTGATAATTGTTGACCTTGTTTCCGTTTTATTGTGTGTGAATATATAATCGTATATTTTACAGGCGTTCTTTTCAGGCAGGGATTTTTTTTTTACCCTTTACATGCCTCTGTTTTTAGTCTAGACTTGCCTTATCATTATGATTTGGGTTTTTAATGCAATATAAATTATTGTTTTTCCTAGTTTGTTCAGGCAACCTATTCCATGCGTGGTTACCACCCGGGAAGAAAGAGAGCGTTTATGCATTTGTTTTTGCATATATAATAAGAAAAGTGTTTTTATTCCTACGCCTATGGGAGATCGTATTATCTGAGTGCGGCCGTCTAGGGCGGCAAATTTCTGGGGCCGAATTAAAGCTACGTCCAAAAATTAAAAAGAGCCAATTGTTGTTTTTTAGTGGAGTTTCGTCGATCTTTAAAGACGGGTTTACATTTGGTCATTTTCTGACATTAATAGTTTGATGTTTTATTGCAATATATTAGGCCTACAGGCCTTTTTTGTTATTTTATTGCCATATATTGGGCCGACAGGCCTACATTTTACCCGTTTAGGTAAGATCTCTAGGTTTATTGTACAAAGAGATATTTAAAATCATTTGATTTGGACTTTTAAAATCATTTGATTTGGACTTTTAAAATGTGTATGTAATAACTGTAAATTATATTAACATTTTATTTAGCAATTTTTGTCGATATTTTAATAATATTCATCAATTAATATGCATAATTACCGTGAGTTTGTTTACATGTTTGTAAATGTATTTATTTATTTATATGTTTGTTGGCTATAGGCGCCTAGGCCCGTTGACCGATCGGCACAAAAGTTAAATGTATAAATTGGAAACGTCCTCCAAAAGAAATTTTTATTATATAAACAATATTGCTTAATTCGTTAATTTAACAAAAACAACAACTTAGACCTATCCCTATTGATAATCACGTATGTTTAAGTTCTAAAGTGTGCGCCATTTAAAATGATTTCAATAAAAAAAAGAATCAAAACTAAATACCGAAAAATACGTTCTTACTACAGTTTTTATTGTAATTATGTTCGTTATTTTTTCTTTCTCTTTTAACAAAACACATTGTAATCTTTCGTTTCTCCGTCATTTTGACGGGCGTAAACACTAGTTATAATAATAATTGTGTGTATTGCGATGCCAACAAACAAAATGTAAGCTCGGAGCGCATTTAACTGTGAGCAACATGCAAGCAATACCACGGATACAAGGCTAAAAAGGATATAAATCTAAATTAATAATTTAAACACTTTCCAAAACGTAGGACAAAGCAAATAAATGTAAAATTAACCAACTTAATATATACATAAAACAGTAGGAGTGAAAAATAAAATGTTTAATGAAGGTAAACATTAAAATAAAAGTTATAAAATTGTGTCAAGTGACGATATTTATAACGTTTGCCTGAGCTGGATGGGAAGTAGATTCCATTCTTTCGGGCCAGATATAGAGAACGGTTGTTAGAGAAAAACGGGGCGAGTAGTCGGCAGAAAGAGTTATTTGTGGAACATCAGGTTTGATAATCACGTCCACCATTTAGTTCTTCGTGGACCTAAGATAGTTGTTCCAAAGAGCTTACAGCATCGAGCGCTTGACATTGCTCACGAGGAACACAAAGGCATCAATAAAATATTAAGCCGTCTGTCCGGCAGGCACTACCATACAATCCCTCAAAGCACGCCAGGCGTCAGCCCAGCTGAAACATTATTTGGTCATCGAATCAAAGTCAAACTTCCAGAGATAAGCCCATCCAAAATGATCAGGGTCCGGTTGGATGATAGAATTTGTAACAATCAAGGAGTACTCGGATAGCAAACGCCGAGCTTCCATCTCTGACATTCGTGTAGGCGACACAGTTTTATGATGAAATGATGCCAGCGACGTCAAAACAAACTAATGACACACTATTCACCCAGACCACTCCTCGTTAAAGAATGCAAAAGTTCCATGATTACAGCCAGTGACTGGGAACATTGCTTAACAAGAAACTCATCTTTGTTTTTCAAAAGATTCCTAGTTATCAGTTGAATACCTAAGACGAGGACGATCTATATGACACCCTTGTGACTCCTAACACATGTGCCTGAGAATACATCCAATAACACACCACCAGTAACACACCATCAGTAACACACCATCAGTAACACACCAGCAGTAACAGACCAGCATTATCACCCATGCAGCAAGAAGCAGGAGCACGCGGTTTTGAACCCAGGAGGTCTAACCGTCCAGGGTATATTTAGCGTACCACTTCAGTTGATTCAATTGCCTAAGTTTGTATAAATTGTGTACCATGTTATGAATGTTGAATGTCAGTTGCTGTATACAGTGTCTGCATTTATGATGTTCGTGTTTCAATGTCTGCTACTGTGTGTGTGTGAGTGTCAAGGTTCAGTGGTCCTAGTATTGTACGTTTTCGTCATGCTGTAAGATCACGTGCTGCCCTAGCCCGCTATGTAACTTGTCCCAATAAAGTTTGGTTAATGTTCAACAACTGAACTATGACGTTGTGTTTTTCTTTCATGACACTACACTATATTGACGTTTGTCTGAACGGTATGTGTTCCATATTGAATATGATAGGCTTATAGATATTCATATCGCCATTGTGCGTGAAATATTATTCAATACTATAACTAAAAATTCATGAAAGAAAACACGCATCAGTTTGCAAATATTAAATGTATAGCATACCTTCATATTCGCTTAATTATTTCATGCAATCGGTTAATCGCCGCTTTTCTATAAATCAAATAAATGATACAACTATGATATACTTTATCATATAATTTTGTTATTAAATTTATAAATTCCTATATAAGTAAGTCAGGATTAGATGTGTTTTTTACTAACCAAGAAACGCAACTCTTGACTAATGTATTTTATAAACAAAGCTAAATTTAACCCAACGCGACTAACACTTTGAGTATTACCTATCGCCTACTCACTTTTGATGTTAAAAACGGATTCCTCATAACTAATCCTGTAGTCTTTGTATATTTCTAAAAGACCAGAACTGGCCGTCGAGGTTGAAATCACTTGTCAAACACCAACAAAATCATAGTTTTTGTTTACAAAATGGCGGGAAAATGTCACCGGAAGCTCATGATCTCTTCCTCTTTCACACCTTATTAAGACTTGTCAATTGCAGACAAAAAGTTATGTTTTTTTTTTAATTTTCACAACTGGCCACGTCGAACTAATGAAAATCAATGGCGACTATTAAAAGTAAGGAAAGGGGGGGGGGGAATAAAATAAGTGTATTTTCCTCTGTACTCAATGTGCATTTGTGTTTTGTGGGGAAACCTTACTTTGTTTTATCTTATAAGTTTACAGACGTTCCTTCTAGATAGAAGATTATTACGTCCACTAGGCCCAAAACTCCTGCAGGGCGACAGGGATCCGTCGGTGGCAGGGCTAGAATCCGCGACCTGTCAGTTGGTTTTTGGTTGACAGTCCGGTGAACTAACCGCTGGACCAGCCGGTTTTATGTCGCTTTGCAGTCTGTTTAGTCTATACTTAGCAATTATTTTTTTTTTATTTCTATTGTTGATTTCGATGTTTTTCTTTTGACTTTTGAAAGGGACATGGACATTGTAGGGCCCTCGCCTAAAGTGTTTTCCTTATCCTTTTTTTTTTTGCTAACTCCTGCCCTAATTTCACTGAAGGCCCATAAATTATTTTTTTTACTAAGCTTAGTACCGGGTATATTGAATAATACAGATGTAAAGTACTTCTATCTATCATTTGATTTCCCTTGGTTGTGTGTTGAAAACATATTTTAAAAATATCATTGTATTAAATATTATGATTGCATTAATTATGTTTGTATTTTGCGCAGGTCATGGCAGCGTGGAGATTTAGATTTCTTGTGCTCGCAGTTTTCTTGACTACTGTAATAGTCATACTGTTGGTTCAAGGCCCTGGGCATGGTCGTCAGGCATTGAGTCAATTCATTACAACAGATGTCGCGGAAGACCATGAAATTGTTCTCTCTGCCGCTGCCACCATAGTGAACATGTCGTTCATGGAAGTACCACTAGCTCAAACAAAATTAAGAGGAGAACCGCCGGATTATTTCAAGCCGCGGGCTGAAGCTGTCAACCCCCTGGTGACTGATTACTCTATCACGCCCAGAGTCTGTGACCAATCTCAACCTTACCTTCTCGTTCTTCAAATGTCCGTACCGGACGACTTCAGTACAAGGGCCGCCGTCCGAAAAACTTGGGCTAGCGTTGCCGAGAATAACGCCTGGCCGCAGCGCAAGATGAACTCCCGTGTTAAGGTGGTTTTTGTCTTGGGTCACAAGGTTGGGAGTCAGGAGGATGTCCGCAGATGGGGACAGAATCTGGTGGCCGAGTATGCGTCCCACGGAGATATTCTGTATCTGAACATGAATGACACTTACAAAAACCTGACCCTCAAGGTGCTCTCGTCTTTCTATTGGGCAAACGTCTCTTGCCCCGGAATGAAATTCGTTACCAAAGTTGACGCCGACACTTTTGTTAATGTTCCTCTGTTGGTTGATACACTGATGTTGGCGGAGGCCAGGCTCACATATTCCATTGTTGGCTTTGTGTACCATAAAGAAGCAAGGGTTGTAATGAGAGGAGGACAGTGGGCTGTCAGTGAATCCCAGTTCCCGATGGCGCTTTATCCAGAATACGCATCAGGTAGGTAAGACTTAAGACGTTTCTGGGAATTTTTTGTTCAGAGCCTACAAAAAATCAAATGCAATAATTATTTTTGCAAATCAATGTTTGTTCTCTTGTATTCTTTCAAAAGTTTGCCTATTAAAACATACTCTTCTAATAATTTAAATCATTTACCCACTGGTAGATTTTATTGGATTATAAACTCAGACACTTGATGCCCGTCAAATGGGGTAACTTTTGACCAGGAAGAAAAAAGTTAATATTTTTTATTTTTTTTTATCCTGTAGGCCTAATTCTTTCAACCAGATCAAACTTTCTATTTGAAATATTTGATGATCATTTGTTGTTAGGCATACCCTGCTCCATTATTTGCTAAATGCGAATCATTTCAAGATGACCACCATTTGCATGTCAGATTTGTATACGTCAAAATAAGGAGTCTACACATTCATCCAATATAGTAAGTATATCAATATTTACATTTTTAAATTAATAAATAGAATGGTTAAGACTTTATGTGAAATTTTTACAGTTTTTATTTAACCTAAGAAGGAAAATAGGGGGTGGCCAAAGTTACTCCGAAATTCTCCCCTATTTCGGGGTAACTTTGGGTTATTAAGTATGAACCAACAAAAATTGAAAATATGACATCTGATAACGTGAATTAACATTCTTTAATATTTTAATTATTAATTGACATTATCAGTAAATTAAATTATTTAAAATATGTTGATATGCTATGAGAATGTTATCCATTTAATAACAATGGGCTATCAGTGAATATTTATTTTTACCCTCTTTATTTCAGAATAAAAATACCCGCACTGACAAACCAAAGCCAGGGGCAAGAAAGTTTGGCTCCTCTTACGAAGACATACTAATGATGACTCAGACATAATAAAAGTGGTCAAGACATACATTGACAAACAAGGGAGGTCTATTTATATGTTTAAAAACAACTGGCCTGGTTATGGCTGGTAGGACTTCTTTCTTCAACGCTACAAGGGCAAAATCAGAAAGAGAATATGGCCGAACACTTAAAAAAAGCTCCTGTTTCTCGACAAGTTATTAGTGACTATTTTTCAAATTTAGTTTACACCATTCAAAACATGACCGGTGAAAACAGTCAATTGCGGTTCAGATGACAAAAATGGATACGTACCGCACATCCACCTACAAAGGCACAGTCTAAAAATAAATTATGAAAATGTTCATTTTAAATTTTAATCTTTTTTTTTCAGTTGGCTATTTAGTTTGTTATTTAATGTTGAATGGCTTGTAATATAATTTTATATATTTATGGTCAAAATTGTTATCTTATTATTGAATTAATATTTTTGGTCCAAAGTAACCCCATGACGGGATAATTTTAACCACCCCACAAAATAATGAAATAAACCATAAGTCTACAAATTGTCTTTTACTTATTTATTCTTTTTTATGTTGTTGTTCCCCCTAGCTAGAGCTATTAACATAATCAAATAAATAAAAAAAAAGACTGTGTGAAAATATTATAAAGTAGGCTATGGAAAAAGTGGAACAAAGTACAAAGTTGCACCATTTCACCGGTACTGTGAGTTTTTGTTTTTGTTTTGTTTTTAATGTTTAGCCAGCATATATTTTGCATTCATTTTTATATAAAGTTTGCGTAACCAAGTCAAAGAAGAACGAAAGTATGCCAATGGTTCACCAAATAATGAGAGTCTGTTTTGTCGTGGCTTTAAACCACGAATAAAAATTATTTGCTGTGAAAATCAAATGTAATCAATTATCCAACCGTGCACTGGTTGCCTCTCCATATTGGCACTATTGGACCATCCTACCGTGCAATGGTGGCCTCTCCATATTTAGCACTATTAGCTTATCCTACCGTGCACTGGTGGCCTCTCCCTATTTAGCACTATTAGCTTATCCTACCGTGCACTGGTTGCCTCTCCCTATTTAGCACTATTAGCTTATCCTACCGTGCACTGGTGGCCTCTCCCTATTTAGCACTATTAGCTTATCCTACCGTGCACTGGTTGCCTCTCCCTATTTAGCACTATTAGCTTATCCTACCGTGCACTGGTGGCCTCTCCCTATTTAGCACTATTAGCTTATCCTACCGTGCAATGGTGGCCTCTCCATATTTTGCACTATTAGCCAGGGCAGTATTTAGGATTGTGGGGGCCCTATTCCCAAATGTATTTATTTTAAATCTAATCTCATTTTATAGATAAAAGGATGAAAATTGAATTTAAGACTTTTCATAACTTTCTTTGCTTAAAAAAGAAACCAGTTAAATAATGTTCTATCTCTGGCTAAAACATTATCATGCTCAAACAAACATTAAATTTGCACACATAGATCTATGTGCAAACATGCATAAACATACACAAACATGTACTGGCATACACAATTATTATGCACAAACATGTACAGATATGTACACAACATGCACAAACATGTACAGCTATGTACACAACATGCACAAACATACACAGATCAAAACTACACAAACAAGGACAAACATGGAAAAACTTACAGAAACAGACTAGATTTATTTGTCGCCTTTTTCGTTTGTTTTTCTATTCTATTCTATATATTTTTATTTCAATCCAAACAGGGTGTGCGTATGTACTCTCACAAAAAGCCGTTTCCAGCATCGTGGGCGCTGCGCCCTTCGTCCAGGTGGTCCCCGAGGAGGACGTCTTTGTGACCGGCATAATGCGCTACGTCATCAGCTGTAAACTGTTCTCACTACCTGCCTTTTTCACGCACCACCTCGACAGGCTCCGGGACAGGTGCGTGTTCAAACGCGATCTGAAGATTATGGCGACAGGCTGCAACAGTGAAAAGCTGAAAGAAGTCTGGGACACCTACCTGGACAACGGACTCTGTTCCTGACATGGGAATTCAGGGGGTCACCTTTTTGAAAGCATTCCTTATAAATGTTTTTTGGTGTATTTTTTGTTTACTTGTAGCCTACAATATTTCACTAATATGATCTTAAGGACGGTGAAGCAATGTTCAGCAGTTACCTTGCCCCCGCCTTACTAGGGAATTGTGTGACAAGCACAAAGCCAAGTTGTCTTTAATTTTCTCCAAACTTAAGTCACGTATCCACATCTTGGTAGACTCAATGTCAGCCGACATTCGTCACGGTGATTAAAACCCGGGACCTTAGTTATGCCGCACGCCAAGTTCCCAAAGAATGAGACGGCCGTCTTTATGCCGACAGCGTCTTCCGAACGTCTCTAGGTCGGCGTTGGTATATACTATACACGATAACTATATGATTGATCCTGCCAGTAAACATATGCTTGTCTCGAAAGATTAAGCCATGCATGGATCTGCAATAGGTTGATTCTTGTTATTAGACAAGGGAGGGTTGGGGTGACGATATAGACTATAGACTCTCTTCGAGGTCCAGTATTAGTAGGCCTAATTTAAATGAGTTCTTATTCTTATTTGTTTTGAAAACGTGAATAGCAAATTCTAATCAGGTTGAATTTTCTGTAGAGATAATGAGTCTCCCACCTACCCTTCCATTGTTCTGCACCTCTTGTCGCTTCGCTGTAACAAAGCTCACTCCCGTTTCTCTCTTTTATTAATTGAATTTAAATGTACACCGCTCTTAAAATTACATTTTTTTTTGTTCACACGTTTGCTCGAAATAGCACTCCTGTAAAGCCCTGGTTTTAATGGGAAACTTCCAATTACATTCCCGCTATCTAGTTAATGGGGTCGGTAACCTTTTAATAACAGTTTGTCATTCAGTACGATTTCTAATTCTTTCAGCGTGTCAACAGCTCTAGCACTCGATTTCTTGAAGAAATTACTTGTATTGCATTTGTGCGTGTATCGTTGAACAATGCTATGTGTGTGCAATGGGTTGCCGGGTTGCCGATCCCCTAATTTAGTTCACCCACATCATCGCTTCGTCTCACACGTTTACATATATATACACACACACCCTCCCTCAACCTTGTTACTCTCAGGATTTACGACTCGAGAGGCTCGACCGGTTTCGAAGAGACTTTTAATTTCTGAGGCACAAATGGCGGCAGACGACGTTTACAACAAGGCAAGCTACGCACCATATAGCCTAAGACAGGGGTCGGCAACCTACGGCACGCGTGCCAGACATGGCACGCAGAGCTTTTTTCAATGGCACGCGGAAGACTATAAAAAAAGCAATTCAAGTCACTTCTACAAGAAACCGAGTGCTAGAGCAGGATGAATTTTAGGCTGTTGGCACGCTGAATAAATTAGAAATCCCACTTTGGCACACACTTTGCAAAAGGTTGCTTACCTCTGGCCTAAGGTACTCCGGGATAGTCTAAGGACGGAAGTGTTCCCGTACTATTACATCCCATATTGAAAAAAAATGCTTTTTGCCCATCAGCTCTAGATCTATATGTAAACTTAATTATTAAAAAAATATATTTAAAAAACTACACAAAAAAACAAGCCAGTTTACCAGCACTGATGTTAAAGGTACTGGTGTGTGGGTGTTGTGTTAACCACACTATCCCCTGTCCACCTGTGTAAGTTACGTTTGTCTAAATAGTGCACCGTTTTTGGGAAGATATCAGCCTATTTCTCATATTGATACACTGTAGTAAATTATCCCGTCGGACCGAATTGATTTATGAGCCGATGAAGCAGCGTTCAGCAGTTTCTGTGGCCACGGCTTACTAGGGGATTGTGTGGTCATCACAGTGCCCAGCCGCCTTTTACTTTGCTCCAGTTAAGGTCAGTTACCCATCAGAACAGAACCCTATGATCAGTTTGGTCCGAAGAGTTCTTTTTTTATTATTATTATATACCTTATACCAGTAGCCTATTTGCTGATTATATATGATTATCTCAGACACTCTACTATTAAATGAACAAATGTATATGATATTTGATAATTGTTTACCTTTTTTGCATTTTTATTGTGTGTGTGTTTATCTAATCTTATATTTTACGGGCGCTCCTTTATGCGGGAATTTGTTGTACCCTAAACATACCTATGTTTTTAGTCTAGACTTGTGTTATCGTTATGATTTGGGTTTTCAATGCTACGTTATAGTTTTTCCTAGTTTTTTCAGGTAACCCATTCCATGCCCGGTTACCACTCGGGAAGAAAGAGAACGTTTATGCATTTGTTCTTGTATATATAATAAGAAAAGAGTTTTTTTTTTAAATTAGGATCTCATTATCTGAGTATTATATGATCAGGCCAGATTTAACCACTTTCAAATGTATGGTAATTATTGTCTAAACAGTATGATTTGTTAGTCAAGATGAGGATCTAACACCTGCAAATGTTATTTATATTTTGATTTCAGTTGGTTTAATAACTGAGAAGTCCTTTAATGTGTTTATAATTGGCTTTTACTATTGTAATTCGGAATATATACGTAGTAATATTACGCACTGGGTAGTTAGTGTAATGTTTAACAAAATATATACAAATTCTTTAGTCTTAAAAATGTACATAATTTTTACAGTTTGATCATTTCAAAGTTATAAAATGAAGCCATTAATTTTTTTATAAAATAAATAAAAACATAGAAAAATTAGCTCAAATAATTTAAATAATTATATCCCTTTAATTAAAAAACGTTTCCACATTTGATTCAATGGTGATGCCAAACAATTTAGGTTTTGTAATATAACAAATATTAGTTTTTAAATATTACTGAATAATTTTTTTTTCTGTATATACATCCAACATTATGGTATTCATAAAAGATGTAAGTATTAGAATATTAAAATAATTTACTTTAAACACTTGTAAATAAACATCTCCAGCATTAATAGTTTGTCCCTTTATATAATTTTGTGCTATTAAATAAGTAGGCCTATGTTATATTTATTAAATTGATAATACAAATAAATGTGTTTTAGAATTATTTATGTTTAATTAAAGAAGATAGCATAAAAACTATTTTAACTATAATTAGTCTGTAGCAATTAATGAGTGGTCAAGTGTAAGTGACCTCTTTGTATGCTTAAAAACAACTTTCATGTGCGATAAAATCTGTTCACAATAGTAAGTTGAATTAAAAGCTGAAAGTAAAAGAACGAATGCCTAGCATTGTCTTATAAGTTTACAGACGTTCCTTCTAGATAGAATATTATTACGTCCACTAGGCCCTAAACTCCTGCAGGGCGACAGGGATCCGTTGGTGACAGGGATAGAACCCGCGACGTGTCAGTTGACGTGTCAGTTGATTTTTTGGTTGACAGTCCGGTAAACTAACCACTGGACCAGCCGGCTGAGAATAGCAGATGACTTTCCTAAGTAGCTTCCTGCTAGATTTTTTCTGCAAATGGACACATTTAGATGCCCATTTTTTTAATGTTTAAAAATTCAACTTTCTGCATTTTAAAATCACCAATATCTCTACACTTTAAAAAGAAATCTGCATCTAAGAAGGTTGTAGTCATATCAAACCAGCTAGGCTTGATGTGTTATGAAAAATGAGTCCATCAATTTGAAAGTCTTGCTTTTAGAACGTAATAATCTTCTTTATAAAAGGAGCGTCTGTAATTGTAAGCCTATAAGATAAGTTCAGTGGCGTACCGAGAGGGGTGCGGGGAGTGCGGCCGCACCGGGTGACACCCTCTCAATTAGTGGAGCATGCTATTGAACAAGCTATTCTGAACTCCAGATCAGATCAACAGCGTTTAAGGAAGTTTCAGCTATGTTCAGCCCAAGATTCTACTGTCAGAAAGTGAAGAAGAGCTATTGGTGTCCGTTCCCAAATTAACTCTTTCTAAGATGAGCTATCCGAAGATGAGCTCTTAAAAGAAATACCACGGCTTAGGCGACACCTAAAAGCAGCTGATATTGACCTAAAAAAAAACCATGGATTGTTTAGTATTAGATATTTTGAAATTCATAGATATATGGGACTTCATAGAATCTCTTCCAACACTCTCGCTAGGCTTTCAATTTTTTCTAACGGTATGTGCACATCTGTCTGTGGCTTCATGTAAACACAGTTTTTCAAAACTAATTTAAAGCTTAAAAAAAGCTATTTACGCTCCATCTCGGGACAATCAAGACTTTCTGATCTGGCTATGTTATCGATTGAAAGAGATACTGTGAATGATATAGATTTTGATGAGGAGATTGACAAGATTGCAGTTTTGAAGAGCAGGAAAGGAAAACTTTAAATAAAGTACTTTGAATGTAAAAATAACTAACCGTACGGTTGTTTCAGTTGTTTATAGATTTTACTTTCTAAATTTAAATTAATATTTTTATTGTTTTTGTCCTATTTGAACCGTAGGCTTGTTTTAAGGAGACGAAAACTATGGTGAAAGTCGTGGGCGGGAAGGGGGGGGGGTGACATCCAAAGTTTACCGCACCGGCACTGGATAAGTTTAATTAGAAAACTCTGCTTTGAGTGCTACTATATACTTCTGAAAAAGCCCAACCATCTATATTAATATATGCCTTAATATAGGAATGTTCATGTAGTTAAATTTTTGAAATTGATTTCACGGCATGATATGTCCTGTTTCAATGCAAATCCATTCCAGTAGTCCTTGTAAATGCAAGTTCAACTCACTGAAATGGCGTCGCTATGTCATTTAGAAACATCGGCTTCAACGGTCAGTTTTCCTCATTGAGAACCGAAGTTGTTTTATTTTTTTTTTATCAATAAAACAACAACAACTCTTGGAGGGCTCTCAAGTGCCAAGTTGGGTTGCCAACCCCTGGTCTAGTGCCCAGTATCGTAAACGACGGGTTTGAGAATGACAAATACGTAGCAAAACAATTATACTTGTTATTATTATTATCTAGCTAGCCGATGCAGACAAGGAAGTAGAGAGTGGTTTCGAATCCAAAGCCTGACAGTATTTAGAATATTTTAGAACCACAAAATTAAAAACACGTTAGATTACCAGGGTGTCACTAAGTTCCTTTCTATTCTGCAAGGTAAGCAACTCGCTTCAAAGTATGTACATCTAAAATTTAAAGAGTTACCGAAACTAGTTTCTCACGCCGTGACAATAAAATAACACGCTGAACCTGAAGAAGTTGTTTAGCCTACTAGATTTATATTCTATATAGGCCTACAAAACAAACAAAAAAAAAAAAAAAGAAAAAAAAAAGCATTAACATTACTTAATTAATTAATTATTACTTAAATAATATATAGCACGATACGTATAGGGAAGTGATAAATTGATTATGAAAAAAAAATATTTTTTTATTACAGAACCAAAAAATGGTAGGCCTTGTAATGTAGTAATGTAATAATATAATGTAATAATAATAATAATAATAATAATAATAATGTAATAATAGTAATGTTTTGTTTAGAAAAAAAATCATCGATGAAATGAATACTGCTTTATTTAAGTCTATTGTTTTTTTTTAAATAATATCGAATTAAAAAAAAATTTTGTTGCAAAATTAATTTAGATCTAGATTTAAAAATAATAATAGGCCTACTATTCGTTTGCCTACTATTGTAAGATTTGTTTGTACCTGGAAAAAAATAGCCTAGGCCAACATACTTTTTAAAATTTTAAATTAAAGTTTATCATACAATTTGCTAATATTTATAGTTTATTAATTAAATTGAACTAGAATTAACTAGATCTATAAAACACAAACAAAAAATATTTTTTAAAAAAAAGGTAACTCTTGCTAACACAAAATTCAAAACTGGAAAAAGAATACGAATGAGTGAAAATTTCGCCAATTTTACATTCATTAACTCCCCCCCCCCCCCCCCCATTTCCTTTTCCTCTTTCTTAATAATTGAGCAGGTCACGCAGGGTCTTCAAAGCGAGAGGTCATGCGCGAGTGCGCAGTTCGCCCTGCCCTCGGGCCGTCGTTACATGCTCCACGCGAACAAGGTATGAATGGTTCGTTCTAATTCCCAAAGGTCTCCCACAGGATCATTAATTACTACACGTAAACATTTCGCATTGGGGGCAGGGGAGTTCATTCGGTCCAGAGATAAACGAGAATTTTGTTTCCATTACTGATACTGCACCCAAAGCTAGGGGTTATTCACATATAACTAGCGTAATGTATGCAGCTATTTCACCCCCATATATTCTTTGTAAAAAGCACAGAAGCCTGCTTGATGTCGCAATTCTGCCAATTATCTACTGTATTTAAGCCCCATTCATTTATAGTAAACATGAAATAAAGCTCCCATGCGTCTAATTCTAATTGACTACAAAAAATAAATTATTTAGTTTACATCGTTAATGTGGTTAGCAAAATGGCATGCGGGCTATTAAGAGCTCGCTTAAAGATTATGCCCTAATCACACTTATATCCACCCCCCTCCCCTCCGTCATGGGTGTGCGCTGAATTTTTTTTATAGGCGAGGTCACATGCGTACATTTTTTTAAAAATCCATAGTGAATAGTGCAATAATAATTAGAGGACAGTGGAGAGTGCAGTTGGAGCCAGGGGATAGCCCACTCATTTTATATAGGCGCTAAAGGACATCACTTAATGAAAAGATTATTATAAAGAAAAACAACAATTTGCTTGAAAATGTTTTTAATTTTTTGTCGATTATAATTATTTTAATTTAAGATAAGAAATGCTTTCAATACATCATAAGTATATATATATATATATATATATATATATATATATATATATATATATATGTGTGTGTGTGTGTGTGTGTATTTATAGACCCTTTGCTTTGCCACTACAAAGTTATCAATAATAAAAATAAAAACTAATATTCAAGGTGATCTTTTCTTTCAACACCAAGGCGCAATTATCCTTAGTTACGCCAATGGGAGGGGGGGGTGAGATTGAGTAAAACTAAAATTGTATTTGACCCACCTAGAACGCATAGCCTATTTGTAAGCATCCTCCCCATCTTTCCGCACATCCCTGGCCCTACACCCCCCCCCCTCCTCCCGCTGACCACCTGTGCACCAACACAATTGCAGCCTTATCCTAATTAAAAGACTCGTATCCCGACCACCTGTCGGAGTTCTTATTTCTTGGGCCTCTGATTTGATGATAAACGAGGGCAGCAACGCTAACCCTATATAATGTATTTTTATTCCATTTCAAAACATTTAAAGTTATTTTTATAGGACATCGGTCATAATTAGGAACCATTAGAGATGTGCTTTGTCTGTTTGTTTGCGAACATGCCGCACAAGACAATGCCTACTATAGGCCTATAGTTATTTAAAAAAGAAGGGGGGGGGGGTCGACAAGAGCCCCTTGAACATCTCCCCGCCCCTCCTCATCTATTTTGCATACTCCCAAGACCCCATTTTCCAACTTTTGTGCACCATAATACTGTCGGAATTCGCAATCAGGATGAGTATTTTTTGCGTTTGAGTTAAATAAAAACGAAGACATATTATGAAAAGAAATAATTTGGCGGAGTTAAATTGTTCCATTTTAAAAGATAGATTAAAAGAATACGAAGTAAGATAAAAACACACAGGTCTTTATTAAATTAAAAGGCCTACTAAGAGAATCACTATATTTTCTGTAAGCATGCCCTGAAAAAAATAGTGCTTCTATAGATTTATACACTATTTTGGCCCCTACAAAGATATTCGTTCTATGAAATGTCATAATTGGTAAACTAAAGTTTTTTTTTTGTTTGGTACTAATTGAATGTAAAAAAAATAGAAATTAGAAAAGCCTACTATGGAAAAGTGTGTCATAGGACTGCGCGCGTAGTAATACCAGAACAAAAATGCATGTAGTTTTTTCCCCTTATCTTTTTTCCTCCCTTTGGGCCAATGTTATGTTTTGTCGGCTTACGTTCAGTAGTGGTTAAATTTACTGTAGCATTCACTCGGATCCCTGGGATATTTAGTGTGTGTGTGTGTATGCGCCTAAACCTTAGTGCTATTATGTTTGTTTACCTATAATGTTCGACGAAGATATTGTGATTTATAGGAAGACTCTTTATCGAGAGTGATGCTGAAAAACAGAAAGGAATGGGACACAGAACCGTTACCTGCGTTCTACTCTGTGTTACATGGATATTATCGCTCTCTAACGGTACGTACAGCCATACTTGTTTACTATCGCTACTATAATTTGGTGTAACTGGCGCTGTTTTATTCGTCGGCGCTGGGCTCGAGATTTGTGCTTGATCATAAAATGATGCACACGAAAACACAAAGTGCAGCTTTAATCTTGGCCTTTGAACTCTTGAGCGTTTTAAACTAAAACGGGCTTGTTACTTGTTACGCTAACGGTTCTGAAGTGGACAAGACCGAACATCAAAAGACTTGCCGACGGCCATTTTGGCTGAGGGAGAAGGCACTAACTATTAAACATAGCCGTTAAACCTCATTAAATGTCTATGTCATCTGCGATTTTGACATGCTGAATTTGATTGAAATAGTCTCAGGTGTTATTGCTGAATTGTTTTTTTTTTAACTATAGTTGAAAGTGATAAATATTAGCTCAGGAATGTTATGACACCTTAGAATGAGGTCACGTGACCAATGATTCGCGACCTCATTCGAGGTTACGAAATTTAACCCTCGATATTAGCCTCATAACTTAACTCGTAAGCTAAATTAATTAGCTTTCAATAGTATCTTACGTTTCAAACAAACTGGATCAAAGACATGGCTGTCCCCTATTTTATTTAGCTTTACGCTAAAATAATTTAACATAATAACATCTAACATTTTCTTGATATCTTTAGATAAAAAATAACAATGTTTACAAAAGACTTGAATAGAAGACCATGATTTTATACCAATCATCCAATTCATGTCAATAATTTAAATTTATATATGAATTATATGTATAACTATAACTTTTATAAGTAGATTTTTGTGGCCCGCTAGTAAGCTTACAAAAAATGTAGGCCTACTATTCATGAAATTCAGTCAGCTAGTCCTGATACACATCAAAGTTTATTGTTAATTTTATATTTAGACCTACATAACATATATAGGCCGACTTAATAATAATAGCCTAATAGTAATGATAGTTTACTTTGGTAAAATTCTTTGTGTCTAAATTGTAAATTGGCATATTATTAGTGATAAGTAGTAAAATGAGTTAAGATGTGTTTTATTTACTAGGGTCGGGTTGTTGAGGGGGGGGGGGGGAATGCAGCTCTTGACACATCTCTTAAAGTGATAAAACGGCACATACCTTCATTCTAGTTTGAGACCACTTATGTAGAGCCTACAGCCCCCTCCCCTGCTCTAAAGTATGCAAGTAGGCCTATTGATAAGAATTAAAGGTAAATTAATAATATTATTGCCCCCCAAAATAATCTATATTATGAAAAATGTATCTTATAGTAAATGAAATACTAATCAATATTTATTACAGGGCTGTGGAGTCAGTAGATACATTTTCCGACTCCAACTCCGACTCCTCAGTTTTTTGTACTTCCGACTCCAATACCCCAAATTTCCTCTGACTCCGACTCTTCGACTCCACAGCTCTTTCAGGGCTGTGTAGTCAGCAGATAAATGTTTCAACTCCGACTCCTCAGTGTATTGTACTTCCGACTCCCCGAAATTTCCTCCGACTCTCCGACTCTTTGGCTCCGACTCCACAGCCCTGATAAATTATTCAAAACCTTTTTAACCAAGAAAGCAAGCACCTGAAATTACATTTATTAGTAGCATGAAAAATATTTTAAATAGTGTAATAAGTTTAATTAAAAAAAAGTAAAAGTCTGCTGATAATTATTTTGTAAAAAAAATACATCAGAAACATTTTAAAAGAATTCTACATAAAACATACATCACAGCTAATGTTACATGTCTGATAGATGATATTCAGTTAAACAAATTATGGCATAGCTTACTTGACTTGACTCCATTGAGTCTCGACATAAAATTACAGTAGTTGAGGAAAAATATGGATGGGCATTTAAATTTTCTTTGTCAGTGTAACAATGACTTTAAAAAACTTATTAATAGAAAAAGCAATTTAATTTCAAATGAGCATAAATATATTACTTTTTACAAAATTTACACCATGTGTACAAGTGTATGTCCATTGATTTTCCTCTGATTTATAGATAAGTGCAAAATGCATTTGAATGAGATAATTTAGTGTTAATGTTTCACTTTCAAGAAAATGTCTTCACCATTTCCCCTTTTGTTTTGGAAATTTTATGGTCGTGTGTATTGGTACCATATGTCTATTTTCTCATGTCCTCACACTGTTCAGCAGTTGGAACAGTCGACATATCTACAACTTTGTTAGTACCTGTTCCTCTCCAGCAGGGAGTGAGGTCTTTGCCTAGAAATTGTTAGCAGTCCCATCCAGCCACCCGCTGGCTTTTGCAGACAACCATTGACTCGATTGCTGGGTAGAACAGGGTTCACTAGTGAATAGGGGAGGTAGGATTGGACAGAAGAGGCTACGAGACATAAGTTTTTGTATCACTGGCCCATTTAAAGCCCTTCCTCTTAGTTTAACTTGATTAGTTTAAACCATGCTTTTGTCAAGGGATAAACAAATGTTCATCATCCAACATCACTCTGGTTTCATAGATAATTTTATTACACTATTAGTTTTCCACTGTCAACGTAATCAACTTCGAGATTGTTCTCTTCAGCTACCTTGTGTTGTGTAGATATAAATATATATATATATATATATATATATATATATATATATATATAATATATATGTATATATCTATATATATATATATAACATATGTGTAAATCTCTGTTGTTGCCATCTATTTGGGCTTAATGTTTAATGTGTAAATTTTCTTAAGTGAATTTCAATGATCTTAAGATATCATCTTTACCAACATGTTGTAATAAGGCAAAAGGTAAAAAAAAATATTTTCTAATAACAAAGTAAGTAGTCTACTGTAGATCTTGAGACCTGTTAGTTCTGCAAACATTTTTTCCTGGTCTATATCTGGCTTAAAATTAAGTTAAAATGTATACCTCGGCTATGTGCCTTAATTACAAAAATCGTATAAAAAATTATATCGCACAATAATTGTCTACATTTAGAGCCTGTATTAACTTTGTACACAATAATCTGGTTATCTATTATTTTTGTAATTTTCTTGAATTAATCTCACCTGTTTGAAAAGTTAACTTCAATTGAGAATCCTTAATTAATGGTTATCTTTGATCATAAATCCTTGTTTTAAATTAATATATATTGTTATTATATATTTTTTATTTTTTTACACAATAATTTCATGAACCATTATGTGATTAAAATTGTGTATATTATGATAGGCTTTTAAGTTGAATTGCTTTTACATTCAAGCTGACAGAGAGTGATTGTATGCATCATTAAAAAAATGGTTTAAAAGTAGTAGGCCTACACATAGCTGGTGGGAATTATTTTTCAGAGTCCAGAAGCAAAGCTTAAAATTTGTACAAATATCACTTGTGTAAGAAAAGCCTTAATTGAATAAATAAGCAAATAAATAAACAAGTGATTTCAGAAGAAATGAAGCAGGTCCAAAACCAATCAGTAATGAGTATGGTCCTATTGGTCTCCCCACACCCCCGGCTACAAAAAATAAATAATATTTTGTTGTAGAATGTCTTAAACATGTTAGATCTAGATAAATAATGTAATATCTTGTGATTCACTGTGCAGTAAATAAATGCTAGTGTTTGTTTTACTCCATAATATAAAGTTAAGAAAGTAGAATGTTGGCATGTTTATTTTGAATGGGTGTAGAGTCTTTAGACATTTTTTAGCATAATATAATATCTTGTGATTCACTGTACAGTAAATAATTGCTAGTATTAGTGTTTGTTTTATTCCATAATATAAAGCTAAGAAAGTAGAATGTTGGCATGTTTATATGAATGGGTGTAGGGTATTTATACATTTTAAATGTTGTGCTTTATACATACATATAATAATATATCAAAGGGGCTGGTAATAAACCTGCCATGCTGCCTAATCTAACACAGTCTGACAGTAGGGGCTGGAAGTATTTGTACAAGTCAGGTGTCAGAGACTGCAAACCTTCCCAAGGTAACCTACTCCTCAAATCTGACCTGGTGGGGGCAATAATTAGCAGCAATTATTTGTAAATTACATTTTTTAAAAACTGTTGATGTGCTTAATTATTAGTGAAAACGTTTTATCTTTTTGGTCTTAGTGTTTAACTTCATCTTTCTGAATTAATTTGATTGATATCACAAGTAATATATCTTTTTAGAAAAGGAAATAAACAACACATCAACCTGACCTTGGTTACCTCCCTGCCCCATGTGTTATCTACCTTATCTATTACTTCCCCTGCTAGTTGACATTTTAATTACCTGCCCCACTTAGGCCAAACAGGGAGTTTTTTTTCTTTTCTTCTTCTTTTCTTTGCTCTTGCCCTACCCCCCCCCCCTGTTTACATGTGCTACTGTATGGGAGGTGTGTGTCTGGTATAGCCGGTAGAGATATCATCCATGTGGCAACTACACACTTCGCGGGCAGTGTGCTGTTTACATTCTGCTGCATCGCTATTGTTACTAGGTCATGTGCAATGTGCACACACATATGCTTTTTTCTTTCGGGGGGGGGGGGGGAAGGGGGGCGTGCGGTGGCGAATAACACAATTATTGTGAACATTGTTCTAAGATGCAAGTTATAATTAGTCTTGATCTCGATAACTGTCATGTTGGAGGTGCACTGTGTGTCATTACTAGTTGATATTAAAGTAGTTGATATCATTCCCTACAGAGTGCAAACAAATTGAATGTAGGCTTATAATTAAACTGATAAAGAAGAAAGCTCAGTGTTAAATTATTACCAATTCCACTTTTTTTTTCTTAAAGACAACCCCCTTGTTGTTTAAATAAATAGGAGATGCAATAATGTAGGCTACAGTACAAATTCCATTAAAATTGCTTAATGTATCGGGCAATATAAAATTAGATCTAATAGGGCCTACTTCTACAATCTACATAGATACCTCTGTCTACATCTCTACATTCTACCTAGATACCTCAACATTCTACCTAGATACCTCTATAATCTGCCTATATACCTCTACATCTCTACATTCTACCTAGATACCTCTACATTCTACCTAGATACCTCTACATTCTACCTATATACCTCTACATTCTACCTAGATACCTCTACATTCTACCTAGATACCTCTATAATCTGCCTATATACCTCTACATCTCTACATTCTACCTGGATACCTCTACATTCTACCTAGATACCTCTACATTCTACCTAGATACCTCTACATTCTACCTAGATACCTCTATAATCTGCCTATATACCTCTACATTCTACCTAGATACCTCTATAATCTGCCTATATACCTCTACATTCTACCTAGATACCTCTATAATCTGCCTATATACCTCTACATTCTACCTAGATACCTCTATAATCTGCCTATATACCTCTACATTCTACCTAGATACCTCTATAATCTGCCTATATACCTCTACATTCTACCTAGATACCTCTATAATCTGCCTATATACCTCTACATTCTACCTAGATACCTCTATAATCTGCCTATATACCTCTACATCTCTACATTCTACCTAGATACCTCTACATTCTACCTAGATACCTCTACATTCTACCTAGATACCTCTACATTCTACCTATATACCTCTACATTCTACCTAGATACCTCTACATTCTACCTAGATACCTCTATAATCTGCCTAGATACCTCTACATTCTACCTAGATATCTCTACATTCTACCTAGATACCTCTATAATCTGCCTATATACCTCTACATTCTACCTAGATACCTCTATAATCTGCCTATATACCTCTACATTCTACCTAGATACCTCTACATTCTACCTATATACCTCTACATTCTACCTAGATACCTCTACATTCTACCTAGATACCTCTATAATCTGCCTAGATACCTCTACATTCTACCTAGATACCTCTATAATCTGCCTATATACCTCTACATTCTACCTAGATACCTCTATAATCTGCCTATATACCTCTACATTCTACCTAGATACCTCTATAATCTGCCTATATACCTCTACATTCTACCTATATACCTCTACATTCTACCTAGATACCTCTACATTCTACCTAGATACCTCTATAATCTGCCTAGATACCTCTACATTCTACCTAGATACCTCTATAATCTGCCTATATACCTCTACATCTCTACATTCTACCTAGATACCTCTACAATCTACCTAGATACCTTTACATTTTACCTAAATACATCTCTACATTCTACCTAGATGCCTCTACAATCTGCCTAGATACCTCTACATATATATATATATATATATACTTAAACTCTAACCCTAGATGCACAATGCGAGCAACTATAAAATCTCGTTATAAACGATAAATCTGGTTGGAATTGTGCACGTCAATTTTATGACAGTTTACTCAATCAACTACTAAACAGATGCGTGTATAATATTTATTTTGCTTTAATTAAAGAGATTGAAAACACCTTTCTTATTGCCAGCTGTTGACCATCAATGTTTTCTTCCCGTGTGTGACGAAGTGGACAATGGAGGAGAGCTTCGCGCCGTCACTATTTGACCTTTTCTTCTCATACGAAACAACTGTTACCTCGGCAAAATCTCGTAAACGCAAAGGTCACCAGCACACACGCAGAAATATGCATTCTTTTTTTTTTATGTGTGTGTGTGCGTTCTGTTATTTTGTTTTGTTGTGTTTACTTACTTCGGGCCAGGTTTTTTTCCCTTGTGAAAACCAAAAAGGCAAATGTCAGCGACATTCTAATTTTAAATTACGAGCGTGGGTCGCGGTTTTTGGTTACCGGTAATACAAACGTCAAAAACATGCGTGAAATGTTTTGTATTTAAAAATAATAGATCTAATACTTTAAAAAAATGAATACTTTATTTGTTGCTTCTCGAAAATCGTACCATCGAAAGCCTTTGCGTCACTCCCGGTAAGCAATTATTGAAGCCCTTACGACAGGGCTTATCCTGTTTGATATTTTCATTGCTTTATAGCCTACTCTAGGCCTATAGACTACTAATATTTTTTTTTACAATGCAGTTTTATGGTCTATTGATAGATCTATTTGTTTCTCTCGAAAAATCTAGAGAGTCTTTAGAACTATATGTTTAAGACTAGTTTAGATTTAGGTACCTATAGATATACCTAATTGTTATTGTTTGCATAAACAATTACTTTTTCATAATAATTTGAAACTCGAATAATAATCGTAGGCTATCATTGTATTATGTGGCGCCATTTATGTTTTAAATCACTAAAACCCAAAATTAAAATAGTAGATATCCCTACAGGGGTAAGAATTGAAGAATAGATTCGAATAATAGGCCTGTATATATATTTTACAGACATGGAGAAAATCTTCAATTTTCGATTAACTGTCCAAAAAGTCTAGAATGTTTTTTCCCAAAAGAGTAAAAACCACGAGAGGGTGAAAAGAGCAGTTAATAAGATATATGATCAGATTGCAGACCTTCGCATTGGTCCTGGAACAATATTAAATATTACAGACGCTCCTACTATAAGGATTATGCTTCCTACGCTCATCTGTGGTCCGAGTCTAGTCTCGGATTTTCATTAATGTTTTAAATGATAAGTTACTGGTTTTCCTGGTTTTGTTCAGGCAACCCATTTTATGCCCGAATGCCACTCGGGAAGAAAGAGTACTTATATGCATTTTTTCTCGCCTAAGGGATAAGGAATGTGCGGGTACTCTCTCACTTTAATCAATTATGGTAAAGCTTTTAATAGTGTCCATATACTCATTTATATCGGCTAACGGGCCTAGTATAGTTACACACTGTTTATAAAAGAATTTGCGAAAACGTCCCATGCCCATAATTCAGTTATTGCATGAGAAAGATTTCCCTTAATGTACTACTCACCCGCCGCTCTATGTAAACAGAAAGCGGCACAGCTGCAGACTTGCTGTGGGGGGTAAGAAACGATACGAACAATCAGCCTCTGTAAGAAAACGAATACATAGAATAAGATAGGCGCACAAGAGTAACAAAATCACTATTAACCCTTACAGTCCCGAACGCTTATATAGCGGAACTGAAGGCAGCATAGATAGAAGTAGGTCGGTACGGGAAGGGTTAAATAGATGATAAAATATAGGAAAGACAACTGTATGAGAATATGTAAGTGATCGGAAATATCTAAGGGCAGAGAAATGGACGAGTGTCTTGAAAGAAAAACTAATTTTACTTTATATACATTCGGCTGATGTACGCTGATTATTAACCCCCGAATTAAACGAGGACCAAATCTACATGGAACAGGGATAGTTCATCTTAAAAAAAATGAAAAGAAAAACGATTTCTCACATGGAGTCACCGCTCAACATTTTTGAATAGACATATTATTGGCTTGTGAGATGAGATTCAATGAAGAAGATAGGGATGGAGCCTGATGGAGGCCCCGGGGGTAGGGGGTTTACGGAAGACAAGTTCTGAGGTAGATCTAGTGAGTGATTGATTTGGCTATTAAGATCTTGATGGCTGAAACAGAGAGACTGGTGAGATATATAATACAAGCAATAGGCCGTGTAATGATAATTCTAGCGTTTAATCAGCGTGGGCCATATATAGTCCCATATTTCCAAGTTTTTTTCGTGGTTTCCACCTATTTTTCACGTCGATACGGGATTATGTGCCTGGTTCCGTGTAACTTACCGACAGAAAGTAACGATGCCTCAAATTAAGGGAGTCGCAAACATTGATAATCGATTGTGTAAACAGTAATCGCATTTTCTAAGTTGAACATTATTTGCACTTGCTTACATCTGTGTTTCAGTATTGCCATCCACTCTTTTTTTTTAAAGTCTCCCTTTAGTGCCGCTCAATTTCTAGTTTATAATTAATTAGACTTCGGAACTGAAGTACTCGTTCTGCGGTGAATGTATAGATCTATATTGAAATAGTGTTTTAAAAACAAACAAAAAACACAGCATATGTTATTTTCCTATAGTGAGTAGGCCTACATAATCAATAAAACCTATGTGCCCGTTTAATTTTATGTATTAAACCATGTTCATTGTTGGTAACGAAACCACACTTAATAAAAACAAAAAAAAAATATTTTTTTTAGTAAATACCTATTTTCAATATAAATAATTAGACTATTATATTTTTTAAAAAGCAAGATTGCTACACTACAACCAGGGCTGTGGAGTCGGTAGATAAATGTTCCGACTCCTCTGTATAAATATGCAAATGTATTGATATATAGTGAGGCACATGAAAAGCATGCTTCTTCGCGGTCACTTAATGTGCTCGTTTTGCGAATACGTGAGGCACTGCATGCATTGGTCTTTATTCTTACAGTAGATCCGAGAAGTCATTAATTATAACTTTTTGTGAACTGGGATATTTAAACTTGCTTTTTTTTTTCAAATTCCAATCTCAATTTAGTAGGAGGAGTAGGAGTCGGTGCATTGTGTGCCGACTTCGACTCCAGGTACCCAAAATGTCCCCCGACTCCAACTCCGACTCCACAGCGCTGACTTAAACGCAACTCTTTTATTGTTTGTATAAAATACTTTTTCTATAGGCCTATAAAGTATAAAGAAACATTAGCTTTGGCTACTGATTTAATTAAATTTGTATTTTATATAGTTCAGTGATAAAATTGCTATTTAGTATCGTTCAAAATAGGTTAGGCCCTACGCCTGTCTATAGTCGCAAATAGTAATATGACAGCCAGTCCGTGTAGGCTGCATATAGATCGTGTGTATTGTGCATAATACGGTAAAGATGAATAGCTAATTCAATCATAGCAATACGCTGGATCCTTACTCTGGATATAGCAGTAACATATGCAAGCATATACTTGAAAGGATCATTGTTGGCCATCGTCTTTGGAAGGCTCGTGTCATTCCAAATGCGTGTTACTTTAACGTTTCTGCAGCTTGTATTGTAGCCTATACAAATAAACACACGGCAAACTAACCACAGATTTAGACTTTTAACACGACCAACCAACCATAGATTTAGACTATCTAACTAGATCGGTTGCAGAGATAAAGATTTCGACCTCCACCCCAAATCAATTTGTAATTATAATGATAAGGACCAATCCGCACCATAAAATAAATACCACACACACACACTCAAACGTACCGGTAAATGAAATGTGTATGTCAACTCTGAATTTTTATCCACGATATCGAAACACGGAGAGTAAGCTATCTATTTAGACATTATTCTAAATCTATGAATCAATCGCTGTAGATTAAAAGTTGCACTCCACAGCTATCTAGTGGTGGGGGCAGTCCATCTGGTATTGTATTACGCCATCGTGGGGGGGGGGGGGAAAGCTGAACACGTTAGTTTACATAGATTTTGTGTGTAAGTACAAATTACATTGCTGGGTGGATGGGTGCACACGTGGATGCACGGATAGATTTGTATGGGGGGGGGGGAGTACAATAGAAACTGGGGGGGGGGGAGTGAGCATTAGAGAGAGAGAGAGACTAAATGGGAAAGAATAGTGGGTTTCATTTTAAAAGAGAGTGAAGGTGTAAAAAAGAGAAAGAGAGAAAGATGGGGCGTAGCTGAGTAAATGCGTGAGAGAGAGAGAGAGAGGGAGGGAGTAATATATTAAGTGATAGCGAGAGAGAGTGAGGGAGTCTGAGTCCTGAGTTTATAAGAGAGAAAGACTTGCTGATGGATGCAACGATAACGAAACAGTGCCCCTTGATGTTATTAGTACGGTGTCTTATTTCGTGGTTGAGTGAATGAGAATGTGACTTGTTAACTCTTAAGATCCCGTGTTCGATTCCAGGTCAAAAGCCAGGATTGAGTTCTCCTTCCCTCCCCCCGGTATCTAGAAGACGCATCCGAGTCCAAACAACTGTATTGGATTCCTGACATCTCTTATCGTATACCTCGAAACAGGTGAAGTTTATTTTCACTGCACCTTGAACTTTACCCTTTAAACTACACCTATAGTACAAGTTTAGCTTTTGGTCTCTTTGTAAAACCCCTCAAGTGTACATTTAGCGGTTGTTATTTTTTTTCAACCGGAACTGAGTCTGGGAAAAGTGGCACCAGAAAATAAGACACTGAAAAAAAAGTTGCAGTAAAAAGCTAAGAGACCTAAGAAAATGGCAAAGGCATTGGGGCAATGACATCGAATGTTGTTGAAGTCTAGTATTTCGTAGAGCTTTACTATCTTTTGTCACTTCACATTCTCCACTGCAAATTTACTTATTCATATTTGTCATCAAATAATGTATATAGCCCCACCGTGTTCTTGTTTCTAACAGAAAAAATGAGTAGGATACTTTTTACAATCGAACCTAAACTTCAACATTAACTTTTTTTTTTTGCCTTATTTTTTTCTGGTATTGTTTTTTAAGTTCATAGAAATATCTCAAAGTTTTGAACTTAGGAAAAATGTAAATTTATATTTATATTTCTTTGCAAAATGTTTTAGATTTACAGATTTATAGTAGGCTACATGATACATGTTAAGTTGTAGGAAAAAACCAGATCTGTCTTTTAAGAGACCAAAAACTGTATTGAAAGGAAACGTATCTTTTGTTCCTAACTCTACATTTTAAGAAAAATACTTTTAGTTTGTATTCATGATTCACCGTTAAGTTGTGACGTTATAAGCTTAGTGAGCCATTTTTGACCATTATATGAAACTCTTCGTAATACGCCAATATTGTAATTGTTTTCAATTTCTTAGCCAAATTTCGCCATTGTGTGGAAATCTAGTTAATACGCTGACATTGTAAGTTTAAACTAGATCTGTTTGTTTTAATTTGTTAGAGTAAGGAACCATATTGTGTTCAAAGAACTGACGATTTTGAACTCTGTTGTTTACATTTAGGCGATAACTTTGTCTGAGAGTAGGCTAGTTTGGTTGTGTTTTGTTTTTTAAAATAAAAGAATTACACGGTCAATTAGTGTTCACGATGTACGCCTCGTTAACGTCTTCTTACACGAGTCAGAACATCATAAGAAACAAGAAATACGTGGAAATACAATACATTAACTGTCCTTTGTTTTTCTACTTTTATTCATAACTGCATTGATTGCTTTAGTTTGAGCTGTACCGTGTGAATAGACGTTCCGGTATTGATACTTTAATACTTGCATGTTTTTACCGAAAATGCGCTTCATTATCCCTCCGAAACCTTTAACTCGACCAGTCTTGAACCCCATTTCCTTAAAGTGAGAAAACGAGCTGAGATTACTTTCTTAAAGGCCCGGAGCTTAAAAAAAAAAAAAAAAAAAAAATCACGCAAGATTGACATCGATCTGCGGGTACCCTCAAATGAACACTTTACTGAGATATGACACAAGGGAACTGGGAACCATTCTTAGCTAAGGAGGGAGTCCTCTGTTGTGTTACCGGGGACACCTGCATGACTTGATGTCCACTGGAGAGTCATCTTCATTCAACCTTTACCGACCGATGGACTGAGCCATCTTTGAACTCTGTTCAAATTGTCTCGATGACAATTATTCTGATGGCTTGCATATTATTCGACCATCTAATATCGGCTTGTATTCTGTCAGTAGATTAAAAAACAAAAAAAACTCAAATCGCACCAAAAAATGTTATAAAAAGTGCAACTCAGTAAAGATCTTTTCGGCCTGCAAATGCCTCGAACGGCCAAACATGAATTTGAAACAGAAGTGTCGAGCAGATCGGTAAGCTGTGAAGAAAATATGAAACTGGAGTGGGGGGGGGGGCGCAAGAGAACTGCAACAACAAAGGTCCAACTGAACATTTGCTGCCTCGACATACATGTACAAGCAGTACAAGCCTTCCCTTATGTCAAAAAATAGTAGCCAATCTGTTCAAGTTGCAGACGGAAGATTATTGTGTCCCAGTGCCGTTGCAAGGGATTTGGGGCCCGGGAGGGGGGGGGGGCTTGGCCTCTTTAGAGGCCCCGGCATTTTGACATTCGACATTATAATATGAGAAAAAACAATTCGGACACTCCTTTGGGCCACCCCCCCTCAAGTAGGGGCCCGGGGGGGACTTTCAAATTTGGACTCCCCCTCCCCTAGCTACGCCACTGTTGTGTCCTATGTTTATCTGTGGTTTGAGTGTAGTCTTATATTTTAATGAGGCGGTTAAATGATGTTTAATTACTAAGTATATTAGTTCGATTAGTTGGTACAGCCTTAGGCCTATATATAGTGTTGGTTACAACTTTCAGCTTTACTAGTAACATATAAACATTTGTTAAACCAATTCTATAGTCTACAGTCCATTTGTTAAACTTATAATACATGAATATATTGAATACATATTGTAATTGTAATGCTTCAATTGTAGACCTTCAAGGTCTGGTGAACTTTGAAAAATAAAAATAGCTTTATGTTTATTCAGCTCTGTTACCACTGACCTATATAATACGATATCCATGAATTAGACCGATTGGGTTTTCCTGCAATTTCAGGCGAATTACTGGTTGTTTTGGTTGCGTCTTAACTTTAAGTCTTAGCTAAACAGACACATGCACAACTAAAAACAAACAAACATCGAGATGTCACGTGTATGTCTCTATATTTTGATATAGAGCTCTCTTTTACTCGGGGAGAACTTGTTATTTCGTTCCACCGTTCTCAAGTTTCCCCGCTGGCAATTTTCGGTTTGTTTACGTTCCAGGTTGCCAGACTTTCCCAAAAGCTAAAACTGTAAGGAAAATTGACTCACTTGGTTCCTGTCAAGTTAGATGATACACTTCCTTTAACTTGAACAAAAAACACAGAAAAACAACAGGCCAATTAATGACGAGTGTGTTATATTTACTACCTCTGTGATATTCTCTGTCTTTGTATTTTCCGGAGACTTTTCATTTCTACCAAATTTATGATTACCGTTACCATACGTTCTTAGAGTTTCTTGGTGTCGGTGGGAAAGGGGGGCGGGCAGGGCTAATTAACTTTACACTATGAGCCCTTGTTACTTATCGGACCTTGTTATTGGTGATGTTTACCCCATTTCACGTCATTAAAGTGAGGCATTCTGGGAGTTCTACGTCTGCGCAACAATCTTCATAATTATCGGTTATTTACGTGCCTTGTTATATGGGATAAAGTTAACTGGGCCTAATCTTCCTAAGAAGTTGTATGCAGATGTCGGTATATAAGATAGACATTGCACGGATGGGCAGGCAGATACGATACCAAGATAGATGAATTGATAAAGAGAGATGGGTATAGAGAGTGAGTGTGGGAGGATGAGAAAGTAAGATTAGAAAGAAAAGGAAGAGAATGAGAAAGGGAAGGATAAAAAGAACTAAGCTTAGAAAGGAATATTAATATTAAAAAAAATAGACCGAATAAATGCGAAGAGTGAAATCATGACAGAAAGAGATGGTGGAGAGAGAACGAAAGAAGTAGAGAGAGAGAGAAAGAAAGTACAGAGAGGCAGGCGAGCTTCGGCTGATTATAAAATAAGCTAAGTTCCCTTGTATTAAAAAAAGGGGAGATAAGCTAGAGTGTCGGCTTAAGAAAGAGTTATGTTGTCTTCATAGGTTTATAGATCAACTCAAGGAGTTCAGGCTAAATGCTAGGAAACTAATGCCACAGTCTCATTAATATGGGATTCGATGATTCCCAAGTTGGTATTTCAGTAACGAAATGTAAACATTATATATATATACATATTCTTTTTCCATCTGCAGTATGGAACGTGAAACTTAACATTTGTAAAACACACTGTATTAGGAATCTAATCATCTATTGGAATCTATTTTAATACTTACGGTAAATTTAAATTAAAAAAATATATAGTATAGGCCTAATAGAACTATAAAAGTAGCATAGTCAAAGAATCGAATTTTTGCGTTTGGTGATCCTAATTTTAGTCTTTGTTGTCATTATTCGCTTTACACAGCTTCCTTTAAAAACAAATTCAATATGATGATTACAGAATACAAAATTTAAATAGAGTCTATGTCTATTATAAAAGTAAGGATTAGGTCTAGTTGTTTGTTCGCTTAAAGGTTAATTGTATTTTGGAAATGCTGTTGTTTTTTTCTACAATGCAGTGTCTTTGTTTTGTGCCATGTAGAGCTTTGACAATATTTCTATCACGTTCATTACAAAAAACAAATGAACAATAATATTATTATTTATAGCGGAATATAGTATAGTCTAAGTAGGCCTATGTATACATAGCGACCGCATTGACTTTGTGTTGGCAGATTTTATATATATTATATTTTTTTTTTTATTAAAGCGTCTTTCAGATTTAGGTGATTCAGTGGTTGGATAATACGATAATACAAAGTATTGTGTGACCAGCAGTGTCCGGGCAACCACATTGTCTGGTCAAGGAAAGGGGGAGGGGGAGAATTGCGACGTTTACGTAGACCCTCCCCCCCCCCCCCCCCCAAAAAAAAAAAAAAAATTAAAAAAAATTGATGAAGCTTGCGACCACCACGTATTTCTGGGGCCCTTTCAAAACAAGAATTTAAGTTCGGTAGAATTTATATTTCCATTGTGAGAACCACTGAGCCCCGCCCTCCCACTCCCGACCTCTAACACCCTCTCGAGGGGTATGTTTGACCCTGTCAGTAAATCCCCACGTTAGTGTAGCGCGTCAAACTCTGTTTGTGCTTTTGTGGCACGAAAAGGAGTCTCAACGGGTGAGCGGAACAAGAAAGTAGATCTAGGCCTACTATAGATTGCTCTCAACACTAGAGTTCACTAGTTAACTGCATGGCGATTCTCATAGTTCTTGAACCTTGCGATCATTATATCTAGATCTATCTATACTAATTTTTTGTAAAGACATGACTTGTTTTCTGAGAACACTAAAGAAAAAGAAATGAAGCAAAACGTATGGCCGTATTGATTTTCAAATTGACAGCCATGTCAACCAGGTGTAGTTTGATTACCGTGTAAGAACTGCTGAAAGAACTTGCTATCGCACCTGGCCTCCAGCCAGCCCCCTTCCTCCCCCTCCCTCCCTCCCTCACTCCTTAAACAAGCCAGTGCTGCATGGCGGGTAAAACCAACTCGGCTGCTGATGAAATGACTCTGCTTGAATAGGAGAGTGGGGCAAGGTATGCGGGGGGGGGGAGAGGGGGGTGGTAGAAGGGTACTCCGTTAAGCAAAGAAAGGGAAGAGGTAAAGGGAGAGGGATGGAAGGAAGGGAGGGAGGGATTTAAACAAAAAAAATAGCTCTGGAAGAAAGGCCTGGGGACTGAAAGTGTCAGACTTGTACAGGTTTGGAGGGAAGAGGAGTGGGGTTGTTGCTTTGTGTTGTCTTGTTAGTTTTAGTTGTGCCCTGATGGACAAGGGAGGACTTTGCGTGTAAGGGCTGGTGGCGGCGGCGGTGGTGATTCTATTGAGGTGTCAGCGAACTTAAATAGAAGGAATGGGGGTAAGGGGAGGTGATAATGTTTGGGGTGGAGACTCTGGAGACCAAAGAGGGAAAACAAAGCAGATTTGGGGGAGGGGGGTAGGGGGGGGGTTGCAGGAAGGAGCTAAGATGTGATACTGGTGGTTTGGGGGCAAGGGTATCTAGCCACAGGAATGGAATGGCCAGGATATTTAGGTTCTCTTTTGTTCCTACTGATGAAAGGAATCAACTGGATTTGATAGATTGCACTTTAAACAAATCATATGCATGATAGGGCTCAACTTAATGTGAATAATAAACTAAGACACAAAAGTCATTTAAACCAATGTGTATTGATTTTCCCTTTTCAAACCCATTCACCCTTATACACACATTTACAAATTCATGTGCATTTGTCCACTGTCCACTGATTCTCATCATTTGACACAGAGCCCTAAAAAGCTTGGCATCAATATTATTGAATCAAATGTGGAAACGTTTTCTAATAAAAGGGAGATAATTAACCAGTTCTATATGAGCTAATTTGTCTAATTTGTATTTTGTTTTTCTTTTATAAAAGAATAAATGGCTTTCAATTTATATCTTTGAAATGATCAAACTGTAAAAAGTATTTGCAAATTATATAAATATTTAAATATTTTATGACCAACGAATGTATATGTATATTTTAAAACATTACATTAACTACCCAGTTTGTATGATCACTTCGTATCTATTCCGCTAAAAGATTAATGGAGACAGTTTCAGTTAAGTATTAAACACATTAAAAAGACTTCTCAATTCATCTGAGATGGACATATATCAAACATTTGCAAGATGTTAGATCTTCATCTTGACAAACAAATGATACAGCTAATGTTTAAACAATAATTACCTTAAATGTGAAAGTTTAGTATATTAAAATATTGGTCTAGCTACGGAGTTAATGTCGTATAAAAATTATATATAAAAAAGTATAATACATATAATAGTATAATAGGTTGACTTTTAGACTGTTGGCACGCTGCATGATTTAGAAATCCTAGTTTGTCAAACTGTTAGCAACCCATTCCATACAAAATGCCACTCAAGATGAGAGAGAATTGAAATGATTTTTTTCTTGCTTGTGTGATAAGAAAAGTGTATTTAATTCTTTGATTTTCTGTTTTTTTTTATTTGATTATTATGTTGTATTTAAAGTTGAATTTCACACTTTAATTTTTACAACTGAGCTATATACTATTATATGATAATCATGCATATCTAGTGATTATTACTACATTTTAGTCTTCTCTCTTAAAGCGTTTCTAAATTTTGTGGTTTTTATACCTTTGTATTTACTTATGTGTAATGGCCCTTACAGCTCTTTTCATTAGTTCATATGTCCAAGACAGAAGGTGCATGTTCTAGTAGGCTAGATGTCAAATATATGTTAGCATTTAAAAAAAAATGTTTTTGTCATTTGATAAACATAATTAAAGTTCTTATAAAACTTAACTCCTACCCAAAATTTTGTTGAAGACGCAATAAAAAAAAAAGCCAGCTAATTTAATACTTGATATACTTTTTCTTCTTCAGGCGACCCCTTTCTGCTTTTTGCCAACCACAGAAATATCCACATCATTGATGCCAAAAGTTCTCGCTCTAACTCCAGCATCGTTATATCCGACCTGGAGGATTCAGCAGCCTTAGATTTTATCTATGAGGATGCTGCGATATATTGGTCGGATGTTACTCTGGAAATCATCAACATGGTTTACCTCAATGACACCAAGAAGCCCAGGGAGGTTGTCTCTGTTGGAGTTGGCTCCCCTGACGGACTGGCTTGTGATTGGCTGGGTAGAAAGCTGTACTGGACGGACACTTTTACTAACCGCATTGAAGTTAGTAATTTGGACGGACAGCACCGTAAAGTTCTCTACTGGCAGCACATTGACCAACCAAGGGCCATTGCTTTAGATCCACAGAATGGGTAGGTTTGAATATAAATGCTATTTACTGCTATTAAGATTATAAGTGCTATCCGTCAGTTAGGGCATAAATGTCCATAAATGATGTCACTCATCTTGGGGAGGGATGGGGGTCAAACATTTGTGATGATGTGTGACGAACGGGAGGGGCTGTTTAAACACTGTGACCTCACATCAGATAAATATGTATCTTTAAATGAAATTTTCCCTTTATCAAGCTTCTCTTAATTAAGTACAGGAATTATATTTTTTTAATATAGAGTTTGTGACATCAGACTGAAAGGGCGGTTTGACCTTTTGTGTGCCAAGATGTGACCATAGGTGGAGAAAGCGCGGTTATCATTGGCCGAAATCGTCTTATGTCATTTAAGGACAGTCCCATAAATAAAAGATGTCAGCACAATTATGAGTCCACTTTTTATAAATAAATAAATACATTAGTTACATCCAAACATTGTCAAACACTATATAACTCACATGCTTTTTATATCAAAAGTTATCAAATGAAAATACAATTTTTTTAAAACTCTTTATTTGTTCTTTTATTTTACATTGCTTGGATTATATTGATGTTAATGATGTAATTGGATTATTCCAGATACATGTACTGGACTGACTGGGGAGAGACACCCAAAATTGAAAAAGCTGGTATGGATGGTAATGAGGAAACCAGATCTGTCATTATAAATGAAAACATTCACTGGCCCAATGGATTAACTATTGATTATGAGGCCTCAAAATTGTATTGGGCTGATGGGAAACTTGGTTACATTCATAGGTATGCACTTTACCTTACAAATAATTTCAAAATAATTATTATAGGCACAATTTCAATGAAGTTAGGATAATTAGTAAAGTTGGCAACTGGGTTCACAATGTAATAAATTACAATAGGCAACTTTTGTTTATATTTCCTATCCGATAGTAATAATGATGGGCAACTCAGGATAACAGGACAACTGTGGTTTACAACATAGTTAATAGTTATTGGTAACTTTGTTTGCAGATTAATAAGGATAGACAACTATGGTTTACAGCATAGTTAATAATTATGGGAAACTTTGTTTACAGGATTAATAAGGATAGACAACTATGGTTTGCAAAATAATTCATAACAATGGGCAATAGTGGTTTATAGGATTATTAATAATGATTGACAATAGGACCAACATATTCAATAATTATTATTGGTATAGTTATTGTTCTGTTAAATGTTTTCACTAGCTGCTTGAATGAATTATTAATTACTTTTAAAGATTATTAGTAAGGTAAGAAAAAAATTAATGCAAAAATGTTTATAAGAATAAAGAGTTGTCTTAGTCTTAGTGGTATTTGTCAGTAAGTCATTTATCTTGACTAATAATAATGTAAAATAAATTGTAAACATGATTTTTATGTTATGTTTGCAGTTGTGATTTTGATGGAAAAAATCGGCGTTCAGTTATAGAGGGATCACTCCCTCACCCTTTTGCCCTGACCCTCTATGAGAACCAGTTGTATTGGACTGACTGGCACAATAAGTCTATTCAAACTTGCAACAAGTTGACAGGCGCAGACTTCTCTATTGTGCTGGATCAGATCTATTCACCCATGGGGATACATGTATTCATGAGGAGTAGACAACCTAAAGGTGAGGAACAGCATAATGCAATGTAAAATGCAAATACAAGTAGTGTCATCAAGTGAATTTCTTTCACATATAACTTTAACCTATATCCTGGCTGAGAAATAGACAAACAAAATGCAAATGCCTGTAGAAAAAAGAAAGTAAATTATACATTTCATAGTGGGTCAACAGGGCCAGTTTATTAAGCAGCGTTCATTGGCTTCTGAGGCATAAAAGAGGAGTTGAGTGGCCAGCACATTGCTCAAACATTATTTCTTTCCCCAACTAGTGTTAGGTAACCATCAGTACTATGTAGACACTTGGATACCCACCAGACCCTGGACAAATTTGATCCCAAGATTTTTTAACTGGCAATCTGAATGCTCTGCCGCTAGACTTCCATGTCCCAAATATCAGTAGTTTAGTGAATTAGCAAAGACAATTTTGGTGCGGTAAAAAGCTAATAAAGAAATATATTAGTTTATGTTCCTTTTCTCTCAAATTAATATTATAATTTAAATATTATTATTAATAGGATTTAATTGTCCTGATAAGGTTCTGTCCATTATTTCTAGAACACTTGTGGTTTGAAACCATATCCCTTAAATTCTTTATCTTAAATTAGGTACATATGTGGAGGGATTGTACATATGTAGAGAAAAGTGACCTAGGCTTGTATTTATCACACATTGTGTCTATCGCAAGTCTCTCACACAAGGCAAAATCCCAGCTGCCACGTCATGTCGTATCGATGGGGAATGGGATGTTCATAATGTCCATTTATGTTCAATGTCATTCACTTTTTCATTATAGTTATAGACCTTCTAACCATAATGACCTTCACACCAAAACACAATGAAAATATGTTAATGTTTTATACTTATTGAAAATTTTCATTGTGCATTTCTTTTCATAAGTGTTTAAAGTTAGGACCTATAGTATACTGTAAATAATTGTAGAAACCTGATCTATTATAATAAATATTATAGTAAATTAATACAATATTTCTAGTCAGTGCAGGCTTTATATGGTTTATTATATGGTTTTATACTTGTTATAATGACAAACACAATAATAAGAACTAATATGGAAACAGAATAACGTTTAAATTTGTCTGATTGTAAATAAATAAGTTTAATTTGAGACAATGCCTACTGTTTTCTATGTAACCCAGAGATGTCTTCTACATATTGACTTAACCTCAATCCTAGACTTTGCACTTTAACTTTTTAATCTTGGGTTTTTAATTGCCACACTGGCTTGAGTTTGCTTTTTCTTGTTATCCTTTAGATAAACATTTCATTTGACACACAGTGTGTTTACCTTTTAAGCTTTGAGCTAAGCTCCTCCTGAAGGCATCATTTGTTTGACCCCCCCCCTCTTTTCCCCCATTAAGAGACTTTTCCATATTATATAATCTATCCCTTGATGAGAGATTTAATTAATTATATTTGATTGGGTTCACAGTAGCTTAGGGATGTAATATGTTTCACCGATTGCTCAATCCTAAAATCCTAATAAAGAGAACCATGAAAGTGAACAATATATTTTCTAATCTAGTGAATCGAAATAGAAAACAAAGTATTGTTGTAATCTTGACTTTTTTTTTTTACTTTTCTTGCGACCTGGCTGCAGATTTGAAAAAAATAGGAGGTAATAAAGACTGTTGCTGTACATTTTTGTTTTTGTTTTTATAACAACTTTTTCAGATACACACTTCTGTTTGTTGTGTAGAATAGTTTCTTTGTACTATTATTTTTAACACGTTTTGATGTGTTGAAGGATTGTCCTTCATCCACTAAGTGTTGTCTGTAGCCATAAGCTTTAAAACTATTTTATTTAATACAACATCTTTTTTCTCCATTATTTTGCTGATTATGATTATTTAAAAAGCCTTTTTACTAGTACATAAATCAATTATTTTTTTTATATAAATATTTCTGACTTAACTATAACAAATCCCAACAAGACTGAGGACTTTTCACATGAGAAAATAAAATATATTTTTTATAATGCCCTCTTTGTGTGTGACCTGTTAAATAACTAATTATAATTTCTAACAAAAGAAATATTAACTTTTGTCTTGACGCTCTCCCAGCAGATTTAAGTAAACAGTTAATTTACAATGGAAGTTAGAGTTGATTTTAAGAACAGATGAAAAAGCCTACAATTTTCAGACAATTGTTGTAGTTTGATGTTTTGTGTTCTGCTGTCATAAAAATTATAAATTATTCTGTAGAAATATTCAAAGCTCAGTTTTGCTTTCAATTGTGAAATGAAAAATAGTAATTTTATGTCTCTTTTGATTTTGTTAAGGTCGAAATATGTGTGGTGTGAACAATGGAGGATGCTCTCATCTGTGCCTCCTGTCCCCTCTGGCGCCTTATTTTACTTGTGCTTGTCCTACTGGTGTGAAGCTCTTGGCCAACAACAGAACATGTGCTAAAGGTGAGCATTGTGCTATTATGGCCAAATCCATTTCTTACTGACCAGTCAATGCTTATATTTCAAGGCCTGTTGAAATCGTAAGTTTTTTTCGCTGAGATTGGCTCAGAATCTGACTCCGCTGCTGATACTTTATTTCTGTACAGGCCCAGAGAAGATGCTTCTGTTGGCAAGGCGCACAGACATAAGGAAAATTTCATTGGATACCTTTGATCATACTGATGTGGTACTGCCTTTGAAGGATGTCAACCATGCTATAACTTTAGATTATGACATTTCAACTGGCCTTGTTTATTGGACAGATGATGATGTTCACAAGATTCAGAGAGCCTATTTCAATGGTTCAGGTACATTTTACATTATATCATAGTCTTCATAAACCAGTCAATGTTGCTGTGTTATGAGTTAAATTTAATTCATTCAGGCTGTTAAGTTAAAGCAATGTATTAGCTGAGCAAAGTATTATTGTTGAAATACACAATTACTTTACAGTAAAAATACTTTTAAAATTTCCAGTGAAATTTTGAAAAAAAAAGTCATGAACATTTCTAAATTTGATTTTAACTATTTGAAGTTATGATTTTAACCAAAATTTCATTGATAAGTAAAAGCACTGTTCTAAGCTTTGTAATTACTGTATAGAATCTTTGATAGAAAAAATCTACATTAATACTATTTGAAACAAATTAGTGTCATGATAATTAATTGTTACTACATTCAGATTCAAAATGAAATAATGTAGTTATAGAATCAGAGCTGTTAATTACATATTTTAAAAGATGTTTAATGTATCTTTAGGGGAAGAAGCAATAGTCAGCACTGAAGTTGATAACCCTGATGGTCTTGCTATAGATTGGATAGCCAAAAACCTCTACTGGACTGACACTGGTACAGATCGAATAGAAGTCTCAAGGTTAAATGGTTCATCAAGAAAGGTTCTTATTTCTGATGGACTTGACCAACCAAGAACTATTTGTTTAGATCCTGTCGATGGGTAAATTGCTTGTTCATTTAATTTCTAGTTGAATAATATGTTAGCAAGTATTTTTTAGTTTGATAATATGTTAGCAAGTATTTTTTAATTGATTGAATAAATTGTTAGAAAGTATTTTCTAGTTGGATAAACTGTTAGAAAGTATTTTCTAGTTGATTATTAAATGACCTAATTCCATCCATCGATCCCTATGGCGCTACAGCCCATGTAGGGCTTTGGCCTGCTCCACCACCTCCTTCCGTTCGGGCTCCCTGGCTTTCCTTCGCCATGCCCGCACACCAAGTTTTTGCAGATCTGCCTCTATAGCTTTGAGCCATCTTTGTCTTGGTCTGCCCCTAAGCCTCTTTCCTCTTGGTCTCTGGTGATGTACTGTTCTGGCTGCTCTGCTTTCTGTCATACTTTTCAAGTGGCCTGCCCACCTCAGTCTGCCCTTTTTTATTTCAGCTATTACAATTGGATCCTAGTACAAAGTATATAGTTCTTCATTTTTTCTTGTTCTCCAGCCATCTGTGTCTTGCACAGCCCCATATATCCTCCGCAGCACTTTTCTTTCCCAGGTATTATGCAGGGTCTCAATGGATTTTGTCATTGTCCATGTTTCACTGCTATACATCACCACTGGTCTTATTATTATTATGGTTTTGTATATCACCTTCTTTGTTCTTTTTGAGAACCTAATTAGTGATATTTTTAAATCCATGATATACTTTTACTGACAGTTTCTATAGAAAAGGATTTCTTCATTTCATCTTTTTTCAAGAGTATTTTCTCAAATTCAATACATTCAATTTATATACATGAACAAGCTCTTTACTCCTGGAGACTTACATATACATTGAATTTTGTTTTTCTTTCTCAGTTACTGATACTGTTCTGTTCAATGTATAATAATTTTTAGTGCTTTTATTATAGATATTGTGGTGTAAAAACAAATATTTTTGACAATGTTACAGCTACATGTATTGGGCAGACTGGGGTCTAACTGCCGCCATAGAGCGAGCCTTTTTGGACGGAACCAACAGAACGGTGATAGTTTCCACTGACCTGGTGTGGCCCAACGGTCTGGCTGTAGATATTGTTGAAAGAAAGCTCTACTGGGGAGATGCCAAGCTTGACCGCATTGAAGTAGGCGATCTTGATGGCAGTAACAGAAAAGTCTTAGTCTCACAGAATCTGCCTCATATCTTTGGCTTTTCATTGCTGAGTAAATATAACTTTCCTGTCATTTTTAGTAATGTTAAATTGTAGTTTTATTGCTTTAAAGATAAGATAATGCACCTTTCATTATATAGAGTGTTCAATACAAGTTTGAACAGATCCTCTGGTATCATAGTCTAATAACTTGTGTTTGTATCTAGATGAGTACATATACTGGACTGACTGGCAAGGTCGCTCCATTGAAAGAGTCAACAAATACACTGGATTGAACAGAACAACCATAATTGATCAGTTGCCAGATTTAATGGGCTTAGTTGCAGTTGACATCCATAGAACAGATGGTTAGTGAAATAGTTGCTTTTGACTTTTAAATTCTTGTTCTCATTTTAATTTTCTTGTATGCATGCATACCATTTTAATCAATGCACACCATTTCAATCACTGCACACCATTTCAATCATTGCACACCATTTCAATCATTGCACACCATTTCAATCATTGCACACCATTTCAATCATTGCACACCATTTCAATCATTGCACACCATTTCAATCACTGCACACCATTTCAATCATTGCACACCATTTCAATCATTGCACACCATTTCAATCATTGCACACCATTTCAATCATTGCACACCATTTCAATCATTGCACACCATTTCAATCATTGCACACCATTTCAATCATTGCGCATCATTTCAATCACTTCACACCATTTCAATCAAAGCACACTATTTCAATCCATGCACATTATTTCAATTAATCCTCCCCAATCTAGTTATATTTCAGTATTTGTATAAAGATGAAAGATATAAATTATTGCATTATTATTATTCCATTAATTCTAGGCACCAACACCTGTGCTGGAAACAATGGCAACTGCAGCCACCTGTGTCTGTACAGGCCACACCCACTAAATCACATCTGTGCCTGTCCTATGGGGTTGGAGCTTACATATGATGGGCACACCTGCATAGTGCCTGTAGCTTTTCTTCTCTTTTCTGGACAGTCGGACATCCACAGGGTCTCCTTGCTTACAAATCAGCAGAGTCAGGTCATTCCTATCCCAGGGACTCAGAAAGCGACTGCTATTGACTTTGACATATCAGATGGTAGAATTTATTGGACAGATGTTGAACTACAGGTTTTCATTCTTTATTTACATTATTAGTTGTTTTTTTAAAGTAAAAAAAATATGATTCAATATTTTACTAGAGTAAAAAATATGAAGACTAACTAAATCTTTGTTTTTCTAATTTTTACAGGCTACATAATTTTACTTTTTATTCTCATTTTCTGTAGCACATCAGCAGGGCCTTCATGAATGGTAGCTCAGCTCAAAACATTATCCAGTTTGGCTTAGATTTCCCTGAAGGAATGGCAGTCGACTGGGTAGCACACAACATCTACTGGGCTGACACCAGGAAAAATAGGATTGAGGTGGCCAGATTGGATGGATCGTCTAGAAAGGTCTTAGTGTGGAGCAACTTGGAAGAGCCAAGAGCTATTGCTGTAGATCCTCCTAATGGGTTAGTTTGGGGCAGCTATATTTTTTAATGTAACCTTAAACTACAGAATTGATTATTTTTTTATTATGTAAAAAAATGAAATGTTTAAAACTGTTTTTATAAACTTTAAAAAATTAATTTCAACCATTTGAAAATATGTTTTAATAATAATATAAAAAAAATATTTAATAGCACATTTTGTAAGTTTAAAAAGTATTTATTTGGTTTGGGAAAGTTAGTTGATTTTTCAGGTTTATGAAAACTGACTGAGGTTTAGGGAATATAGTGAATTTGGCTAAAATGGATGAAAGTGGCATGAAAAATATTACTGAACCTTTTTTTTGGTTGTTGATAGCTATATCTACTGGACAACACTGAAGGATGATCAAGCTTTAGAAAGAGCCCACTTGAATGGAACCAACCGGGTCAAACTATTGAAGAAAATAGGAAAAACACAAGATTTAACCATAGATTATGTGGAGCGAAGATTGTACTGGACTAACTTAGATAATCACAGTATCATGTCTTGTGATATGAATGGTAAGCATTTCGTTTACATTGTGGAAATATGCTCATAAATATTTGTAACCAGTTAATTGACAAAGAATTAAGTTTCAGCTAATGATAATTTTGAAATTGGTATAAAATATTTTACCAGCTCAATCTGTATTATACAAGGTCTATTATTGTTTATTATTTTTCTATATTGCAACAATGTGTGAACTTTTAAAAAAAAGCAAACATATTTTCTGTCCAGGGAGTGATCTTCGCCAAGTTGTCCAATCAGATATCCAGGAGCCCATGGGCCTGAGTATTTATCAAGATTATGTTTATTGGACTGACCTAAAAGCCAAGACCATAGAGAGGGTCAATAAAGTGAACGGATTGAATAGAACATTGATACAAGCCAATGTGGATTTTGCCATGGACCTTCTTGTGTTTCATAACTCAAGACAATTCGGTAAATACATACATATAGCGGCTTTTATAAATTTAGGTTTTAGGAAAAGTAAGTTACTTGTTATAGTGGTTGGAATTCATATTCTGGTTGTTAAATAAAAACAGGTACCAATGCTTGTGGCCAAAATAATGGAGGCTGTTCACATCTGTGTTTGGCACATCCTGCCAATGTGTCCAATACTACTCATCATTGTGCCTGTCCAACACATTACACGCTGAATAGTGATCGCCTTACCTGCTCAGGTTGGTATATAAATTTGACCTTTTTTAGTATTGATGTTTATTGAAGCAAAGTTACACAGGGCTGCATGTGATCTTACAAGCACACTACAAAAATAAACAATATGGCATCCACTGAACCTTGACTCACACAGTACATTATAGCACATAGGATACTGCAATGTGTAATTGTATCAATTATATGTAAGAAAATGTTTTGATAGCAATATAATCTATGTTCTGCAAAATGTATGTCTCTAAATTATTTGTATGACAATTATCTTTAAGCTTTACATTTGTTTTGTTTCTTTTCCTACATTTTTTTCTAGCACCAAAACAATATTTATTGTTGTCTACCAAGAACACTACCATACGACTTGTCATTGACGTCGACAATGTTAATGATTACCCCGAGGTGGTATTGCCCATTCACGGCATGAAGAACATAAAAGCAATAGAGTATGATCCTGTGGGAGAATATTTCTACTGGCTAGAAGGGAAACAAAAGATCAAGAGAGCTCATGATAATGGAACTATGGTAAAAAGAAATAATTTGAACATTTTATTTTATTCAATGCCTTCTCAACCCATTAATATAGTGTATACAAAATAATTACTGTATATACTCGTGCATAGGTCACGCTCGTGGATAGGTTGCACCCTTAGTCCTTAGTTTAGGATTATTTTTTGTATATGTTTTCATTGACCAGAGCTTAGGTCGCACCTTTTAACTTCTAAAAAAATCATACCTTTTAAACATAAAGGCTACTAAATATTCATCCTGATATGGAAACTTTCCTTAAAAAAATAGTTACAGTCATGCGTAACATAAACATAAGCCAATAAAGGCAGCAATTCATTTATTTTTAACGCCCGATCAACACTGCCTTAGTAGGCTACAGCTTAAAGGCCCAGGCCATAGATCCTAAATAAAATGCATCCTAAGCTACTATGGTATAGTCTACAAGCTTATTATTATAGGTCTAGATAGACTTTTACACATATATATGATTATTTCTATAATATAATGTAATTTGTGATAAATACGAAAAATGCCACCTTAGGCATACGCTACATTTCGGTAATACAAACTCAGTCCAAAAATACAAAAGAAAAGATCATGGGGTCTGAAAACCTGAAATATTTGTCCATTTCAATTTTAGTTACATAAAAATATTATGTTTATACCTACAAAAGTTTTCTTAATGTAAAATGTAGGCCTAAGCAATAGCCTAATTCTACATCATAACAACCACTGATATGGGTGATAGTTGCAACTTAATGACAGAGTAGTGATGTTTTTAGAATGTTTTCAAAACTATGTCCAGTTTATAAGTCGCACCCCTAATTTTTATCTAAATTTTAAGTAAAAAAGTGCGACCTCTAAGCAAGTATATATGGTATGTCCTCTTCATGCATAAAATAAAACTAGAAATGATTCTTTTTTTTCAGATCAGCACATTCTTGACTGATCCTGAAAGTATTTTCCAGCCTTATGACATAGCCATTGATCCATATGCCCGAACACTTTACTGGACTTGCCTGGTTAACAATGTAATAAATGTCACCCGTATTGGCAATGTCAGTGTACCTATTGGTGTCATCATGGCACCAATCTCTGGCTTTAAACCTAGATCCCTAGTTCTTTACCCAGAGAAAGGGTTAGTATATATATAAATAATTATGTTTAACTTGCACCTTGCTGTGATTTCATTATGCAGCTTAGATATTCAATGTTAATGTCTTGAGAAACTTGTACAAATTTATAATTAGGTCTGTTATTCTGTTATTTTAAAAACTTTTTGAACCCAATGAAACGTTCTCTTATAATCATTTGAATTCTAATAGTGAGTTATTACTATTATTATCTAAAATTGAAATATTTTATTGTGACATTTCCATTTTATTGATTTACATAAGATCACAATCTCTGCTTTTAATTATTTTTTTTTCAGGAAGCTGTTTTTTACTAACATGATAAGCTCCCCAAGAATTGAAGTGGCTTTGATGGATGGGTCAGAGAGGCATGCACTGTTTGACACTAATCTAGTGAATCCCCAGTCACTGACTATTGACACCAAAGAGAAAAATCTGTATTGGGCAGATTCTACCCTAGGTCGCATTGAGCTGTCTGATCTGACTGGAGGAAACAGACGTGTGTTGGTTGACACTCTTGTAAGTGAACACACACAGACATAAATGCAGATTGCATTTTCTTGTGATAAAACTGTCATCTAAAACTAAACTATTTCTGGTATTCAATTTTTTATAATACAAACAATAGCCTTTATCTATTAGAATAAACAAAAATTCTTATTCTTTTTCATTTCTGTATCTATAATAATTTGTATCTGTGTTTAAATCTCATAAAAAAAAACATTCAATGGTTAAAATAATTGAGAACTATGTTGTACTTACAAAAGTTTCCAGTAAAGATATGATTTGTATAAAAAAAAATTTTTTTATTAATAATAAATTATATTTTTAAAAGCAATGTTTGACTTCTTGACCTTTATTTTCAAAGGTTGGCAATTCACGAGGTTTGGCTGTATTCGGAAAGTTTCTTTATTGGCTCGGCAAAGAGCAGAATTTTGTGGAAAGAATTCATAAAAAAAATGGAAACAAGCGCCTGTGGGTGCGAGGTCGCATCCCAGGTCTTACTGACATGATTGCGGTGGAGCATACCATCTCTGCTGCATGGCATCCTTGCTTCAACAACAGCGGCGGCTGCTCGCACATCTGTTTTATCACAGAAGATAAAAAGGTTCGTTGCTCATGCCCTGTACATCTTGTGCTGAAATCTGATAAACAGACATGCGCCGAGCCGCCCACGTGTGCGGCAGACATGTTCAAATGCCACACTGGTGGAGTTCAGTGCATACCCTTGGTGTGGAAATGTGATTACCACTCAGAGTGCGAGGATAACTCTGACGAAACAAACTGCGTCACCTGCAACACGAATCAGTTCAAGTGTGCCAATGGGCAGTGCATTGATCTAAAGTATAAATGTGATGGCAGGAAAAACTGTGAAGATGATTCTGATGAGAAGGATTGCTGTAGTGGGGAAAACTGTGACTGCGCTGACTGCACCAAGTCGCAAGAATGCAAAGATTCCAATGGGAATCTGTGTCCAAGTAAAAGTCTGCAAACCAACCCTGGCAAAACCTCTAAGGACTACACTATTGCTATAGTTGTTGTTGTTGTCTTCCTGTTGGTTGTGATTGGTCTTATTCTAGTGTGTAGACACAAGTCAAACAGCATGCCCCTGGATGAGGACATTGGCATGGTGAAGAAGCCGTTAAACCCACAAGTGCCTTCAGTGCAAGAAGGGTCATCCAGCCCTCACAATACTTTGAGCAGAGGGAAATCTCAGGCGACAGGGATCTCAATGGGATCTGGTTCTGGTCCACCGTTCTACGATAGGAATCATGTGACGGGAGCCTCATCGAGCAGCTCATCAGTGACTCAGTACCCGCAGGAGACTTTAAATCCACCTCCATCCCCTGTCACTGACAGATCTGTCTATACAGCTCCAATGGGGGACATCAATATTTCTCTCAACAGCTTATCCTCATCTGTGCAAAGGTCTGGCGTGGGCAATGGAGGAAGTGGGAGGCGACGAATACACAAACGGCACCATCATCACCATCATCACCACCACATTCCACCACCTCCAACCACACCTTGCTCCACTGATGTTTGTGAAGACAGTGAGCCCTACTATCAAACTTTACCGCTTCATACCTCCACACCATCGAACAATAAGTACAGGTCGTCACGACCTCGTTCATCAAGATCAAACGTAAAAAAGGTTAAATACTACGTAAACAAGTCCGCCACGGAGCTAAACTATGACTCTGACCCTCACCCTCCTCCCCCGACACCAAGAAGCCATTATTTCTCTGATGAGGTCAGCTGCCCGCCGTCTCCGTCTACAGAGCGGAGCTTCTTCAACCCCTACCCTCCACCCCCCTCGCCAGTGGCTACTTCAGACTGCTGATGACTTTCTTTTTGGTGGGCGCGACAGTGGAAGTTAACCTTAATTAGCATTTAATGCCTCAGGGGGACGCCAGTCATCTTGAGTGAGTGAGTGTGTTGACATGGTGCACAGAACATATGAAAGAGTCAGCATCCTGTGGACATATTTAAGCTTTAATCTCTGTTTGCTTGTATTGAATTGTGATTTGTAGAATACGACTAACGCAGCATGAATGTTTCATATTTGGCAGCAAGATGTGTGATTTTATTGTTGTTGTTTTCAGAAATATTATTTTCTCTTCTCCTTATCAATGAAATCAAATGGCACTTGCTAGTGTAAAACTAGTTTGAAAGTTTAAAAGGTTTTCTGTTAAAAGTTGTGTGTTGTAAAAAAACAAACACATAAAAAAAAACTTTTTATTAGAATAAGAAGAAACAAATGTTTGCACTTAAAATTATATTTTTGTTAATGAATGTCTTTTCTTGTCTGTTGGAACATCTAAGCAATAACTTGATTGGGTCAGATTGTTTAAACTGTTTAAAATGTTGTAAAAAATATGACGTTAATCTAATCAAGCAATCGAACAATGTCAATATTGTTTTTTCAATTTCTAAGCAATTCAAAGTGAACACAATGTGTGTTTGTCTCTGCTGGATCTGATTCCCTCCCCTGTCTGTGTACAAATTTTTTCTGTTTTGTTTCTTATGTGGTAAAATGTATTATATTATTATTCCTATGGAATGACATTTAATTAAATTGTTTCCTTATAAAAGCCAAAAGATCACATGTTTCTACTTTTAGCTGCATTGTTTTCATCAATTGTTACTAACAAGTGCACACAATGTTTTTTTTTTTGTACCATTTGGTTTGGAGTGATTTTATTTGTTTGGTTGTGTCATCATATATAATTGTGTAATTGCTGAAACTTACAATTTTTTTTTTTGGTTGTTTTATAATCAGGTCCAATAATATGAATATATATTGTATTAACTTTGAAATACCATTGCCTTTTGAGAGAAATATTTTTCTTGTTGACCTTTCTTGGTTTGAACAATCAAGGTAAAGTTCTTCAAAGGTCTTTAGGGCTGATGAGGCACATTTCACCAGTTCTGTTTGCCATGGTATATAAATATAAAGGGATTGTGTAGTCATTACAGGGCCCAGATCTTTATATTATTATTATATTATATCTTACCTGTCCAAATGTTTTCAAGTACTGAGTAATAGTAAATAGTAAAGAATATACAGTTTGTCCTCATCTAAGAAAATATATGATCACATTACAACTTCTGTAGAGATGGTGCATTCTTCAAATATTGCATATGGTTTTGAGTAAATTTAATCATGTATATTAAATGAAAAAATTAGATCCCATAATTTGAAATGCATATTTAAAAAAAAAATACAGGTTTGAAGCTACAAACACTTATGAATAGATTTGGGAGAGAGGGGTAATTATGCACGGAAACTAAAACATTTACAAAGTTATATTTAAGTGATAGTATTGTAGATTGTCAACATTGATGAGACTTGTTGCTAGGAGACAATGAGATACTTACATCTGTGAATTCTATGCAAAATGTTTGTGCTGAGAGAGCAGTACTGTTGTTTGCAAATTTGTGCTAATAAAATCATGCTCCTTTGCTTTTGCATTGGACCTACTGAATTTTCATATACTAATAAGTAAAGGCCATGTATTTTTGTTTTACTTATAAGATGATATTATATTTTATCTGAATGAAATATGTGTTTGATTGGCATTTGTCTTAACAGAACTATGAGTTCAAGTTTTGGATAGAATTTTGTTTGTAGATATCTTTCTTTTAAGCGATCAAAAATATATTTTGTGTGTATGCTTAAATCATGCTGCTTTCTAAGTTATTTGTTTTAAATTAGTGATTTGTTGTTTTGTTATAAATATATACTTTTTCTTTTTAAAACCAATTTTTAAGTTAAGTTATGATATTTCTGTTATGAACAATGCTATAGTGATACAAGTTACTCTTGATTTGTTTTAAAAATTATTTCTTGTAATATTACTTGTTTAGATATTGGTTATACCATTTAAACTGTTATCGCATTGTGGCTGTTTTCTGTAAAGATTTTTTTTTCCTTTAATAGATTCTTTACTTACATTTTTTCTGTAAAAAACAAACTGTGATGCATGTTTGCAAGCAGGATTGGTCACATATTTTGCTACAGGCCTTCTATAAATTTTGTTTACATTTTTTTTTAAATCTGTAAAGATAAGTAAGTTTAATTTTGTTTTTTTTTTAAAAAAGAAAAAGTAGTACTCCTATTAATAATAGTATGAAGTATAATATTAATAGTAGTACTATATTAATAAATTGAGAACAAACCTCTTCTTTCAGAAAGTATTTGAATTGTTAGCCTCAAATCACTTAGTTTATCAATAGTTTTATAGTTTAAAAAAACTACCCTTTTTTTTTGTTATTATCTAAACATGTGCAATTTAAGGAAACAGATTTGATAATTTTGCTGAAGAGTTATCAAAAGAAAAGTTTTATTTGAATGGCTGGTGCATGATGTTCATGATTTGTCTTTTTTTTAAAAATATGTAGCATCTTGTATATATATAACGTAAAGAACAAATGTTGGAATATTATAAATAAACACAAAAAAGATATACAATTATAACTGGTCTTTGAATTTATAACTTTCTTATTTATAACACTTTCGTTGCACCACTGAATTATGTTTTGTCCATTTCATTTATCAAGTTATATCCTCAGTTGACTTAAAGTTTAAAAGACAATCTAGATAGAAAAATTATTACGTTCTTGGTCCTGTAAGGTGGCAGGTCTAGAACCTGAAGTTTTTTGTTGACAGTCCAGTGCACTAACCACACTTTAAACCTTTTAAGTCTCTTTACACCAAAGCCTATTATTACTCAAGGGTTCAGCATCAACTCACACAATGCTGAAGAATCTGGATTTCAATTCTAATTCACTTTTAGCTGCCTATACAAAGAGTTATAGTAGACAACCACTGATTTATCTGAGTTCTTACTCTATAATTCTATAAAAATTGCTAAACTTCATAATTCCCAAACAATTTTTAGTAGAATATACCCGGTAAGTACCGGTATTGTAAGAACTTACTAAATCTTTACTGGACACTGTAGTCCAAGTCCTGGTAGTAAAAAAATATAGTGGATGCTTTTTAAGTACTGGTACTTATTAATATCAGTGAGCAGTGACATATCAACTTAAATACATCATTATTCATTTTAAAAAATGTATACCGGTAATTATATTTATATTCACACTGTTTTGCCCTTTTTAATGATACTCAAAAACTTTCTCAAAGCCTGGTCATTTTGCCAAACTTGAAAAATCAAGTTTTCTGAAACTGAAAAAGTGTAAGAACCTTGTCTTTATATTATTAAAAAAATAAATAAACAGCTTTATACAATCCCTTATTATAAAAGTGAGAAAATAAAAAAGGTTATCAAGGATAACTTTTAGGTTAGGGTTGTAGCAGTCTGGTGTTCCAGGTATATAGATCAAAATAGCATGTCACAGTATTCTATATTTAACCCAACCTGTTCCCTACTCAATCTTATATTTTATGTACACATGGTAATCATTTAAACCTTTTTGGCTGACACTAGTAAATTTACTTAAAATGTTACCCTTTCAAATTAATGTGATTTATATGGCAAGTGAAGTAGCTTTTACACGTTTCTGTAGCCATGGCATTTAATATTCAAAAGGATGTGCACCCAGACACCTTACTTATCCCCAATTACTGCTAGGTACCTATCAGAGCTGGATAGATTTCTAAGATTTGGGGGCACCCTCTGACATAAAAACCTAGCCTTCACCAGAAATTGAACTTGGGACCGTTGGTACGGTAGCGCACTGCCGCTAGCACAGTGTCCCATAGTCACTAATACTATCAAATATTAACTCTGTAAACTTTTGTTTAAGGGAGCATTATCAAATATTAACTCTGTAAACTTTTGTTTAAGGGAGCATTATCAAATATTAACTCTGTTAACTTTTGTTTAAGGGAGCATCCACAAAGATACAAGAATTGGGGATTAATTCAATGTAGATGAAGAAAAGTAGGATCTGAAAAAATGTGGACTTCTTCAAAATATTTAATTAACGTTAGGGTTAACTAATCTATTGTAGATCTGATAACACTAGGTTAGGTATAGTTCATTTTATAACATTATGCTAAATTAATCTGAAAACATAAAGTGATATGGACTTCATCTAATACAGAAGTTGGGTATAAAACACCAGTTCTGCTGTTACTGTAGTATGTTTAAACAAGAAATTTTTTTTTTTTTTATGTTCTCACGATATTTAAGTTTACTTTATTTAATGCACTACAACATTCATCACTGTCACATCACACATAAAATACACCAACTAAACAATATACTTCATCAATTGTTTATTCAAACTCTAAACCAGAGTTTTCTATATACAGATTTATATTATGATTAAAAGATGATCCAAATTACTATTTAATTCAAAAGATTTTTCACTGAAAAAAACAACAAACATAAAGACAAAAATTTTGTAACCCACTCCAAAAATAGAACAAAATAGAACAACTATTGTTGTTGCACTTGTGATTGAAGAAGGGAAACATTCTCAAAGTTGACTTCAAGGTGGACTAAATTATCTTGCCAAGTGGCCAAGTGTTGACGGATCACCTGAAAATAAAGTGTCTCATAGTTACATTAAATACATCTCATAGTATCTCATAGTTACATTAAATACATATCATAGTTACATTAGTTAAGCAAAACTTGGCAAAAGCCTAACTATGAATACAGTTAAGAAAGAACACTTTGAAAGTAGCACATTGAAAAGTAATTTACAACATGTTTCAACAAATTTTGATTTTTGAAAATGTATTCATACCAATAGGAATTGGTACTGGAGTGTAATGCAAGGAAATAATTGTTTAGGATTTTACCAAGTAAAGAAAAACTACTAGTTGATGAAGTAGTCTTTCTAAATTAAAAAATGCTGTTTGATTTTTTTTACCTGCCAGTGGTGCTTGCTGAATGTTCTAAATGTTGTGGAACTAACTAAAACTTTCTCCTGTATTTGATCAATCCTTGCTTTTACTGATTTTGTCTTCAGCACTGTGAAAAAGAATTATAAATTTAAGATAAAAGAAAACCGTTTAAAAAAAATGTATTTCTCAACCATTTTACACAATACCCGTACTGCAGTAGTATTTAGAATTCCTCAAAGAAAGTTGAATTCAATGCTTTAAACAGTGAGAACTGAAGAGACACATATGATAATAAATAACTAGTAACTAGACAGGTCAGACTCACCATCAATAACAAATTCCTCAACTTGGTCCTTATCCAGCTGCATTTCTTCTTGTATAACACTGAAGTCCATTTCTTTTCTATTTTCACACATCTGCATAAAGGTCAATAGCCTCATTTTGCTTAGATTCTCTTCATGGGAGGGACCTGGTGCAACATAAAGAATTAAGTAGGGGCTAGGTGAAGAAGAGCATTAAATATCATGTTCCTGTGATTCTAATTAAATTGATATAAATCTGAATAGCACCTACCTAAAGAGTTTATGAAGTCTGTATGATTTTTGTAGAACTGTTGATACTGAGCAAGTTTACCCGATACAAATATTGTCAGGAGCTAGAATGTAACAAAAATACAATAGAGGTAATCTTAGTGAACAAAAACAATGGTTTCCACAGAACTTAGAACTTAAAACATTAACATCATCTAATAAAGCATTTTTATAAGACAAACTTTCCTAAGAATTAGTGTAATGAAAGAGTATTTATTATTTAACAACGTACGTCATGAATCAGCTCTCCTTCAAGAAATTTGACTGGCTTGAGAGACAGAAGATGATCCATAAGAAAAGTATTGGGGTCAGCCAAACAAGTCACTATACACTTGTGAGCATCATCACGGGCCTGAGATGCGTTCTCTTCTGTGTATGTGCCAAGCAGTTCAATCATGACTTTTGTGGCAAGCTCCCTGACATCAGAAGACAAATGTTTACACCATAAAATAATGATATCATTCTGAGCAGGCAAATAAAGGTAAACAAATATTTATCTGAAACACAGCAAGCAAGCAATGGGTATGGAATAAATCAAATAAATAACTAGAATATATTGAAATGTAATGTCTCTGGGCTGAAATGGAGAGAAGATATGGGAACTGGTCTCCTTGAATGTCCCAGATAATATTTTAGCACCATAATAAATGACAACAGACAAGAGACCCAAGTCAAAAAAAAAAAATAACATGGTGCACTAAGAAACTATTACAGTTATGAGAAATGTAGGATAAGCTAAGATTTTTTTTAAAGGAGATATTTTTACTATGAAAAAAAAAGGTTTTCTTTTTTTCCATGAAATATATATTTATTATTAATATATTTATTATAAACCCTACATTTGCAAATCACCAAAATGAAAATTGGTTAATATGATGTAATTGAAAGAACCTCAATTCTGACACTTCAAGATAACAGTTTTTCCCATAATATTTTATATTATTAACATACAATTGAAAATCTTTGTGTCAAAAACCTTTAGGCCACCTTTTTAAGATGAAACATATAATATATCTTTTAAACCAATTAGTTAAACATGTTTAACTGTTTATAGTTCATTATTTTTTCTTTTAATCTTCACACCACTAAAACTATCCCACTGTACAATAAAAATTAATTTGCCATCTCTCTGACATGTACCCATTATTTTCATCATTTCCTTTCTTCAAAGTATAAAATTGTCATTGGTTTGAGTATGACATTATATTATGAAATAAGGTTTAATTATAACAATTGTTCCTGGGTTGAAATAATGAGCCAGCCTAAAAGACTGATCACTTTGGATATCCCAGATATTTATGTAGCAACAATTACATGTGTTGATAATAAATAATCATCAGCATGGTTTATTATTGCATGTTTCTTTAATTAACAACATTGCATAAAAATATCTTTTTTAAAGATAAATAACTTCTAGCTTGGTATAGAATCACACAAAGAAACAAGTTTACACTAAAACAATAAGAATATATTATAAGTTACCGCATATTGCAAGCAATTAAAGACTCGTGCAAAGTCCTATATAACATTTGAATTTTAGCAGAGCTGATTTCCCATAAATTTATCCACTTTTTGATCTGTTGGCAAAAAAAAAATATAAAAATCATTGTACGTTTCACCTTGATTATTTTACAAGGCAAAAAATCACTTCAGTTTTAATACTGTTGGTAATTTTAAGAACAAATAAATTGATGAAAAATCCTATACAAAAATCTTACTTTCTCCAAGTCAACAGGCACCATGGACAACAGATCATTCTGCCCTGCAAGACGTACCATACTACACAGAACAACATAGCGCAGACTAGCCTCCTCCTCCAATCCATAAAATAAATTACTCAGCCTATAAATAGAAGAATTCAAAACAGCTGAAGTCAAAAGCTTAAACGTGGGGATAATGATAAATAACAATCCAAATCTACGAGACCAACAAAAAATTATGACAAAATATATCATTTATATTGAAATGTTATCATACGTACATCCTTAGCCTAATGGCAACTCTCTTGTCACCCTCTGGCAATTTCCCAACCTTTTCACAAAACAGTGTGACCACACTCTCTGCCTCCTGCACTGGCACCACAAGGAGCAGTGAAATGATCCCATTGAAAACCATTTCAATATCTGAAAACAAATTTTTTAAAGTTTTATATAGAAAATCAAAACCAAACAGGTGTAAAAATTAAAAGCAATACACTAGATTAGTCTTAAACATGCATTTGAGAGAAATAATTGTTATAGTTGAATACAAAATAAAACCTCAAGAGTTATATTAATTTCTTATTGTTACATTTAAATTTAACATTGATGCCTATTTTTATATTTCTCACCTGCTTCATTGTTTAAACTCCAACAAAATTTGCTGGCTTCAATAATATTTTTAAGGTCAGTTAAAAGACCAGACTCAGCATTTTCTTCTGAAATTTCAGCCCCCAGTGATTTTAAAAAGGTTCTTAATTCTAATGTCTGAAAAAGATTGGAAACAATATATAAAAAATGGGATGTTGTTTTCAGTTATAAATGACAATGGGAGCACAGTGTTGTAGAGCAAGTTTTTGGGGGTCCCTTGTGGAAAACTTTAATGGTGGGCACCTTCCATTCTAAAACTAAAAGGAAAAATTGAATCTGCTCTTAGCCAGAGGTCCTTTTGTCTTCCAGCCCCTTGTACAGTGCCACACTCCTGTGGGAGCATAACATTAATAAATAATATATCAACTGACCATCTCTTTGTTGTGCTCCCATATTACCAGTAGGCCCTATATATATAAATTGAAATAGCTCTTGGTTTGAGAATTATAGTGTGAAAGAAAGGTTTCATGATGACAATTGTTCCTGGGTTGAAATAATGAGCCAGCCTGAAAGACTGATCACTTTGGATATCCCAGATATTTATATAGCAATAATTACATGTGCTGATAATATACAAATAATCATCAGCATGGTTTATTTTTGCTTCTTTTTAGTAATGGCGCCTTAGGCTGATATTTTGTCTGATCCTAAACCAAAAAGCTTTAGGTCAACAAGTAGTAAATATTTGTTGATGGCTTTTTCTACAACAAATTAAGTTGACCATGTTTCCTATATTATATGGTGTAAAATATTGAGAAATTGATGCCACTTTCACCTAAAGCATAAATTTTTGTAAAATCTCTAAGTTGTTAGTTTGAACAATGTCACGTTTTATTTTACATTTCAGAACTAGGTTTGTTATGTCAATTTATAGGACTTACAAATGTTCATCAATTTTGTCAATACTCATGTTTTCAGGGTTCTTGAAGCAAAGTTAGAAAAACATTACAGGAGAAAAACAACAATTTCAGGAGGGTTTAACAAAAATTGGTCATAACCAAAATGCGATAGTGTATTTCACTCACAATCACTGAATTTAGTAGGCCTACAGAGAAGGCAAAACCTCACTGACAATGATAAAGACTTTTTATAAAGAAATCAATTTTACACCAACAAGTAAGAGAGAACATAAATTGACAAGCTTAGGAAAAGTGCATGATTAGATTGCAGGATGCAATTATAATCCTTTGTAGCCTCTATAGAAGCATCTGTAACACATTGCATTATAAGTTAGCCTATAAAGAAAACAACAGTCTGACAAGTAGGCTCAACTATCACTTTGACAAGTACACAAGTCAAGTGAAAAGTATAAAGAAAAGTTAGCTAAATTGTGAAGTCAAACATTAATTAGGACATACAAGACATAAATAGGCCTACATAATAAATTGTATTGTTTTGTGCTGTGTATAGAGTATACTTTCCACTCATAAGGATCACCAGACTAGGCGGCTAGGCCTCTCCATGACTATGATGCGTGTAGGTACAGTGTAGCATAGCACATAGCATAGCAGTATTAGCAGGAATATCTAATTTCTTAATTTAGTTTAGTTTTAGGACTTTTAGGTCTACTAAAAACAGTTTTGTCTACATTTACATCCCTTCAATTTAATGAAAATAAATTTTAGGCCTAATTAAAATAATAGGCCTACCAATATATATGAGTTTTGGTAATTTCAGATTTTAGCGTCAAGAATTTGTTATAAAAACTGCCGACCTGTTATACTATTAACTATTAAGAATTAAGTATAAAAATAAAAGTACTATCTAGATATCTAGACCTAGAAATTAAACTACATGTTAAAGTGTAGGAAAGCTTTTTTACCTAATTTTTAGACAGCTGTGAATGTAAAAATTAAGTTTATTTTTGTTGTCGAGTCTTTTTTTAGTACACATTACACATTCTATGAAGTCTATTAGAATACATTTAAAAAAAAACAACATCTGAGCCGCGGTCATTCGATTTTTTTTAAATATTTAAACCAGTAGTAGTAGTACAATTCTACTCGTAGTCGTAGGTCATTAAATTATTGACAGTAACAAATTTTGCTTATCGAAAACAGGGATCTGTGCCGGCATTCGATGGATCGGTGTCGTGCGTTATGTTGCGAAAAAGCTTCTATTTTTTAAAATAATAAATATATTTCATATGTTAATAATGTCTATTTTCAATATAATTACCTGTAGAGGAACAGCAATGTCAATAAAAACTGGAACATTCATTTTAAGTGTCAATATTTCTAACGTATGAGAAATTTGACAACCATGCGTTAAGGGGACATAATAAGCAATGAGTTAAATTAATTCTAAAAATTACATTTGAGTTGTTGTTGGTTTATAAAATGTATATTTGATATGTGTTTCTCTCTCTCTCTCTCTTTATTGTCTCTTTTTCGCCTAATAGTATTTACGCGGTTGCTTTTTTTTCTGGTAAACAATTATTATTACTATTCAAATTAGCGAGATGAAAGCATTTAATAAAATGAATGAAGTTTTAATAAAATCTGGATACTCGTTTACAAAATAACTGAAACTAACTCTCACCACAGAAGAACAGGTAAATATTTATGTTAGACCTACAGCTTAGCTTCCATGTAATGATAAATGACGATATGTAGGCCTACATAGTATATACTTACTTCATGTAAGTTAATAGTTAATATACTTTAAAAAAATAATCAATTTTTTAATACCGCTTATATTTAAAAAAAAAGTGCTAGTTGGATTAAATAGCTTTAGATTTAGGAGGTGTAGAGTGTAGTATATAATTTATAAATAAAAGTATAAGTATAAGTATAGTATAGTCTTACTATAGTCTATAGTGACTCTATAGTGTAGGCCTACACGTAGGTTTCAATTTCTCAGTTCTCTGTTAAAAAATAATAGCGCTGCCTAGGCCTAACCTAATCCTAACTTATTACTATTTTACTAAGTATTAGTATTAGTAAATATTAGTATTTATTATTAATAGCCTAATAAAATTATTTATTAGTATATTAGTCCTATACCATTGTGAATTGGATTCAATTAGCCTACTGATTTATGTTATTGTTATGTATTATGTTAAGTTGTTATGGCTTGTTTTTCCAATTTTTATAATAATAATGATTTATCAATCATAATTTATGATTATGGCTATGGACTTTGGACATTCTTCTAAAAATTTTGTAAACGATTGTTCTCCTCAACCTACTTTTATTTGTCAATTTAGCCTAAATTTAGGTTAAAAATTTTATGAGTTGGTTCGGGTGTATGGCGGTTAGTTCACCGGACTGTCATACTGTCAACCAAAAACCTGTAAAACTTATAAGAAATGGCTTATGGGATGTCTTAACTTTTGTTCCACCACTACTACTACCATGACCATAATCATTGATAATGAAAAATACCATAATTTGTCATTATAGCCTTCTATCATTTATAACTAATAAAATAACCGTAAATCATAGTAAATGCAGTAATAATTAAATGTAAATAGTAAATTATGCAACTAACTTATACTAATAATAGTGGCTAATGGAGTAGAGTATTTCTTTTATGTCATACAAGAAAGTATGTGGCTAATACTAATATCTTGTTTTATAACTTATAATAAATTACAAGTTTATCTTATAAGTTTACAGTCGTTCTTTCTAGATAGAAGATTATTACATCCACTTGGCCCAAAACTCCTGCTGGGCAGAAGGGATCAGTTGGCGGCAGGGATAGAACATGCAACGTATTGGTTGACAGTCAGGTGAACTAACCGCAGGACCAGCCGGCCTCGTGAATCGTAACATTGTCATTGAGTCTGAGTGAGGCTCATCATTGTTAGCAAGTCAAAATATATCCGATATATAGTGACATAGATATAAACCATATTTACAATTTAATAGCTTTCAATACACATAGCTAAGCTTTGTTAAATTTTAATAGTTTTACTCAATGAACTACATTGAATTGACATTGTTTATTTTGATCTGTAAATATTAGATAAGAAAAATGATATGAAAAGTTAACTTTTTAATTGCTGACTGCTCTAACTCATTTGCTACTATCCTAGATTCCAGAAACACCCCTTCAAGTACTAACCAATAAAATTTAGTAATCTATTATTTAATATTTTTAAATGACTAAATATTACCCAATATTAATCAAACACATATTATATAACATTGTCATTGAGTCTGAGTGAGGCTCATCATTGTTAGCAAGTCAAAATATATCCGATATATAGTGACATAGATATAAACCATATTTACAATTTAATAGCTTTCAATACACATAGCTAAGCTTTGTTAAATTTTAATAGTTTTACTCAATGAACTACATTGAATTGACATTGTTTATTTTGATCTGTAAATATTAGATAAGAAAAATGATATGAAAAGTTAACCTTTTAATTGCTGACTGCTCTAACTCATTTGCTACTATCCTAGATTCCAGAAACACCCCTTCAAGAACTAACCAATAAAATTTAGTAATCTATTATTTAATATTTTTAAATGACTAAATATTACCCAATATTAATCAAACACATATTATATAACAGAAAAATTTCTCAGCTTTGTAGAAATGCAGCCTATAATTTAATATACTTTTATTTACAAAAAATATGGAATTACAAGGAATCATTGTTGGGGTCGGAAGTTAAGCTCAATACTTTTAGTCTCCCTTGCATCAGAATCAGATTAACGTAAATCAAGTTTTAATGGAAATGTATCTAAGTCTCTTTAATTTAATCATCCTTATTATCAGAATCAGAGTTATTGTCAAATATTATATTTTTGGTATTGATTAATAAGTCAAGAAATTAAAGGGCCATCACTATATGAAGAAAAATTGCAAGAATAACAGCCAGTGAAAACTACCCCAACTTTGATAGCACATATAATAAAAACAAAGTCATTACTGTTTTTTTTAAAAATGAAACTGACTATATTCCTACTTGTTGGTGTTTAAACCACCCCAAAGGATGGGCTTCGAGAAAGCAATAAATAATGATTGGTTAGTCATGTGTGGGGGGCACTTTAAGGTGCATTAGTACAGAGAGGGGTCAGGTACATTGAGTCGATACAGTAGCAAATGAATTAAGACATGTCTTTTTTAAAGACAACTCCGGAATTCTTTTTAATATGTGTTTACTGTGAAAAGGTAAAATAAAGTGACCCCTATAACAAATTTGACCCATAAGCCCGGTAGCCCTGTAAAGCAGCGTCCACCAGTTTCTGTGACCAAGTCATACTGTGTGATTGTGTTGCCAGTACAATGCCCAGCCACCTTTACTTTTCTCCAATTAACGTCAGGTACCTATGAGAGCTCTGTAGATTATGGTACACCCTCCAGACTTGAACGATTAAATTAGCCTTGACCAGGATCTTAATCCAGGACCTTCAGTATGCTAGAACACCATTCAAATGTTGACTACTATCTAAATCTATTTAAATTGACTTTGCTCTCCTTACTTTACATCTAGACTTTTCCCCTCCCACACACACTGATACAATTTATAATTTCTACCAATGCCAAGGGCCATTCTAACAATTTATTCCTATGGGTCTTTTATTATATTCTTGGTTTTAGTATTAAATATATTCCTAAATAAATCCCACTAGAACTTAACCACAGTTTTGTAAGTATTAAAAAAAAAAGTAAAGTACCCATCGGACCAAATTGATTATATGGCTGGTGAAGCAGCATTCACCAGTTTCAGTGGCCACAGTATACTAGGGGATATGTGACCAGCACAATGCCAACCGCTTTTACTTTACCCCAACTAATGTCAGGTACCCATCATAGCTGGATAGACTCAGGGACACCCTTAAGTCCCAGGAAAAATCCTAGCATCCAACAGGAATAGAACCCAGAGTCTACGGATTGCCAGTCGAACGTGATACCGCTAGGCCACTGTACTTTTCACTTATTTCCTTTTTTTTTTAATTTGTTCAAATTTTTTTTTAAAAGTAGAACTGTTGTTTTACCACTTGTTTATTAGTATTACTAATATATAATCATTTCTATCTTGTCCAGTTTCATAAACCTGGTTAATCAGATGACAAGCAAGAAACTCAAGTTTACAGTTGGGTGCTTTCAAGACACATAAATATTATTATGTCTGAAACTCTGAGCTTATTCCTTTAAATCATTGAGCACCTGTTGGCCATACAAAAATGGTAAACTATTTAGAAACTGTTACAATTTTTTTTTGGTTCTCTTTCTGAAAGTTGATATTCTAAAAAGTGGATCATTGAAATACAAAATTTTGAAGCTAGCAGGTCTTTAAGTCCAATTGAATTACTTCATGCATATATGTTTTCATAGATCATCTATTGAAGCTAGCAGATCTTTAAGTCCAATGGAATTACTTCATGCATATATGTTTTCATAGATCATCTATCTTGGAAAACTTAAATGTCAATTTTAGAATCGCAGATCTTCCACTTATGAAAACAGTGATGAGTCTGGGTCTGATTGGGACTCGACAGTCAATGAATCTCCAACACGCACAGATCCCCAGAAAATCTCTCTCCCTGTGCCCAATAAAAACGATGAAGTTGAGTATGCCATTGTGCAGCCAAAGTCTCAGAAAAAATTAAAAGGTAATTACCGTTATTGGATATCCTTATAACTATAACTGTTGTTAGCAAATGTGCTTAAGTTTTAATTCAAGGATTTTGTAAGTCTGGTTAAAAATGCATATGTTAGTGACAATGGATTAATGAGAGTTTAAATGTTATTATTTTTATAAATATCAGCCCATGATGTGGTCAACAACAAAGAGGTCATTAATGAGAAATCTAAAAATGGGAAAGCCCTGAGAGGTCAAGCTTCCACTGTAGAATCAAATTTGTCTAGGTAAGTGCCAAATTGCTTTGATAAAAAACATACTAATTGTATTGGGAGTTGGGGGTGTTGGAAGGAAGTAATGATTTAGCTTTTGTAATACAGTGGTACCTCGGGCTACAAACTTAATTCATTCCTGAATTCAGTTCTTAACCTGAAGCGTTCATAACCTGAAACATTCAAGAGGAAAAAAATCATACTTTTAAAAAAAATATATATTATCAAACAGTAATTTCCTTTTAAAAGGCAAAGAATATGTGTACTTCACATATTAAATAAAGAACCCAATCAAATAAAAGTTGCTTTTCATTGATCCAGATAAAGAGAAGACTTTGAACTTTCTCTCAAATTTGAGGTCAGTGCATCTTTGTTCTTTATGATGGTGTACCCATGCTGTACTGATGTCACACACACGAACGCCATTTACGTATTACATAATTATTTCTTTCTTTACCTACATTATTATAAATGTTTGCTTCCTAGCAGCCCCTCTATCGTTCGTATAACATCATAATTGATGAGGCTAACAAGGACCACAATGAAAGAGAAAAACTAAACAGAGTGCCACTGCTAAGAAACTTAATTTGCTGTGTAGTAAGGCTAATGAAATCAAGGTTGCGCACACATGCAAAACTAGGATAGGCCTACTAGGCTAACCTAAGTATTGCGGGTACTGTAAGTGATTGTATGCCACCAACTTGAAACCTTCCTATCTGTCTCTTTTCGTTTGTAACCTGACGTACCACTGTATGATTTATTATTTGATTTTTCTCCCTATATTACACAGTTTTATTCAGAAACTTCTTAACCTACCACTTTTTAAAAATGTAAAATATTGTTAGAAATACAACCAATCAAAGTCTTCTTGTTAATAAATTTATTGTGGGTTTATTAGAAAGGCTAAAATGTCATTCATTTTCAAATAATTTTGCATTGAAAAAGTAAATAACAAATGCAGTCTAGTTCCAACCATTGGCATACACAGCGGTGTGACTGACAGATTCAGCCATTATTTTTTATGTATAGGTCCTAACACAGTATTCTTGTCTAAAGAAAGAATACAGTAAAAAAACATACAATAGTAATCTTTTAGTATTGATGATTCTATTACAGCATATTGTGTCACTTCTTTCTTGCACTCAAATTTTGTTAATGTAGAGATTTAAACAGAAACATCTATAACTATGATGAATTTGGCCTGAAGATTCACTTCCAGACAGTTTTGTGTTAGTCATGTTTGTTACTGGTACTGTAAGATACTTTTTATGATTATTTCAGCCTTGAAAAAATAATTCTAGAATAAATGCTTATTTTATCATCACATTTAGTTGAAAACATAAGTATTAGTTCTAGTTGAAAACATAAATATTAGTTCTGGTTGAAAACATAAGTATTAGTTCTGGTTGAAAACATAAGTATTAGTTCTAGTTGAAAACATAAGTATTAGTTCTAGTTGAAAACATAAGTATTAGTTCTGGTTGAAAACATAAGTAGGCCTATTAGTTCTAGTTGAAAACATAAGTATTAGTTCTAGTTGACAACATAAGTATTAGTTCTAGTTGAAAACATAAGTATTAGTTCTAGTTGAAAACATAAGTATTAGTTCTAGTTGAAAACAGAAGTATTAGTTCTGGTTGAAAACAAAAGTATTAGTTCTGGTTGAAAACAAAAGTATTAGTTCTTTTAGTCCCAGCCTGGATTAAATATTGGAGAAGTTAAATGAGTGAAACAGACAGTATTGCTTTTTAAAATTAAATGATAATAATAAAATTTCTGCAAACTACTCTTGCTAATGGTTTTGTATATGTTAGCACCTCATTAAGTGGTTAGCCTAGGGATAATTATTTGTTAATGAGTTTTGTGTACTGTAATACCTTGCATTTTTCTTTCAACACAAATAGTGATAGTACTTAAACTTAATGCAGAAGAGTTGTCTACGTTATAGACAGTAAAGAAAAATCTACAGCGAACTAAATTTGTTAAACATTTGTACTCGGCTATGGATGTGTCTTTTTATATATTCCCACACTATGTAAACTCCAGACAAAGTTTGGGTTGAGGTTATATTTCACCACAATGGCTAAATTGTAATGATGTTATTTATATATTCTCTGTGAAATCAAATAGGATATTTCTTTTATTTTTCCACACATATCTAATTTGATCATTGTCGGTTTTATGTGAAGTTTTTATTGGTCTTGATAGTTTAAATGTGGCTAGTAAAAATTCATAAAAATATTTTTATTTATTAAAAATCTAAATCTAGCTAAGCGTGGTAATAAAGTGTATCTAACACTTTAAAAGTCATGGAACAGAAATTTTTATTTTTGTCTTACCCTGCATGTTATCGTATGACATGGTTTTAGCTGCAAGAGTTTGGAATGCCATGCTCAGTTTTAATGCCTACCAGACTTCCATTGGTGAAAGTGACGGTGGTTAGGCATTGAGCTGACCATGTGATTTAACCTTTTTCTGCTGTAGGCACTGATATGCAATAGTTATTTGTAGTGTAAATGTTAGATTTAAGTAAATCTGAATGATATTATAATGATAGAAGCAGTGTAAAATCTATTCCCAGCGATAGCACGAAGGACCTGGACAATGCAGCCATTAATTCACCCCCACCTCACCTGTCATCTTTTAGAAGTGCTCTCTCAGGTATTTGCCTTTTTTATTCAACATAATTAGAATAGGATGTTTTTTTGCCTGACATTATATAATTAATCTTTACTTTTATCTGAATTAAACTAGTTTTCTTAAATGAAGGGTGCTATGTTCTAATTAGAGTCTTTATTTAAAAATAGGGATATTATATTTCATTTCTTAGCATATGGCATATGTATTTAATGTATGGTGATATAGCAGTTCTGTGGAAATTCAAATGGGTTGTGGGGTTGAGTAGGGCCCATGTGGGCATGAGAAACAAGTATTTTCATATTGTATGTGCTTTATGTATAATAGCTAATGTATTAAATTATGTATATTATATACTGAATAAACATGTGCACTTCAAAAAAAAAAAAAAAAAAATTTCATTCAGACTATTCCACTTTGTATGAAGTTATGCCTGACATCCCTTCTAAGGGCTATGAAAGCAAAGGGAAACTGTACACAGTGCCAGAGTCTGACATGTTTATGTCCCCTCACAGCCGAGAAGGTGAGTATTCAATCGATACGGTTTATACAGAGCCCTGGCATAAATCCAGCTTGTATATTGCCATTGCTATTCCCTGGTTGATCTAATAATATTTTGTGCCCTTCAACAATTTCCATAAGCTCATTCAGTTCTGATGCTGAAGACTAGGAACAAACTCACGAGACTTTTCAGGACTTGGTTGGTGGAAGTAGCAGGCACACCTACACTGAACTTAGGCGGTCAACCATAACTTGGTTATTTCACCAATTGTCTAAAAAAAAATACTGGACAAGCCTTCTGGCATTTAGGTCCAGGGCGTAACATTGTTAAGGGCTGGACCACGGGTAGGGGGGTGCACACCAAGATCCTGTCCAAGACTAGCCAGCCAGCGGATGCTGAAAAGTTGACATCACATGTGCATAAAGCAATGCCCCAGGTAAATGATATGAATTTCCACTACGGAAAATCTGCTTGGGAAACGCTGAGGGCAAGTTTAAGGCCAAAAATATTTACACATTAAACCATGATGTGACTCCACCCATTTAGATATGCCAAATAGTGCAATGTGTCAGGCAGATGGATTCATGTATTTTTACACTTAAGTTTTTATTTGGAAATGATAATCTAGTTCTAGACTGGTGCTTTGGCATTTCCCTATGAGTCATAAAGGCTAATCAGTATTGTTAGCACCACAGCCCTTTATGCATTCTTTTGGCCGTATAAAAGTATACCCGGTATTAACTCACTATAAATAAATTGCATTTCACAATAATACCACATTTAGACTAAGCTTTGGTTGAAAATTAAACTTTAAGTTTATCTGAAAGAAAATTTTTACCCTGTGTTTTTAATATACTTTTTCTAAGTGACAAACTGGAATGATAGTGATGCCGAAGAGAAAGTCCTTAAAGAATTGCAACAGGAGCGTGAAAAGCAGAAAAAGTCACAAGCTGCAAGGGAAAAAAAACTTAGTTTGCCAACCACAGAAAAAAGTAGGAACATTGATGATGTACTGTTATTGTGTTATGTATTATTTACACTACAATTCATCAAGTCAATTTCTGTATTTAACTTTTTAAATCGTTATTTGTTAAGCATGCTGATTAACAATGGAAGTAATAAAAAGCTTTAAGCTAATCATATAATTAACTTTAATTAAGTTCAACTGAATAGTTAGGCAATTATTAATTTGCAACATTTTTTAAAATCAGTTTCTGCAGAGAATTTGGGTTACATGTCCAGCCCACAAGCTATAAGATCAAATGAATCTGCACTGGATAAAAGAAACCGCACCAATGAAGCTCAAAGAACTAAATTTCCTTCACAAGTTACAGTAAAAATAGACTTCTCATTGCATAGTATTGTAACTGTTCCAACAGTACAGTAAAAATTCAAACTAATGGGGTTCCTTTCAGTCATAAGTGTCCATTAAAGTCATACATTTTTTAAAGTCTTCAAGGTGCATGCATTAGTTGTTTTTTTACTTCAGTAAATGGATTATTAAAATTAAATACAAACATTTGTGGACTTTATAAGAGTCTACAAATATAACTCTGTAACATTTCAAATGTGTATATTACTATATGACATTCATTCCATCTTTACTGTATAGTTTAATCACTTAATAGCAAAATAATTGTTTAACATTTTGCATTTCAAATAAATGTCTTCATCTTTCTAATGAGATAGGAGAAACTAAAGAATCATTCATATAATAGAAAAAAAAACAAATTTTATCTGATAATTTTTTTTTTAAGTAAAGAATTAAAAAAATTAACGAAACTTTGTTCTCCCCCATGGGGCACAGTAGCCAAGCGGCAGCGCGTTCGACTGGCGTTCCGAAGGTCCTGGGTTCAAATCCTGGTGAAGCTGGGATTTTTTCCCAGGACGAGGATGTCCCTGAGTCTACCCAGCTCTGATGGGTACCTGACATTAGTTGGGGTAAAGTAAAGGCGGCTGAGCATTATGCTGGCCACACATCCCCTAGTTTGCTGTGGCCACAGAAACTGGTGAACGCTGCTTCACCAGCCCTATGATCAGTTTGGTCCGAAGGGTACTTTACTTACTTGTTTTCCCCAATAAAAAAAAATCTAATGCCAGTCACAGTTGTCAGCTTGTTCATCATTCACTACATTTCTTCTTTGTTTTGCTTAAACTTAGAGTCCTGAGCCCAGTGCTGAGATTGTTAAAATATCTGGCAACCTAAAGGAAACAGTGCCAGCACCTCAGATAGTACAGTCTAAAATGTCTGCCCCAGTCATAATTAAAGATGCAACGGGAAAAAGGTTAAATTAAGTTTCTACTTCTTAGGCTCTTAGAATCATACTTTGGTTATATTTTGTATTAAATTACTTATTATCTAAGACTCCACACATTTTTTTGATAAATGTATGAAAAACTAATTCTAAATCCAAATTTCGTAACAAGCAATTGCAGTATTATCTCAAACTCTATTTTTTAGTAGGCCCTAATTTTAAAAAACTTGAAGTCTTAAAATAATTTTTTTTAATTTTATTTACAATTTTTGTTTTATTCCTTATTATTTGATTTGTTGCCAAAAAAAAAATAATACTCATTTTGCATCATGACTACTTTTCAGCTGTATCTTCTACTTTGAGGAAGGAAGTCCACATTTTGTTGAAGTCTCTGATGATGAAATCAATGCATATTTGCCAGAAAAAGTTGATGAGTATGTTTTGAGGCTCAGATATGATGGCTAGTTAGTTCCTTTAATGCTAATTTTGCTGCCTTGTACTGTCCTCTTGCTTCTTGCACTATACCTAGGTCATGGCATTTTGTATAGATATTACCCCTTAAAACGTACCTAGAAAATCTTTATAATTACTTTAATTATCCTATTTTTAAATACTTTTTTAATATGTAATATGTGCTTAACAATTTGGGTGAAGTTGAAATTACTCATTGTTATCTTCTTAGATTTATTTCTACTTATTGTTATTCTTCTTATTTTTACTTCTACTTATTTATCATCACTCAAAGCTAAGCTTTCTCATACACTCCCAGCTTTACAGCAGAATATTATTTTATGAAATTCAAGAATGCAATATTTAAGAACACAAGGCTTGTGAACATGGCTTGCTTGCCCTAGAAATTGAATTGGTCTTATTGACTTACTTTCTTTTATACTAATTTTGATTACAGTGTGTACACCTTAAATTACATTAAAAATGAAGATATGCGTGTTAAATTATCTGACAAATAGATAGAATGCATTGTTTTCTACACATTTATCTTAGATATAATAGTATAGATTGACATTTGTTTATTGCAGGCTGGAAAAATTGTTTCGACGTGTTTGGAGAGAAGTGTTTGCTGCTTTTCGGGTTTTGACCTCTATAGTGACCTTGTTTATTGCTGAGCTGCTTCTCTTTATCGTCCACCATATTGTGCGGCCTCTGCTCCTGGACACGATTCGGGCGATTGGTGACTTTTTGTTCAAGCCTCTCTTTACTCTCCTCTTCAACGTCATCATTCATCCAATCTTTGCTTTGCTCTGGAACACGCTGAATGCACTTAGCCAGGCACTGGAACCTCTCGTCAGATTACTGGGAGCCATTTGTACACAGGTGTGTGGCTTATATTTTTTTAAGTTAAAGAAATTCCTTCTTTACTCCTGTGGACATTGAGGTCCTGGAAATTACCAGGTGAAGAATAACCTCACTGCCCACTTGTATGTTGTAAAGGCAACTAAAAGTGGGTTGTGTATAGGGTATAACCCATGTAATTTAAACCTATACCCCCCCCCCCCCTTTGTGATGTTGTTTGTCAGAGGTTTACATTGCCCTTCCCGGGCTAGAGGTTTTGCGCTCCTTCTGTTGGGAGGGGGAGCTCTGGTGTTGGAAGGGAGGGGCCTGGTTCCTGGATGTGACCATTTCATAGAGCATTCCCAATATCTGAAAAAAAAAAGGCCTAGCCAGGAATCATTTGAAGAGTTCTGTGGAGAATGGACCATAGGCCAGCCCCATCTTATTCTTAGAACACAGAAACCCTGGCTCAATGTAGCCCAATTGCGGAGTAACAGTCACAAGTGCTGGGTGTAAAACTGAAAAATTCCTCAAATTGCTGGGTTTGGTCCTCTCAAGATATTTGTTTTTAACTAACCTAAATATTAGATAGTATTCCAATAATCTAGTTTAACTGGAGCTAAACCTAAAATAAATTTGATCAGAAAAGACTTCCATTGTTTTTATATTTTGAACTATATATATAATATGTCATTAATTAAATAACAATAATAATATATTCTTTCAACCCACAGGTGGCCATTGTCTTGAGAGCTTTCAGGCTGTTTGTTGTCAACAACAATTCTCCGGCAGCCAATGGTTACAGACGAGAAACTGACGTGGTTTAAGAACTGGCTAATCTTTAGAGTTGTGAATTCAAGCAAAGAGATCTGTTCTGAACACCAGTTTTACTTACAATACTTACATTCCTTCCAAACATTTTTTAAAAATTATTTATAATTATAAGAGGAATTATTTCCCTTTACAGGTAGAGGCACTTTTTTTTATCAAAAGTTTTCCAAAACTGACCTGGGTTTGAACATTGCCAAAATAAATATAGTTTCTGTGATTGTAATGAACTGTTGTTAAAATATTATTTGTACCTCAACTCTAACTGGTTCTAAATTTTCGAGCATCATTATCATTGTTTAAATTTGTTTTCTATTAAGAAAAAGAAAAGATTTTATTTGTGATATACTATTTTGTTTTTTTTAAGTATGAATAAATGAAAGATATTAATATTTATCACCATTTAAATGAGTTAATGAGAGCATAAATAAATTTAAAAAAATATATAGATGCACATTTACATGTCAACTTAAACATTTTCAACACAACTGAAGTAAACTGTTTCATATATTGACCTGTGGTACAACATAAAGTTTTTGAGTAATATATCCCATCAATATCAAATTTGTAATTGTTTTCTTTTTTTCTTTCAAAGTATCCATGTTTTAGAATTGTATTCATTTAGATGTTCTGTGTCCTAAAACTAAAAGAAAATTATCTGGAATGTACGCTGTAGATAATTGTTATCTGTTATAATTTATAATGATATATTGTTGTTTTATTCATTCCAACTGTCTCAGCATGATTTAAACTTCTCAATCATAATATTATTCTACCTTAAATCTAAATGACATATACCGATACTTCTATCATGCTAAAGAAAATAATTACGGTAACCTTTCATATGTAATGTTATGCTTTTTTTTTTAAATGTAAATTTTATTATATTATGGTAAGGAAATTTTTTTTTTTCAGGGTTCATTCATATCATTGTGAGAGCACTATATCCCAAAAATTAATGCATTTACATTTAAATCAAAAATATTGCCATGAAAATTTGAAAAATAACTTGTGCCTTTATAATTGTTTGCACAAATGCACAGCATCAGTTGTTGTTTTTTTCATTACCGTCCAGCATAGTTTACTCATGGATGTATGTAGTTAGTAGTAGCATCTACTATAAATAAACTCATAATTTAAATGCTCAGTTTTTATCTGCCAACATGTACATGATTTTACAATTAATTGTTCGCTGTATTCTGTGTGTGCAATTTATATTATTTGCTTTTGAAGATTTTTTTATTGATATTTATCAAGTTGTGTATGTATACATTTGTATATTTTGTTACCGTAATCTCAAATAAAGGCAGAGTTTATTGGCTGCAAAAATCTTATAAAGTGTAAATCTTTTTTATTTACTTTAGTTCATGCTTCACATGTTGTACTTGAAGATTAATCAGATTTAATCTTTTATTTTTTTGAAACGCTCCCTGTATTGTGAGGGAAAACCATTTTTTATACTAGTAATTAAACATTACAAAACTGAAACAAATTCAGAAAAGTGCTATTAATATTATTAATTGAGTTAATTGCAAATGATTATTCACCATTAGTGAAAGTTAAACATTCAGAAACACTTCAGAAGAAAAGATTAAACAATGAGAATTAAATTCTAACTTAGCAATACAAAACAGCAATGTAACAACTAAATTGAACTTAGTCACTTAGCAAGGAATAAAGATAAAACACTTTTCATACTGGTATTTATTAATACATTTATTAATACAAATACAAGTTCTTTTTCTTTCCAGCAGGTGGTAGTTTGGGCAGAGAACAGCTTGTTGATCTAGTCAATAAATAATTCTCAATAGTAACAATGCATTTACAGTTAATTATCAACAAAAGCAATAACCATCTACATCTACAAATATTAATTTACACCTCATCTGTTCTGTTGTTTCTCCACAATGCTATTGCTGTTTTGATGGTCTTAAAAAAATATATATATATTATGTCACATTTCTCCATGCTATAGCAAAGCATGCTCAGTGGACTACAAATTTGAATCAATTGTAAGGGACATAAATTAGAAGGGCACTTGAAAGATTTGAAAAACTGACCAGTGGGCTTGTTTGAAATTTGACATATGATTCAATTAATTAAATGAAAGTATAAACAATATCAAACAATCATTCTCATTAAAAAAAAAAGCTGTCTAGATTACACTAACATGCACAGTGACAAACTAGCCATTTTGATTTAAACTACCAGTAAATTTAAACTTTAAATTTTTAGGGGCTCCCAAAACCTTTTCAACATTGAGTGAAAAGGGTTTTAAACTTTCCCCACATGAAACTGAAACGGGCTTCATCATACATCTGCAGTCAGTTGGCCACGTTAAGCAATAGCTCTAACTTTTTCATTGGCTGAAAGTGAAAGTCGGGGGTCAGCAGAGCTTATGCCCATAAATAGTTGTGGAAATAAGTTTATAAACTTGGAAAATATACCTTCTACCCACGCAACACTACACTATCAACATCGGTACTTTCTTACAGTTATAGGTACAGTCATAGCATAGCCTGCAATTTCCCTTAGATTAGCACCATGAAACATGTTCTTAGGATCTGGCTTGTTATTTGTGTCTTTTCTGTTTGTCGTTCGATCAACTTTATTCAATAGATTCTGCTGGCAGTCTATATCATTTTCAAGAGAGGTTTGTGAAGTGTTTATCATTGCACATCCATCGCCTGTTGAGATTAGGGATCTTTCTTTATTTTTTTCTACAGTTTCACTCAGAACAATATCTTTGTTTTTGGACTTTTTCTTCTTCTTTTCCCCTGCACTATCAGACAAATTCTCAGCCGTTTCTACAGTTTCACTTGGAACCATATCTTTATTTTGGGACTTTTTCTTCTTCTTTTCACCTGCACTATCAGACAAATTCTCAGCCGTTTCTACAGTTTCACTTGGAACCATATCTTTGTTTTTGGACTTTTTCGTACTTTTCTTCTTTTCCCCTGCACTATCAGGCAAATTCTCCCCTGTTTCTACACTTTCAATTGGAATTGGAACCATATCTTTGTTTCTGGATTTTTTCGTTCTTTTCTCCTTTTCCACTGCACCATCATGCAAAGTCTCCCCAATATCTACAGTTTCACTCTGAACCAAATCTTTGTTTCTGGACTTCTTACTTTTCTTCTTTTCAACTGCACTATCAAGCAAATTCTTCCCTGTTTCTACACTTTCACTTGGAACAATTTCTTTTCTGGACTTTTTCTTACTTTTCTTCTTTTCCTCTGCACTATCGGGCAAATTCTCCCCCATATCTACACTTTCACTCTGAACCTTATCTTTGTTTCTTGACTTTTTTTTACTTTTCTTCTTTTCACCTGCACTATCAGGCGAAATCTCCCCTGTTTCTACACTTTCACTAGGTACAATTTCTTTGTGTTTGGACTTTTTCTTAGTTTTGTTGTTTGATTCGTCTGTGCTTGTTTCTGTTATTTCACTGTTTTTTTCCTCCTCAATGTGGTCTATTGTTTTCCTTTTCTTAGACTTCTTGTCTTTCTTCGTGGTGTTTGGTTCATCACCCACAGCTTCAACATTTGTCGCAGCACCTTTAGACTTCTTTTTGGTGTTCATTTCAGGAGTTTCCATGTTAGCCTCGCGCACACAAACTTCATCTCCATCTAATTTTCTTCTTTTACGTTTGCCTTCAGTAGCTGCATCATCTGTGTGCTCTACCTGTCTTTTCAAGCTAACCACTTCAACACAGTCCCTTGTGTCACTTTTACATTTCACATTAGCTTCAACAAGATCAGTCGCATCAACACGATTCTTCTTTTTCTTCTTTCTACTTATCGCCTTGGTATCAATGTCTCCATCTTCAACATTTGATTTCTCTTCCGATAAAAGACAGAGATTTGGGACATTTGCATTTTCTGCAATTTCTCCAGAGCTGCCATTTTTGCCGTCCTTTTTCTTAGCCTTTTTTTCTTTAAAATCATAGTTAGCTAGTGTCTCTTCCTCTACACACTCCTGAGATGAGTAATTTACTTTATCTGATTGAACTGTCTCTCTTTCCTGTTTGTACATGAACCGTGCGGAGCCGTAGCCGAAAACAGTTGGGTATCTGTTCTCATCATCAGTTTCTTTTAGTTTGTTTTCTGAAGGACAATCTGTAGTCTGGCACTTTGCCCTTTTGGCCTTCAATGCAGCCATTTTTTGTGAAAAGTATTCTTGAACACTTGTGCTGCTCTTGATGGTTGTGATGCCATGTTTCTTCTCGTCACAGTCACTTCCTGAGTCGATCTGCATGACAAGAGATAAATCATCAAAATTTATTTACCGGTATAATTAATAAACGCTGACAACACAGATTTAAAACAGTTCTTAATATAATGTAAGATAACATGTTTTATTAATTGATGTAAATTTGGTTTCATAACATGTGAAAAATAAATATGCAAAAAAAAAAAAAACAACATCCAAACAATATTAACTCAGTTAATTTAGTACAATTACTATATATATACTCGCGTATAAGTCACACTTTTTTACCAAAAAATTTCAACAAAAAGTAGGGGTGTGACTTATACACCTAACATTGTTTTTAAAAAGTTTGAAAAACATCACTATTCTGTCATAAAGTTTCCTACATATCCGAATAACCCCTATAGTTGATTGTAGTGATGTAGAATTACTAGGATATACGTAGGCCTACATTTTAGCCTACATTTAGAAAACTTTCGTAGGTGTAAATATTAGGCCTAGTACCTTTATATAACTGAAATTGAAATGGATAAATATTTTAGTTTTTTTCAGACACATCCCCCTTTTTTTCCTTTGAACTTTGACCGATTTTGTATTGCCGAAACTTTTGTATTGCCGAAACTTAGCGTAAGTTTAAAGGCGGCATTTTGTGGTATGCTTATTGAATGCAAATTACAGTATGGAAAGAATCATAAATGTGTGAAAGCCTGTCTAGGCCTATAATGTAGGTAGGCCTATAAGCTTGTAGTGTAGCTTAAGATGCATTTTATTTAGGACCTAAGGCCTGGGCTTTAAGTCTATAGCCTACAAATAAGGCAGTGTTTAGCTTTCCGATAAAACCGCACCATGTCTAAGCAATGTTTCCAAAACTACGATCGGCCGATGGACGCGTGAAATGTAAACAGTTTGTTTTATTTTTCATTAGTTTTATGTAAGAGTTGAAAAAAAACACAGCTTATTGTCGGTCATGCAGTCGCGCTTGAAATCAGTACAAACAATGTTAACGGTAATTAGGACACATGTAAGGCGCAACTATCAATGCCTGTGCCGCACAGTCTAGTAATGACGCACTTCAAAGGGCTTTTTTTTTTGTGTAGACCCACTATAGAATGACAATAGGGATAGGAACTTGAGTAGGGACAGGGACTTAGATGGAGAAACTGATATCTTCCTTTCCCATATCACTAATGTCTGTAGGCCTATTGATCGGTTGTTTAAAATAAATGAAGCCCTGCCTTCATTTGATTAGGTTTGCCTAATGCACGATTGAAAGAACTTTTTAAGGGAAGTTTCCAAATTAGGTTGAATAAAAAGTTATGTAGACCTATACTAAAATAGAAGGAATATAACTATTATTGTTGGTTATTAGTGTTATTAATGTAATTAGTTTAAAGTTTTAATTAATATATGTGTAATTAACTTTAAAGTAAATCAATAGGCTTAATTATAAAGCAAATACTTGTAGCCTATAAAGCCAAAGGCTCTAGGCCTATACTATAGGCTCTAGGCCTATACTATAGGCTATAGTTAGTCTATAGTGTAGTAGAAGGCCCTAAATAGTAACTGGTACTAGTAGGCCTACTAAAAATGCTAGTAGCAGGGCTAAACATATAGGCTACATATTTATACCGTTAATGGCCTATGGTTTATACTCCTATACCTAACCTAGTACAAGAAAATTGTATAGTGATCAACATGATAGATGGGCTATGCTTATAATGCTATAGACTATAGGCATAGGCTAGGCCTATGTATTTTTTACTAAAATATTTTCCGTAGTTATTTTGATCAAAAATATGTATTTTGCCTTAGTAGGCCTATTGTAGTAGGCCTATTCCTATTTTGTTTTTCAATGGTCAGTAAAAGAGTAATATGCGTTTAAATTTATAGTACAGTGATTATAGTAGGCCTAGAGCTAAAAAAAATGTGTCGCTTTCCGAGAAAATATTATTACTTGATGATTCTCAAAATTGTATTTTTAAACATGCGATAACCGGTAATTCTGTAATCATTAGTAATTAGTATGGCCATTATGGCTTACTAGAAATAGCCTGTGGGGAAACCACAGGGGTAAAGAATTTAGTTTTATGTGTTTTTATATTTGGTATGCTTTTTCAAAAGTCTGGGAAACAGGAGCTAGAAGGTAAAGTAGCCCCAAGTCATGGTTTTAAATTTAAGAAACTTGTGAACACTGCTTCATGTTCCCTATGGATCAAATTGGTCTAAAGGGGATGTATATTTTACCACAACTCGTGTGAGGCCAGACATTATAGCCATAGGGAAATTGGTAATAGCCTAATATATAGGCTAACATGTGTCCACGAAAAGCAATATTCATTCAGTGCCGTTGCTAGGGATTTTTGGGCTCCCCTCAAGTAGGGGCCGGGTGACTTTCGAATTTGGACCCCACTCTCCCTCCCCTAGCTACGCCACTGTATTCATTTTTATATCAAGTTACTGTACCTAAACTGTTGTGTTTCTTTTGTAAATGTTTTAAATATCTGTACTCATTATCCCATACACCCGTTTTTGTTTAAATAATCAATTTTTGTTCAATGTAGGAAAAGTAGGGATAATGTTAATAAGCTGATAATTTTAAAGTCAATTAAAAATAAGTTTATTATGTTATTGTGTGTATGTATTTGTAAGTGAGGCAGACAGACATGTAGGCCCCAGGGGCATATTAATATTGTTTAGATATTTCCAAAGTCTAAAATAAGATGGACCGCTTGCTTTAATATTTACGAATACAAACGTAATTATAGACCTAGGGTTTAGTAACTTGCTATTATTTTATGAATGGAAAACTATAAACTATAGGCCTACTTATCCCAGTTGTTTGTTATTGCGTAGAATTTAAAAGAATATTTGAGACGTAAAATACTGACGCATAGATGTAAATTAAAACTATTCAATAATGTATTTGTAAAAGTAAATGTTTTAATTTTTCAATTTCTTCGTTTCATTACTTCTCATTGAGAAATTGTAGAATAATACTTTATAGGAGGATCGTCTGTAATATATTAGACGCTTCTGTAATATATTATAAGTTTAGAAATATAATTAATATTTAAATCAAAAGTTGTATAAGTTTACAGCAGAAGTCTTTTGGATCACGCTTTATTTGCTGCGCACCAAAAAAAAACACGATTCACTGAGCTCTAAAAAAAGCGCACGCAGTCCTCTTATTATAGTCTTTGATATTACGTCATGTGTCTATACTCTCAAAACCAAGTCGCTAAGCGTTCCGGAATGACAGATACATTTCTTTGGGTAATTATTATATAGATAATACTTTAATAGACTTATATGGTATTGCATCGGTAGGCCTAGAGATTCGTTGTTTTTTTAAATCGCTACATTTTTTTATGAAAAAAAGTTGTAATCGGTCTTTGGCGGCCATGTTTTAACACAAAAACGTTTCGTAACAACCAGGTTTGGGTATCAAAATATTAGCCTAGGCCTACGGTATATTGAAAAATAACGGAAGTAGCAAAAACAAAACTAAACACTTCCGAGCTCGCTCATTTTTGTTTTATTTGGGATTTTTTTACGATTGACAGACATGACAAAAAATAATAATAATAAAAAATTGCCGAAAATCGGAATTTTAAGGGCTTTGTCGGAATTTCGGGATGAGGGGTGAAAAATCCGTATAATCCCGAGAAAATCGGAAGGGTTGGCAGGTCTGATTTATAGATGACAAAATTGAGACTTCTATTTACTTCTAACAGATAGGGGAATTGATAAGTTGTCTAAACAGCTGTTCAAACTAACATGGATGACAACAACAAAAATGTGATTCTGGTTTGTCGGATGGTTCCTCTCATGTTTGTAAACATAAAGGTATATTTGCAGCTAGAAGTAAGTTTTTAATGACAGAAGAATACTTACCACTGGCTCACTGGTTGGGGTTTCGGGCTGAGATGCATTTTTCCTTTTACCAAATATACAATTAAGATCTTCTGTACTTCTCAATGTTGGCACACGGCCTCGTGCAAAACGACCATAGCTTCAAAAGAAAGAAACAACATAGTAGTAAATAGTACTCTCTCAATAATCATCAGTTAATCAATAACTGGGGAATTATCAACATAAACTTTTTTTTTACTCAGCTATTGTAAAAATAAAAAGCTCAGAAAATGTTTAATTATATTATCTGTTACTACACAATTAAAGTAAGCTTACTATCTCTTATGTCCATCTGGTGCTCTTTCCTCAGGCTTTTCAGCGGGTGATTCTTGCGTTGAGCCCTGATTATTCAACTGCATTAGAAGTTCATTAAAATCATCTTGATGTGCTATCCAGGCATCTGCTTCTTTTGGAGTGGAACCAAGACCTTGATTCATCCAAATAGGAAAAAAAATATATTACTCTCGAGTTCATTTTATATCATGACTTATTAATCTAACATACCCAAAATTGAATGCCTAAAGTGTGTAAAATAATGTGTCTAAAATTTTTACACAAAAAAAAAAAACAACAAAAAAAAATAATTTACTCTAATTATCAACCAGAATAATGAATACTAAACAAAAACATTTAGCGTCTATGATATAAATATAAGTACAATTTGTAATTTTGTACTTAGTCTACTGGTATGTTTATCCTAAAGACTTAAATAAATGCTTACCTCTTGTATCCCACTTGTAGGGTGCTTTAATGTTATCCTTTATGCCATCTAATCTAGCACCCAAGCCTTTACCTTTTTCCCAACCCATTTTCTCTAACATGCGTTGACCAAGTTTACTGTCATCTGAAAAAAATACACATTGTTGAATTGTTGTAAATACTTTTAAATATTAATTTAGAAGTTCATATGTTTTGAATAATATATGATGTTTTTAAAGTATTTATTACAAAAACAAAAGAAATTTTTGATGATTTAAATATTAACATAATTTCTTAGGCTTGATCTAGTAGTCTAGTAGGCCTATTCATAAATAGATTTATAGTTGCACTTTCTGAATGGATAGTCTTATAAAGTTATAACATTCCTTCTACTTCTAGTTTTAGAATTAATTATTGTCCATTGTCATTCATTTTGTCCAAAACTCCTGCTGGGCAGCAGGGTTATCTTAGAACCCGAGTGACCTAGTTACTAGTTGACAGGGTCATCCACGCTAGGGGTAGTTGACCGACCGGAGTACTAACCGCAGAACTAGCTAACTCTCCTAAACTAGTCGTCATAAGAACAATGAAAACAACTTAGACCAACTTTATTAAAATGGAAGTTTTAACTTTGAACGATTTTAGAAAATGATTAATTTGACCTCATTTAAAATAGGCAGTGTCTACTTGTCCGGACTATATTGTTCCAGCTGCTAAGTCACGTGACCGCCAGATGACGAGCACGGGAGATATCATTCCAGTTGACTTATTATGTATATAACAGTAACAAGAAGTCTCCGTACAAATATAGGCAAATTCCTACGCCCAACTAAAGCTTTTCGATTACCTTAAGCTTAAAATCAATATAATTGAAAAAAAAATACAAATGTAAAAAAATAAAATAAGAGTAAAATGAAGTAGGCCTATCATGGATGCTCAGTAAATATTAATCATATAATAGTAATAATAATATTATTAAAGCGGTGAAAAGTTTCACTACAGTGTAATAGTGTATTAGTAAGTATTAGTATTACAATGTAGACCTAACTAAAGACTAAAATACTAAAGCTACGAATAAATAGGTCTAATTTACAGCACACGATTCATTTTTTTAAGCACCAAGCATATCAATCAATACACATTTCACACACACAATAAAATAATAATAAAATGGGGAATTCATTCATTTTTTGTTCTCAAAACTAAATTTTGTTTGGATTTATTCTCATGTAGGCCTATGCATATGGAAGAAAAAAAAATATATGGCACGTTCTCGCTGTCATTATCATTTTTATCATAGTTTTATGTCAAAGCTATGTTGCAATGGTTCCTTAAAATAAGCTTGATACAGTACTAAAAATATTCAGTGTATCATCTTTTTAATTAGGCCTGAATGTATGATTTTATTCATATTAGTCTCTCTACAATCTTTTTTAAATCAACTGATCTCATATTGCCCACACGTATCCCCAGGCCAACACCAACGCCATCTTTCCTATGAATAGCCGGTGGTCACGTGACTTGGCTTTGTTCTGGAGGTCATGTATCATTACTATATCGCCGGACAAATATCTCGTACATAATTTGTCCGGTCGCCTAGACACTTCATATAAAAAAATACTTTTATTGCAAGTCATAACAAGCAAAGTAGCCCTAATTAGCCTAATCCATAGTAATCCTAATGATTATTGATTATGAATAACATATGATTCATGATAATTATCTTATTTATTTATATTCATTAGTCCTTTATAAGTGTAAACTAGTCTAACTTAGTCTAAGACTAAGACAGTAATCAGTAACTGTATGAATACTATGAACACAATGAGTAGGCCTACTGAGACACTGTCACTATCTGATACTGTGATAGCTGGTGTCACTCTCAATCTAGTCCCAGTGACATTTCAATAAGTAGTGACTAGTGAGTCACTCATACTCAGTCAATTGAGTCAACTCAAACTCAAGTTTTGACTGAGTGACTGACTCAGTGAGACTCACTCAATCTCAGTATAATGAAATTATTATGAATAGTAATATATAATTATAATTGAGTAGGCCCTATTTATTATAATTATATGCCCTATGCCGCCTATGCCTATGCGGCAGTATGCGTATGCGGCTATATTCTATATTGAATATATTCCTATTCACCTATTCCTATACTATATATTTATATTATAATATTAATTATAAAATTATTTATAGTTATATAGTATATACTATATAGTATATAATAATAATAATAATAGGCTACAACTAACTATTCTCAGTGTCGGGTGATAAAATATTGATAATTAGCCTATTGACACTAATAAAATGATGAAACTTAAAAACAATTTTAAATTTATTTTTAGGGTGGCTTAAAAATTATGTACCGTTGGACCAGTTAATATTGTTCGGATCAAGTCCGAATTGTTTTTTTCGTTTTGGTCCAGCAAGAAGAGCCATGCCTAAAGTTACTTTTTACTTCAAGTAAACGTTGCCGGAACTACACAGTTGATAGCAGTACAGAAAATAAGTGAATTTAACTTCTAAAAATAATTGGGCAAAATGATTTTTTTCCAATTATAATGTTTTAACAAATCGTAATGTCTAATCGTACAATAAAACTTTACAGGCTTTTGTTCTTCAATTGAGCGCAACTGTTACAACTGTATAAAGTATAAAGAAAGCATTTAAAATAAATAGCTATTATAATATTTTGGGATTTATAGGGCTTTTCAAATGACTATTCTATTGGAGTGTGGCGTGTGTGTTTTTACTATAACATTTAAAAGTTTGACATAGTTAGTCATAGTATAGTAAAGACAGTAGGCCTAGGCCTACACCAGACTGTCAACTTGACGTCCCGTGTTCATGCCCTGCCTCCGACCAATTCCTGTCACCCTATAGGAATTATAAGGAGCCTAAGCGTAGGATGTTATAATAATTCTATCTAGAAGGAACGTCTGTAAACATATGTCAAGTTTCCACCAGATTAATATAACCTTATTCCTTATAGATTACCCTATTATAAAGTAATTTAAGGCAACAGTCTTAAAGACAAGTTGGCCTTAAGCATACATTTATGTGTATGATGATGATTTATATAGCGCGTCTATCCATGCTATGTTAGCATGCTCAGTGCGCTCTGGTTCCACGTTTCAGTTGTGAATGTGCTATAAAAACAAAAAACTATAAGCTTAGTTGAAGAGGAAGGTCTTTAAACTTCTCTTGAATGACTCTTTTTTTTCTGAATCCCTCAATGTCTGAGGCAATTTATTCCATAAATAAGGCGCTGCTGACTCGAAAGAGCGTACACCAAATGACTTCTTTTTATGACCATCCACCCTGTAGGGCCTACTGTTTTATTTATGGGGTCTATTTAAACTACATGGGTATTTAGTGAGCATTAAAAAATACAACCACCACCTTTTAAACATTTATATCAACCTCATTTATTTAAACATTGGCTATTAATTATATAACTTACCTTACAGACTTCTTCATCCTTTCCAATATACAGTATTTTAATAACTTAATTTAGAGAAAACATTGTCCTATTGCTTTTAATAATTTTTTTTTCCAATTTATCAAGCAGAAAGTTTTGAACACATAGTCCATTGATTATAATAGGTTGTTAGTCTAGCTGTTTTTTTTTATCTACCGTACTGTGCATTTTGGCTGACAGACATAAAATTTGACAATCTTTGAATTTGTTTACATTTGGAGCAATTGAATTAGTTTAAATTTTTTGGGAGTCTTTGAATATGTTTAATCTACATTTAGAGTCTGGAATTTGTTACATTAAAAGTGGAGTCATTGGATTTGTTTATATCTGGAGTCTTTGAATTTGTTTACATCTGGAGTCTTTGAATTTGTTTACATCTGGAGTCATTGAATTTGTTTACATCTGGAGTCTTTGAATTTGTTTACATCTGGAGTCATTGAATTTGTTAACATCTGGATCATCTGGAGTCTTTGAATTTTTTACAATTGGATTTTTAGAATTTTTTTTTACCTTATGGAGTCATTGAATTTGTTTACATCTGGAGTCATTGAATTTGTTTACATCTGGAGTCTTTGAATTTTTGTTACATTTGGAGTCTTTGAATTTGTTTACATCTGGAGTCATTGAATTTGTTTACATCTGGAGTCTTTGAATTTTTTTACAATTGGATTTTTAGAATTTTTGTTACTTTTGGAGTCTTTGAATTTGTTTACATCTGGAGTCATTGAATTTGTTTACATCTGGAGTCTTTGAATTTTTTTACAATTGGATTTTTAGAATTTTTGTTACTTTTGGAGTCATTGAAATTGTTTACATCTGGAGTCTTTGAATTTGTTTACATCTGGAGTCTTTGAATTTGTTTACATCTGGAGTCTTTGAATTTTTTGTTACATCTGGAGTCTTTGAATTTGTTTACATCTGGAGTCTTTAAATTTTGTACAATTGGATTTTTAGAATTTTTGTTACTTTTGGAGTCATTGAAATTGTTTACATAAGATAAGATAAGATTTCTTTATTGATCCAAACAAATGGAAATTTGTCTTGATTACAGATGTTTTGTCCTTCAGCATATTTTAAACATATTGAAATTTTTTGTAACATTTGGCTGTAATTTTTCTGACATTTTTAATATGTAATAAATTTTTCGGAAAGAAGTTTATGCATGAGGAAAGTTTTGAGATGAAGCATTCAACAAGGAAGAACAAATATGTAATTAATGAAGTTGGTCATTTTTAGGAGAACGATAACATTACTTTAGGAGACATCAGGCAAGGGAGAGAAAGAGAGAGAGAGAGAGAGATGAAAAGCTAACAGTGGCATATATTATTTATGCTATGAAAATTTTAATCAGTTTTATTTTGAGGAGAACATACAAATAAGAAATGAGTGAAATTTATAATATGCATAGTTATAATAAAAAAAATACAGAAACAACAAAACAAAAAACATTGTTCATTTACACTTTATTATCTCTGTTTTTCTTTAATAAGATAGACAGGCAAAAGTACAAAGAAAAACTGTTGCACATCAAAAGCTTCTTTTAAAAAAAAAAGACATTATGGAAAATAAACCTAATCTCTGAAGAAATAATTGTAATTGCACTTAGGCTCCAAGTTCCATTTTAAATAAAGGATTGTAGTTTATGCACCGAGGGTGAGGAGTCATCATGTCTTTTTATGTTGGCCATATAAGCACCAACGATACAACTTCCTCAGGGTTTCATGGTCATCGGCTGAAATGATGTTTTTGAAAAAGAAGGGTGGAAGTTTATTTTAGGAAATGAATCTGAATGAGCAGGGTTTTACTAGTGGAATAAAAAAAAAGTGAATTTAACTTTTATATGAAAATGTACAGATAGACTTATAAATAAACGGATAAACTTTCATGTGTTAGATAAAAAGAGAGCAAAAATAAATGAGCCTGAAAGATATATCATCTACAACACAGTACAAAGTATGCTAAAAATAACTTGAAAGTCAAAGAAGAGATAGCACAAGAAAAAAAAATGGTTGAAATATTTACAAAGCAAAAAATATGCCCAACAAGCAAGACCATATGAAGTTCCTCCCCAGTAAAGAACAATGAACTATATTTCAGATGAGAATAGCGCATATAGCCATCTAAGTAAAAGGTAAGTAAAGTACCCAATGGACCTAATTGATCATAGGGTCAGTTTCTGGCATTGTGAGGCCAGCACAATGCCCAGCCGCCTTTACTTTACCCCATATATATCCATCTACTGGCACCTAAACATAATAACTACAACACATCCACCTGACTGCAGCTATTCCCCAACACACATGGAACAGTAGACCACTTCCTTACTTGAATGTCTCAAACTAACAATTATTGACCCCCCCTTTTCTACTTGAAATGACCAACACACTCTACGATAACACTGAACAGCTAAAAAAAGACATCAATATCTTTGTCTGGCATTGACTGCTTGTGAGTTAACCCTGCAGCTTGGTTGGTTGATAGTAGAAAAAGAGCTTCTTTTCCATCAGTAAAATAAATAGATCAAAGTACGGTAAGTAAAGTACCCTTCCCCCTTGTAGACCACTTTGATCCAAGTCAGGAACCAATCAGAACTTGCTAGAATTGGGAAACCCTCTATATAAGGAGTAAATTTCAGGATTTGAACCCACGATTTTTTGGGGTAAGAGTCAGATGCTTTGCCGACTAGACCACCACAGCAACACAACAGGTAAAAAGTAATACCATTAATGCTGAGCTTTTCTAATAGTGCACGAGTCTCTGGCTTTCTGTTCATGACTTCCAACAAATTGGTCGATTCTACACGTGGTAAGGTTATATTTGGATAAATGTAGATTCTATTGTTGAATGTTGCATACACAAAACAAGGTGAGTCTATACCCCGTAGTGAATAGTTTCCTGTAACAAGACGCACACACAGCAAAAAATAATTTTATTTTATATTTTTTTAATAAACATGTTTTTTCTTTAGTAAAAAGTAATTTGGCACATTATAATCTAACATCAATTTAAATTACGGTATTCCTATGTCTTCCAAGTTATCTAAATATGCTTTCTACATCATTTATTGAGAATATATTTTTTTTTTTTTTTCTTATCTAGTTTGTGTAAGAACGACAAAGAGACAAAACACTTTTTTTTTAATCCATATGAAATAAAAAAATTATTATGTATATTTTCTTTCTTTTAGAGAAACATCCAGACAAGAAATGGGTAGCTGAACTAATCATGAAAGGAAACAACTTATCATTTAAAAACACTTATCAAAATGCAAGACTAGACACAAACCAAAAATTTTAGCAAATCTTTGGATGCAATAATCTCCTGAATAGAAAAAGCTTATGTCACATATAACTTCAGCTTATCTTAAATCAATCATGACATGGTCAATATCAATTATTATTGTTGTTTACTTGCTTTTTTTAGAACGACTTAAAATCTGTGCAAAAAAGTTACTAGATAAATTATTATCACCAATATCACTATTACCTGCACAAAAGGCAGCGACACTGTCTGGAAAATGGTAGCGAACTATTTCTTTGCTATGGTTGACAATATAAGTTTGTCCACTCCAGGAACAGCATACAACTTCCTCTTGACCATTGCCCTTTATAAAAAAATTTGAAGGTAAAATTAAAATGACTGGCTGAAAAGTTAACTAGTGCATTTAGTAAATGAAAAGGAAGAGACATTTAAGAGTAGATGGGGGGGGGGGGGGGGTTCAAAGCTTTACAAATCATACCAATATAAAGATAATACATGTTAATGACACAGCATTTATGAATGATTCAAAACATAAATATGTATCTTTTTTTTTTTTCAATGACTTACTGTGACATCCAATTTAGCCAATGCAAAAAGATAATGGTCAACTTGTAATGACCATAGTATGCAATCATTTTCTACCAAAATTAGTGAGCCTGTGAAATACAAAAATACAACAAACACATCAATAAACTTCTCTAATTTAGTACCCTCTGATAAATCAGTTACCCAAACAATGCTCTGCCTATTCTTTGGCTTTGACAGTGCTTCTTAGGGAATGCAAGGTAAGGTGAGGCAAACTTGTTGACTCAGTGACAAATGAATGTTGCCAAAACTACAAGACACACTGTTCTAAAGTGAAAAAGGTCAATATTTTGAGTTCTCATAAAATAAATGAATAGTCAGATGATAAACAATCTAAAAGGACTACTGTTCAATTATTTAAAAAATCCATATTTGAGTTATAAAAAAGTACTCCTTTCAAACACTTAATTAAAAGAGACAAGAGTTCAACTGTCCTTTTGGGCCATGGTATACAAGGGGATTATGTGACCAGCCCAATCTCTAGCCACAAGTGTTTTTTCCAGCTGATGTCAGGTACCCAGCATGATTTAAAAACGTATAAGTTGTACTCAATCTATAAATAAATGTAAAATAGAGTAAGTAATCTTTATATTTATATATTACCATCTAAAGTGGCAAGAGCATAGTAAGTGGCTGCATTATGGGTTTCAGAATTTCCTTCGGACTGAGTAACTCTTTCCCTGTTGATTCCACCAACTATTACAGTACTTGTATCTTTATTTCTGGCCTGCATATGTGCAAGTGGATGGTAGATGAGATTTGGTTTAAATATTTCTTCACTGAAAATATAGGAAACAGGTCAAAGTTCTACAAAGATTAGGTCATGGTTTAAAATCTTCATTCCATATTGGGCCCGTATTCATGACACAGTCTAATTCTTAACGATTCTAATGGTTTAATGTTGCTTTAACTTTAAGGCAATGAATCTATAGCAAATAAAGGCTAAAATGAAATGTTATAATACGAAGATGAAAATAGAAAACACATTTAGGGTAAAAAAAACATGAGTGATTAAGTTATAAAACGCCCTAGATGAATTTGAAAAAATTCAATATAAATGAATGTATAATTTGTAATATAATAGAATTCTAATAGCTTTTGCTTATATCTAGCTTTATAGATCAAACAGAACATGGTCTGTAAAAAGAACTTTTACTTTTTACTGGGAAGGCTGAAACATACAAGGACTTGTTTACTTCTACTTACTCACAAGAATCTAATGCATCAAAAATATGGTTGAGCTTCTCATCAGATTTGTCTAAGGCATGGTCAGAGCAGTCAGGTGAACTTGAGCTTGTCTTGGCTGATGGCGAAGATGCTAATTTATCCAGGCTCATCTTTCTTTGTAAGTTTTGTTCCTTTTTATCTGGAGAATCAGGGGACTTATTAATTAGGTCTGTTTGATCTTTCTTACTGTTCTGTTTCTGGGACATTGTTTCACTTTTGTTAAACTCAACGGCAATATCTCTAGGCTTGTCAGTGTGATTGGTGACAATGTCAGATTTACTGGCCGTCACGTCGGATTTAAAAGCTGACAAAGGACCATCATGTTTCCCGGCAAAGCTGACATTCCTTTCAAGGGAGCTCTCGATCCTTACACCGCCAGCCATCTTGTCCAAGTAGCTTTCAGATTTGATGTGTCTAAATGTGGGTTTCAGTAAAAGTGTGACAAATGTTGCACCAGGCTGTGACACCATCAGTTCTGGCTCATGAAATTTACTGTAATTAATTGTTATACTTCCAATCTAAGGAAAAATAAATTCAGAGAGTAAGTTATTGAAATTAAAAATAATATTATTGGTTACCTACAATTTCTGAAGAAACAATATTATTAGACATTTTTAAGGGAAAAGACAACAAATTAAAAAGATTTAAAAATAACTCCAAATTCTGGTAATTAAACTATGAATGAAAATACATAAACTGAAATCATTTTTTTGTTAATGTTCTATTTACCTGACCTGCTAGTTGCCATCTCTGTATGAGAATAAACTGACCACTGTCAGAATCAGATGTATCTTTCCACCTGAATGCTCTCACAACACGATCAGAATAGCCAATGACCATTTCAATAACGCCATCAGAGTCTGAAAAAAATCATGGAAGAATTTTAATTAGACAGATTGAAAAAAAAAATGTGAAGCGTGATTTGGGAATGAAACTAAATATAACCATGAGCAATTATAACTGATTGAAATGTTTTCACTTGCCTATATCTGCCAAGCACATAACTTTTGCATTAGCAGGCAGTTCTTGTGTAAAGACTGGCTTCAGGTTACGGTTTTCTCCATCATCTTCCACTGAGCTATTTATCTACAGATTTTGTAAATATTTATAATTAAATTACTTTTACATTTACTTTTTTTTTCAAATGAGGACCTTTAATTTTTACTCTTTGTTTCTAAGTGCAGAAAATGGCATAAAATATTTTGAGTAAATTGTTTCAATACCTGAGTGGATGTATCTGAACTAACATCATAGATATAGCACCATCCTTCAGCTGTCATGCAGACTAGACTATTCTATATATTAGGATTGAAAAAAAGAAACTATAAATTAAAATGATATAAAAAAATAAAAATAGCATAATTATAAGAAAACAGAACAACATCCATTCTTTGTTGAATTCGTAGCCACAATCATCTACAATCAATCACAATCGATACTATTAGCTACTGATTGTGGGGCAATACCTATTAGTTCTAGGCCTAACTTAAAGCTTCAGACTTCAGCTTTCCGGCATATTAGAAGATGAACCTAAACTAATACTAAGATTATTTTCATGTGTAGTTGAAAAATAATCTTCTGAATACTTATATCATCACTTAAATATTTATAACTGATTTATTTTGTGAGCCAGATGTTCCAGCTATAGCTTCTTCCAGCTCAATAAAATAACTAGCGACTAATTAGTTCAACAGAGATCATTGTATAACTTCAAAATTATTAAAATAGCACAGAAGAGCAAAAAAAGACGTTTATTTATTTAATTTATCTTCCAATTACAGTTCGTGGGTTAACTAAGATATTTTGTCTTTGACAAATATTGACAATAGATAAATATATAACTCTAAAAAAGGCAAAATTTGTAACCTTATTTGGGGCATGAACTTTACCAACTGCCAAGCATGTAAGCTAAAAAAAAAAGAAGAAAGAAAGAAAATTTTTTTTTTTTAAAATAATTGTACAAAATCTTTTTAATCCCATTCAAGTTTTCATCATGTGCCAACATTTTTTTTGTCTCAGAAAGATTTCAAAAAATAAATATCTTCTTTTTTATTTTCGGTAAAAGAAAATGTACTTTTAAAAAAAAAGGCAAAATGAAGTACCTTACCATTCCACTGACAGTAGTTTTTTTCCATGGCTGAGATGATTCCCCTTTAAATACTGCAACAAAGCCATCTATATTTCCAACAATGAGCTCATTTGCCTGCAGAAGGGAATAAATAAAGAATTGTTTTAGAATTCATACATTAACATTGATTATTAAATGTATAAATACCAATAACTTTTGATAGCTTTTAGTAGCTATAGGTACTAAATTAGTGTATATATAAAGTTATAGGCTACTACTGCACAGACCACTCCACCCAACCCAAACTTTACAAAAAAATTATCCATTTATAAATGAATTAATGAAAAATATGAATTAAAAAGTGAATTTTTTATCACATAAATACTTTTGTTTCACTTATGAAAAGACAGTATAAATGTGATAGGCTAAAAATAAATGTGAGGCCGGCTGGTCCTGCGGTTATGTTAACGGACTGTCAACAAAACAGGGTTCTATCCCTGGTGCCCTGCAGAAGTTTTGGGCCAAGTGGATGTAATAATCTTCTATCTAGAATCTAGAAGGATTGTCTGTAAACTGTAAACATATAGGCCTATAACTTCCTATAATCCTATAACTATATGTCAAAAATGTTTAGGCAGCTTTAGACTTAGTTATAAAAATTAAATTTTAAAATTATCAGAAAATCATAGACATTGAGTCTAATAAATCTTTTAATAGGCCTAATACAATATATTTTATATATGAAGTAAATATTAATATTATGAATTATAACTAGGCCTATATATAATGTATATCCTATACCTGAATGAAAGGTAGCCCTAAATTTAATATATAATGAATTATATCATTAATAGGCCTAAATTAAAATTATTTATTTTTATTATTTATTCAAACTAAACTTCTGAAAAGACACTTTATAATAGGGCCTACTTTAAATATTAATTTCTATAGGCTATATATATAGGCCTAAAACTAAAATATAATGACAATGACTCGAATGAGTCACAATGTCTCAATGTCTCAAACTCAATGTGAATGTTCAGGACAATACGAAAACCATATTCATATATAATTATTATAATAAATGATCTATATTAATGTGTAGGCCTAAATCATAACAAATTCCTGATTATGAATTATTTATGTGCTGTACATTTGTTTCACTGAGAATCACTCAGAATCACTGTCACTGACACTGTCACTTCTAACTTCAACTTGCTAAGTCCCGCTAAGTAAGTAAGTGATAAATGCTTACCATGTCGTTATCAACATCAGCTAACACCATTGCTTGTGTCATGATGTTACCATGAAACTCTACTTCTATACGCTCCACAAATGATACGGTTCGCATAACAGTGTTGGTAAGGTCGTTTGCCATTCTTATGAATAAAAACGTTTGTTTTAACAGACTATTTTTAAAACTCAAAGCATCTCAAAAGTAGGCCTATTTTATTTTTTAAAAGTCTTATGACTATTTAAGAGCTCAGAGTGATGTCCCATGTCAAGTTGCAATCAAAGCCAAGAGCAGGCAATCGAAAACAAATTGAAAAAAAACATAAAGTTACTGGCCTTAGTAAATAACAATGGCCGAATCATAGACATATTATTATGTCCGTGGGCCTAACAGCATCAATTTAAACATCTCTTAAAAAAATTATAGTCAATTTTTGGTGATTAGACAACCAATAGCCAACAATTGTTGCATTCTTTACAATTAATCTGTTTGCAAGGTAGGCCTATGTCATTATGTTGTACAGTGAATTCGCAGCAACTACTCTGACTACTCAGACTACTGACACTCAAACTAAAATACTAAATTAAATTAAACTATTTTTAAATTTAATGTGTTTATTATACTTTATAGTTTATAAGGAAGTTAAGTCTAAGTTGTGGGTTTTCCTGACTAGGTCTAGTCTAGTTGTAAGCCTACTTGTAGTTCAGACTCAGACAGCCCATTTGAAATTTCATAAATAATAGTTAATATTAATAGGCTTAATACACTAATAGGCCTACCTCTCTCAGAGACTCAGACTCTCTGAAACTACTGAAAGAAAGAAAGACTGGTTAATTTAATGATTTAATGTATAATTTATAGTGATAGTGTATTTTGTATTATATAGCATATAGCCTAGTGACTATAATAGTCTCTATATTTTTTTTTTCTAATTCATTAAATATTCTTTGCTTTTTTTTTTTTTTTATAAATGAGGTCTATGCACAATTCCTTAGAGACAGAAAATAAATCACGTGATACTATGTAAACTAAAAAAAAAATGGCTGATTTTACATTGATCTATGCTTATTAAAAATTTCAATTTTTCACATATCCTTGAATATTGTGATATTATAAATGATGCTCACGGAAGCAACAATGATTATAGACATACAATTATTAAAGGACTAAAAGGACAACACCTATTTGTTGATCTTTCAAAGGAAATCGATGGAAAGATTTTAGATTATTTACATGATAATTTAGAGGTAGAATTTGCGCACCCAACAGAAGCGAAGTAAGTGCCCATCTCATTCAATTCATTGTTTATCAAGCATGTCTAACAATGATCACGTGACCGTAAAAGACTTCTGCATAGACCTCATTACTAATAATATACTGAGATATATTCAGGCTTTCTAGATAATTTAATAGCCTAGATTATTGTGTTGTATTACTAAGTTAGAATTTGTTTTTCAATAGATTTTATTACTACATAGTAGTCAGTAGGTAGGTCTACTTTGCTTTTTAACCTTCTTTCCTATGCTTAAGTCTAAATTAAAGTGTTTTAGTCTTAGGGATTTTAATATTTAAACTAAAGACAAGTAACCTCTAAAGATGTTACACTTGTTAGGTGGCAATGTTAATTTTTAATGAACCCTAAAGCTCTGTTATAATTATATTACACTGTTCTTTATTCAACTAACACGCTGGACACAAGGGTTTCAGTTCAACTTTTATTTTACATGTACATACCGAATCACCAATCAAAATCCCTACAGCTCTGTCCTGCTCAGCTCTCATACCCCGAATGTCCAGTCTTCCTATCTTACACACCCCGTGTTCGCTCCCTTCATTCACGATTCCCCCTAACTGACTTGAGTTCATTCATTCCTATCTTTACAATAACATCACTGGGCTCAACACACACACACACACACACACATACACGCCTACACACACCCATTTGTCGACAATAGATTTTAATTCATTCATATCCACTCTCTTTCACTCAAAATAGCTCACAACATCTACTCCCACCCTAAGGCGATTAATCCTTTAATTGCCTGATAAATAAAATAAAAGAAAAAAAATGTACAATACAAACAATCCGAGTTATTTTGTCTATACCTTTCATTCACATACCTTAAAGTTAATCACAATTTCGTGGTTTGTGCAACCAAAATAGTTTATATCTATTTTTACAATACATCTATACCAAACAGAACTGACTTCCACACAATAATAGTTTGTACACAAAAGTATCTACACATTAATTATAATATTATAAGCATATATATTAAATACGTCATGAAATCAATTAATGCAACAGAAAGCATCAGGGATGCACACCATCAAATTAAACAGAAAGCATAATACATAGCATACACAAAATCATGAATCATAATAATACTTAAATACAGGCATACTTGCTTTTACAATCGCCGATGCGCTTGAGTAGTTTCTTCCCGTAAACAGGTCAACAATGTCAACGGTCACAGTTCGATGTACCTCTGGTCACACAGGGAAATAACTAGCAGATCATTCAGAGTGTGTTTTTACCCGTGTCGTTTCGTCCCAGTATCAGGGATGCACATCAGGTTTTGTCATTCACAGCACGGGACGGCAAGGTTAGAGACCCCAGGTCAGCATACGGCCCACGTACGGTGAGCATAGGTCTGCACGTCAGGGTTGTCACTCACAGCACAGGTCAGCATACGGCCCACGTACGGTGAGCATAGGTCTGCACGTCAGGGTTGTCACTCACAGCACAGGTCAGCATACGGCCCACGTATGGTGAGCATAGGTCTGCACGTCAGGGTTGTCACTCACAGCACAGGTCAGCATACGGTCCACGTACGGTGAGCATAGGTCTGCACGTCAGGGTTGTCACTCACAGCACAGGTCGGGCAAGGTCTGCACACTCACAGCACAGGTCAGCATACGGCCCACGTACGGTGAGCATAGGTCTGCACGTCAGGGTTGTCACTCACAGCACAGGACGGTCAAAGTGAGAGACCCCCGGTCAGCATACGGTCCCGCACACGATCAGCTTACGTGTAGATCACAGCACAAGGCAGCACAATATTTTTGCTGGCACCTTATTACTGTAGTGTAGTTTAAAATTTAAAATTCACAGTACTTCTGATTACGATGATCATCGCACCATTTAAACTAATGTTAAATGTTATTTCAAGTTCGAGACGTACAGGGTCTGGTCGAACCTCTAAAGTATGGAAACTGCACACAACGCTTGTTATTCCCAGTTGGAGACGTACTGGGTCTGGGTCGAACCTCTAGTTGGGCGCCAAATGTTATAATTATATTACACTGTTCTTTATTCAACTAACACGCTGGACACAAGGGTTTCAGTTCAACTTTTATTTTACATGTACATACCGAATCACCAATCAAAATCCCTACAGCTCTGTCCTGCTCAGCTCTCATACCCCGAATGTCCAGTCTTCCTATCTTACACACCCCGTGTTCGCTCCCTTCATTCACGATTCCCCCTAACTGACTTGAGTTCATTCATTCCTATCTTTACAATAACATCACTGGGCTCAACACACACACACACACACACACATACACGCCTACACACACCCATTTGTCGACAATAGATTTTAATTCATTCATATCCACTCTCTTTCACTCAAAATAGCTCACAACAAGCTCTTTTCTGAATCTTTTCTAGTATTTTCATTTGATTGTTTTCTTTTCTTAATGGGTCTCAGGTCACTGAGACTGTCAGACAGAATAAGCATATATTTTAGTTAGGGATGTTATTTGATATGTCGATTATCCTTTTTTTGGAAGGTAATCTTAATTTAATAAGTGGCAGCCCACACACCATTTTATTGATTCAAAAGGAAATATCTTTAAAAAGCACTAGGTTTGTTCAAAAACATTTTTAAATGCCTTACTAAGTGGTAGAATTATTTCTTTTGTAAATCCCTTTTATCGCTTCCTATGTATAAATAGTATTGATTCTACTTTCCTAGCCTAAGGCGGTCTGGAATGGTGGGGGGGGGGGGGATTTTCTACAATCTGTATGAACTGAAGGACAAATTTATTATAATCTGATTTAAAAAACCAACTATATCCCTAATTTTAGTTAAGTTTTATATAATGAAAAGGGAAAGAGAATATAACAGTATATAGATTTTTATCTAAAATTATGATGCATTTGATAAATTTGGATAATTGATGATGGCGAAAATATGATGCATATATTTTGTTTATGGTAGCATCTATGCTTATATTTTACAGGGCAAAAAAAGTTAATTAGAAGATGGCGATGCCCCCTCCAGTTCCTCCAGGTAAACGCAAGGAAATTTATAAATATGAAGCACCTTGGACAGTATACAGTATGAATTGGAGTGTCCGACCTGATAAACGTTTTCGGCTTGCCCTGGGTAGCTTTGTTGAAGAATATAACAATAAGGTACATAATAACTTGTTAGTCGCTAAATATAAAAGTAACACTTTAATGTCTAACATGCTGCCATGTTCACTTCTAATTTCTTGTATCTTTCTACCAAGCAATCTGGGAATAACCAGGTGTAATACATTGAAGCAGAACCTTAATAATTTGATTGAACATTGCTAGAAATTCACTCTAGGTGAAAAACTGTTTCTACAAGCTTTTGTGTTTTCTATAACATGTTATATATTCAGTTTATTTTCAATGCTTCACTGATTTCATGTGATGAGACTGTTTAATTTTTAGTGAAATTCAGAGAATTAGGTTTTATAATTTGCATATTATAATATATGCTTTTTTTTACTTAACTATTCATTTCATTTCTTGTTTTTAGGTTTTGAAAAGCTTGTATATTTTTTGTTATCAAACCATCTCCTATTATCTAGCACAAAAGAGACATTAGAGGAAAATTGGCACTATTGTAGCTTATTTTATTATTTTAACATTTCAGGTACAGATAGTCAGTCTAGATGAAGAGACTTCTGATTTCACTGCAAAGAGCACTTTTGATCATCCATATCCAACCACTAAAATAATGTGGATACCTGATTCTGTGAGTTATTCATTTTCTTTCGTAGTTGAGCATCTTGCCAAGTATAATTTGAGTAATTATTTTGTGTTTTTTTTAGATATATGGATCTCTTGTTTTGTTTTTTATAGTGGGGAATTAATAATTTTTCAAATTGTATTTATAAATAGAAAGGTGTTTTTCCTGATTTACTGGCAACCTCTGGAGATTATTTGAGAGTTTGGAGAGTTGGTGATTCAGAAACAAGGCTTGAGTGCCTTCTGAATAACGTAAGCAGAATGTTTGAAAATAAAATAGTTAAACACAATAAAAAAAAAATTAATTAAATATATTTTGATAGCAGTAGTTCAAAACATGTCATTTTAGTTTTAGTGACAGAAAAAAATAACTTTTTTCAGAATACCCGGTATTTATTTTGTGTACTTAATTTTTCTTCCATTTAGAATAAGAATTCCGACTTTTGTGCACCGCTCACATCATTTGATTGGAATGAAGTTGATGCTAATCTACTTGGAACTTCTAGTATTGATACAACCTGCACCATATGGGGCTTAGAAGTTTGTATTTAGTTTGTATTAAGATTGATGACTTGACCAATTTTTTCTATAGTTAAATATTAAGTATTTTAGTAAATTATGTCTATGTTTTTAATTAATTGAGTTTTTTTACTTCGAGTAGCGAGATAAAATAATTTGATTTTGTAATATATATGGTAATTGAAGAAGAGTATAAATTATAATCTATAAATAATTTATTATAATGATTGATTTTCGCAGACTGGTCAAATAGTTGGCCGAGTGAATGTCGTCTCAGGTCATGTGAAAACACAACTTATTGCACACGATAAAGAGGTATATGACATCGCTTTTAGTCGGGCCGGAGGAGGAAGAGACATGTTTGCTAGTGTGGGTTAGTATTTTTTTATTTTGGCAAAAACTTCTCATATAAGTTTATTACAGATGTTCCTTCTAGATAGAAGATTATTACGTCCACTAGGCCCAAAACTCCTGCAGGGCGGCAGGGATAGACCCCTTGACGCGCTGGTTGACAGTCGGGTGAACTAACCACAGAACAGGCCAGCCTCACAAAAAAATAAAAGCAATAATAGACCCTCACCTAATTAAAAAAAATTAAAGTTACAGTAGTAGTATCAAATTTTCTATTTACCATGTAGATGTCAATAAAAACCTATCCTTTGTAAATTGTTTTCGTCATTTCTCAGTATAAATAAAAAAATTTATTAGCTCATTTAGCACCAACCTGAGTCTAGTTTTTATTAGTTCTTTAATCAATCTGGTCCTTTTTATTGCTTTCCTTTAACATTTAAGTATATCTGTAATATTTTATTTAAACCTTAAGGCATACATATTAAAGGGGGCCATGAGTATATTATGTACGCACTGAGGAGGGGATTGTTGGAATTGGGAAATTCAGCATGTAGATGGTTCGGGAAGGGGGGAAATGGTCTTGACCTAATGAGTATGTATCCACAAATTTAGGCAAATTTACTAATATTAATTAATGCAAATGCACTAAAAAATAAACTCACAACATTTAGGAGCAGATGGTTCTGTGAGAATGTTTGACCTACGACATCTTGAACATTCTACAATCATTTATGAAGATCAGCAGCATGTCCCCTTGTTGAGGCTAGCTTGGAACAAACAAGATCCCAATTATCTGGCCACCATGGCCTTAGATGCACTAGAGGTAGGACACTCATTTAAATGTTGACAATGAAATGTTCTAATTCTCTAGCCCCCTTATCAATAAACATTTGTATAAAACTACAACCCTTTTTTTTTCAAACTCATAATAAAAATAGATTTAAAAAGTAATGTTCAAAGCATTTTTGAATTGTATGTAACATTATGTAACAATGTATTATTTGTATTTATCAGGTTAAATTGCTTGTAATCTAATATTTTTGCTGTTTACAGGTCATCATTCTAGATGTGAGAGTACCCTGCACCCCAGTGGCCAGATTGGCTAATCACAGAGCTTGTGTCAACGGAATAGGTTGGGCACCTCATTCTAGCTGCCATATTTGCACAGCAGGTGAGGTCATAATTATTTTTATTTCTCAATATTGTTCATATTTCTCACTATTATATATTGTTCAAAGATATTATTATAAAAAGCGAATTACAATAAATTTGAATTGTTTTATAAAAATACTTTTTAAAAAAAAGCTATTAACTCATTTGCTACTAACCTACTTTCCAAAGACACCCCTCAAAATACTAGCCGAAAGGAGGGAACTCTTCATTAAATTTAGTAAATTATTTTTAAATATTTTTTTTAATTGACTAAATATTCCCCAAAGTTAATAACAATTACACCATAAAATAGATAAATCCCTTAGTTTTCTGGAAATGTATACTTTTATACATAAAAAATGTCGAATTATCTGTAGAATCATTCGCTGCGTGTTGAGACCCTAGGATTTGGCTAAATATTTGCACTAGGCCTAGCGATGAAGTCCGATAAAGTATCATGTAGCCCATAGATCGAGTTGTAATGGAAATTCATCTTAGTCTATATCTGAAGCATCCTTATTATCAGAACTGACATTGTTAAGTGTTATATTTGGAGGTATAGAGCTATTGATTAATAAACTAAAAAAATTAAAGACGAAGGCAATAAAAACAATATTACAAGACAAAAGGCCGCTGAAAGCTACCTGTACTTTGACGGCGCATCACAAAAAAACAAATCGAAACAAACTATATTCCTACTTTTTTAAAGCCGTGCTTGCAGCAAAAAAAACAAAAACAGAACGCATGTTGAAAAAAATAAATAAAGGACGATAGGATAGTCACACTCTTGGCGCCGCTTTTGGGCGCATTAGTACTGAGGGGGGTATGCCGCATTCAGTCACGGTTGTAGCAAATGAGTAGATAATATTAACCTATGTTAAATACAAGAAATATAAAGAGCTTAATTAAACATATTTTTTTCTTCTCTTTTCTTGCAAATTGCTTAGGTGACGACCACCAGGCGCTAATATGGGACATTCAACAAATGCCTCGAGCTATTGAAGATCCCATTTTGGCCTACACAGCAGGGGGGGAGATAAATCAGATACAGTGGTCATCAACGCAGCCAGACTGGATCAGTATTTGTTATAACAACTGCATGGAAATACTGCGAGTGTGAGATATTGTTTGTTGGCGTTGATCTTTTCTATTTTATGTACAATAGTTGTCTTTAATGGGATAGGGGATGAGAGTGTATGAAAATAGCCTTTACCTTTACCTCGAGCTAAAGAATTTGCAAACGGTTGTATTGTAATTGTAGTAAAGTCCAGGCTGGTTGCAAATGTACAGTTTCATTAAGCTTTTTCTGTTCCTTAGACCCGCTGCCAAATGTAAGGACAATTTTTGATCTCACTGTGTCAATGAGTTCCATAAAAACAATAGTTTTGAAGTAGAAACAAAAAGTGGTTGTATTTTATTACATAAATATCAACAAATTATGAAATTCCATGAATTCACCTAAACTTGTTTATTGAAGTGTACAAAAGTATTTTTATATCATTTGTGTTGTATCGTGCCTGTACATAAATTTAAATGATCTGTATTAATGCGTTCTTTGTAATAAATAAAAGGTGTCCATTTCTATGAACGTAGAAACAGGCATCTACACTTGTTCTCTCTTTATAAATTTACTCATTGCGTTCCTTATTTCATTGCTGAAAGAAATCATACAAGACCAATAAAGTTTAAAAAAATAATTAAAAACACTGCAACTTACCAATTTCTGTACAGTAATTGTGTTCATTTATCTATTTTCAAATTTTCTCTAAGATTTGTGTTTAATTGTCTCAAATACAATGGCTTTTTTTTATAGTATCAGTGTGTTGTACTTTTTAAAAATAAATATTTTAACATGTTTCTAATTTGTATAAAAATAAAACCACTGGCTCCCAAACAACAGAGCCACAACACAAGTGTAATTTTTTTCTGCTAATAATTGTGTACAGTTCAAAATGTTTTAAATAGCTTTAGAAGGTTTGGAAGCCTCTGCTTTGATACTTTTAGTTTTTTCAGTTACTTTTAAATGGCATATGTCTCCTTATTATGAAGTTTTGTTTATGCTTGCAATTAGAGGCTCAACAAAGAAGTTTAGTTACAAAAAAATGTATTTTCTCCATTAAATAAAAAGCTTAGCTATCATTAGATACAAAATAATAACAGACAAAAAGCTCATTACTACTGAACATTTAGTTATAGTTTTTAATATTAAAAAAAAACTAAACATGTATATAAATTTCAGCATAGTACCACTTTCCCAGGAATTTCATCATAGTAGCACTTTCCCAGGAATTTCATCATAGTAGCACTTTTCAAGTAGTTATTACCCAAAGACCCACAGAATAAAAATGGGACCCTGTCTTGCGGCAGCAGGTTGGGTAGCCATTCTTGAGGTCTCCGTTTTGAATCAAGGCTTAATTAAAAAAACAGCAATGAATTTTTACCCAGGGTCTGGAGTGTGTACCTGATGTTAGTTGTCGGCTGGAAAAAGTATAGGTGGTTTGGCCTTGTGTTGGCCACACAATCCCCTCCCCCTGTGGACACAGAAAGTGGTGAACACTGCTTCACTTAGTCCTGTGGAAGAACATGTTCTGAAAAGGAGTTACTTTACTTCTTACCGCTAAATACAATTGAGACGAAAAGTCAACAATACACTATTGGCTTCTTTAATGTAATTTTCTTGTATTGTACATGTAAGCTGATTTTACAGCAAGGCCCTGAATTATCATCATAGCATTTCATTGGTTTGATTGTGAGTGTTTGTAAATCTAAATCTTTTTCTTAAATTATTTTGTCTCATTTATGTCAGAAAATGTCAGATAAAACTCTCATTGCATGACTTCAAAGGAAATAGATTTATTGATAAAATTAAGTTTCAATTTACTAGCTGACGGGGAAAGTATTATCATGGAAGAAAAAAAAGAATAAATACTTGTATGTAAAAAGACAACTTATTGATTCACTTATTGATTCACTTATTGATTCACTTATTTATTTGTGTTTTGTTATGTCCCATCAAATATTATAAGATGTGCTCTAGGACGTTTTTTTTTTAAAAATACTTTCTTAATGGCGATATTATTGACCTGTTCCTGTTATTGGGTCAATGCAATGTGACAAGAGATGAGTAGGCCTATGTGCATATGCTTACTTTGCAATGGCCTTTTTGAATACATGAATGTAAAGACTAATAAGTCTAAGTTTGCAATTATACCTCATTCTTATATAATAATATATTAATTATTACATATAAAATACTATATGCCATATTATGTAAGGATCTACGACAGGGGAAAACATATTTTGTTGAAATAAAGGCTATAAAATGATACAATTATTATATGATAACCGTATCTATAAATCTATGTTGATGACAACTTAATTAGCTTGTGTACTAAATTACAGAAAACCGCGATGGTCAAACCTTATATTACTTACCGGTATATAATCATAGATATACTATATACTAGATGTAGGCCCTAGATTAAAAATACTAAAGGCCTAGATAAATATAATAATAAAGTATAGAGCGTTCTCAGTGGGCGTGGCTTAGGTTTTAATAGTGACGTATTTGTGTAAATAAAAGCCACTATTGGTGTACAAAAATGGTGAAGTACTTCTGTATCATGCAAAATTCACATCTGAATATTGGCTATCCTACTAAAAAAAAAGGAGGTAAATAGTAGTAGTGTAGATTAATTAATTAATGTGATTAGGCTAGGGCCGGCTAGACCTATTCACACTTTCAATTTCACTTTATAGGCCTACACTTTTAATGTTTCGTAGGCTAGGCTAATGCAAGTAGGGATGCCAAGTGATAGTGTTGGTGAATAGGCTATCTAGTCAAGTCACTAATATGCTCACATCGTCTATGATCTATGTCTATGATAATAATAAAATAGCCTATTTTATTTAACAGACATAATACAGCTTAAATCTTAACAGGACTTAAAACACAAAACATCATTTTAAAAAAGCTCGAGCCTATATGAAACTTTATTAATACAGCGGCCATTGTTACTTGTACACCATTAGTCAAAGTAAACAAAAATCACGTGCTTTTTGTCACGTGATTGCAAACGCCCTATTACCAGCTTAGTAATATTGTTTGTCCATCGGATAAATAAATGAGGACCATCGTTTGACAAATCGTCATCACGTTCTGAGAATGGGAGTGGGTTCGCATATGGCTGCCAAGACCGACCTGGGCCTGTCAGTGTTTGTCACATTGGGGCATCTGTGCGCTGCATGCTCACCCTGTGGGAGGGGGTGGAACTGTTTAGGCATACTATGGTTTTTCTTTGGTGCAGCTTGGGCGGTCTCGAATTGTAGACGCTATCATTGGCGATGCTGTCCCGGTTGTTGAAGTTGATGGTTGAATAGCAGCTCAGTAATAATACATTAATTGTGCATTACATTCTAGCTTAGAAATACAACACACCAACAATCTATTAGGGGACGTCCATTAAGTACGTCAACTATTTTTAGGCAATTTTTACCTCCCCCCCCCCCCCAATGTAACAATTAATTGTCAAACTTTCAGAGGACCCCCCCCCCCCACCCCCATAAAATTATGTCAACAATTCAATTTTTTACTTTCTCGATATATCCCCTCCAATTAAATAACAACATATTTTACGTTTATGTTTAAAATATATTAAGATTGAAAAGACTAAAATTAATTTTAATAACTTTATAGTAAGTTTATAGGCTATATTTTGAAAACTTGTTTAACAGATTTCAAATTTTCAAAAGCAGCTACGATGCTCCCAATCCGAGCATGTAGGCCTATCAATATTTCAGTTTCTTTTTTCTTATAATTTTCATAGAAATATTTATTTAATATAATTTTACGTTTCGCTATTGATAATATATGATACAATTATGATCCGATAAATCTAAGCTTAGTTGTTGAATAGTTTAGGGGAAAATTTGAGCACCACTTGTGAATTAGCCTTCTATTTCCACCGTACTTTCACTATTCCCTCTTGTATTATTGCCCCCCCCCCCCCCGCATGTTATACATAATTAATTGCCTTCCCACTGTTCCCCATAACAATAACTATCCTACCTTTTTGCCACCCCCAACTTGCAATCCTGCTACGCCACTGACATTTTTTAAAATCTCGTACAACATTTTCCAGAAAATTTGATATTAAAACTTTGAAATTATAAAATAGATCAATGCTATATTTAATTGACCTAATTTTTTTTTCTATGTTTCAACGATTATAAAGTAGTTAGCAAAACTATATTAGTTTATAGGGCATATATACACGGTCCAGGTTTCACATGCATAGAGAAGGATTGGTAGAACGGCTGCTAAATCCCTTCCAACTGAGCTGCCTACGAAAGCTGCTAAGGGTCAAATGGCAGGACAAGATCTCGGACACTGAGGTCCTCGCACAGACCGACATGCCAATCATCTATTTATTCTATATACACCCTACTAGGAAAAGCCCAGCTCAGATGGGCAGGCCATGTTGTGTGCATGCCAGAAGGACGACTACCGAAGAAGATTTTCTATGGTGAACTAGTTGCAGGGAAGCGCTCGCGAGGAGGGCAAAAGAAGAGGTTTAAAGACACTCTGAATTAAGGCTTCCCTAAAATACTCTGAAATCGATCCAAACAACCGGGAAAGCTTACTGAGAATTTACCCGATCCTCTTGACTCTTGGCGCAACATGACCTTCACTGGAGCAGTAGCCCACAAATAGATAAAAGGCGAAGGGTCGCAATTGAAAAAAGACATCTCAGAAAATAAAGCAAAGACAGCTCCGCTATTATACCGGCCGTCAAACCACACATCCGTTCTCCCACTGCGGCCAACACTTTCGGGCAAGTAGCCAATATATAGGCCTCATCAGCCATCTGCGAACACACAAGCAACTGTGACGCTGACAAATGCTGGTCCTCTGGGTCCTTTTCGAAACCGTCGATGGACACGCATCAACATCATTAGTTTATATATATGAGAATAAACCTTCTATATTGTGTGGCATCCGATGCACTGGCCATTTGATTTGGTCTGAAGCACAGGTATTACAGGTTGAACAATAGGCCTAATAATAAAACTAAAGTATGAACAACGAAAAACAAAGAAGAAGAAAAAAATACTGCTGACTTTCATGAGTAGTGTTATTGTATCAGCAGAAATGTTTACAAATATCAAATTAGCATACAAATAATTATAATCCAGTTAAAAAAAAAAAAAAAGACTAGGCTATCTCAAGAGGAAGCGGCTATTTTACCAAAATCGAAAGTAGAAATTTACTGATCCGGTGTAAACAATTGTCACGAGTTCCCTGCCCGAACCAAAACCCTTGCAAGATGGCGACGCCCATAATGTTACACAAACTTTCATATCTTAAAAAAGCAAATGTTTCTAATACTTATTAATAACACTTGCTGGAGCAAATAAGTGAACACTCACAAATTCTATTTTCAAATCTATAACACGACATAAAAGTTAACAAGTATAGCCTAATCATTTAAAATGGATGACACATTTAAAAAGCTGTTTCAAAAAAAATGCTACGACATTATTTCTCACAAATACGGAATTTTAATGCTGATTGCTGGAGCATTTCTAATAACACTTTCAGCAATTCATTTCGGAGAGGTATTTAATTAACATGTTTTTTTATACGAATATTATTATATTTATAATATTACATAGGCCATGATTGCCCATGGTAGGCATAGCCGGCCAGCATTCTGAGCATTGACTATTGAGTCTAGTCGGATAAGCTATTAAATTAATTTTCGGTAGGCTAATTCAGTTAGTAATTGTTATTAAAATAAAATATTAATAAATTCGGCTCTGACGCTCTAATAAATCAATAGGTCAGGGTCATTTTTTAGCCCACTCTTGACTTGGCATAGTTATTGGATTATTGGAATATATATTGGTAGGCCAGGTGGGCTACTGCCCGCTACTGACTACTGGTTTTAACATCAACATGCGAACATGTAACTGGAGTGTGCCTTAAACTTAAAACTCATACTTTATGCCACCCCTGATTGCAAATCAAATACTGAAGTAGCTACAATAGTAATAGTGAACTTTACTCTCTTTACTTTACTTTAGTCACTTTAGATTTTTAAAATAAGTAGGCTAATCAAACATAGTTGGTTAGGAAGTGAATCTAACTTAGGATTTTCTAAGGATAAGATCTTAAAATCCAAAGCCTACTAAAGTGTTAAAAAAAAGTGTTAAAAAACAACCACAAACTACCTTTCTAATTCTGTGCTTCTCTGTCTAACATAACAAATGTCACAGAAAGCCAATAACTTAACATCAGTTTAAACACTAGCCTAATCAAAATGCTAGACTGGACTCAAACCAACATACTGAAAACAGCCCAAAAACTAAGCATCATTTAAAACACTAATTAAAATGCAAGACTGGACTCAAACTGTGGATAAATGTAGGATGCAATAATCTTCTCTATAATATAAAATAAGAATTTCTTCAAAAAGTTTTTCCATTTTTTATGTCTAGTTATATTAAAGCTGTAGCTATTTGGACCCGGGTCCCTTTAGAATGAAATGGCTATTCGGACTCAGCTTCAGTTGGAATTCCTTAGAACCCATAAACACATTTTTAAAAAAGAGGGGGAAAAAACAAAATATATGTCTTAACATATTTTATTAGAAATAACACAAAAAAACTCCAAATCCATCCCTATCCTATATAATCTAACCGATACTAACTATTACAAAAAATACTACAAAGCCTTCCCTAACCTATATAAACTAACCGATGCTAACTATCTGTTACTAAGTCTATCAGGTCCGAAAAGCCACTTTGTTATATTAATATCAGGAGAGAGTGGTGATGGTATTAGGCTGGAATAGTTCCCCTTTTTTTTCTTTACTTAAAAAGTTAGTTGTTTTTTTTTTCAAAGCAGGCATAAATAGTTTCAGACTTCTGTTATACATAGTGACATGAGATATGAGTGCTTTATATTTCAGCTACATTTTATTGAGAGATTTTTCTTAATTTTTGCCCAACAGGCTTGGCTAGAGTGGAGTCATGAGAAATATGAAGCTGTTTTCAATTCTTTTAGTGACAATATTGCAGGCAGGTCATTCAGAGAACGGTAAGAATATATTTTATTAATATGGACAATGTTTGCCTTATATGTTTAGGCCTTCACATTGACGAGTCTTAAATAAGCAATTTGGATGCAAATTCATTTCCGCTTTATTTCCGTAAACAATCGTATAATTATCTTTTCGGCATGTTTCAAGTGCATGGTGGAAATTCTAATTTCATTTTGTTTTGCTTCTAATGGCAACCCTTATGATTGCAAGCAGAGATTTACGCCTTGTTGCTGACTTAATATTTACGGATGTTGAGAAATTCATTGCACTTTCAACTGCAAGTTCAGGCCTACTACAAATAAACAAAGGATATAAATATTATTGTGAAGATTATGTCTTCAATATTAAAAGTGAGTATGCCAGAATTTATAGCGGAAGGCAGCCTTTTTAAAATCAAATTTAGCGAATAGGATCGGAAGTGAACTTGTATCCAAAACTTATGCATAAGATTTAAGACTGGTCAATTATATTGGCTAAAAGAGGATCACTGGTTTTTACTTAGGTTTGTTAGTATTATACCCCAATCTGCCTCACATAGCTTCTCCTGCCTGCCTCCTTGATTAAGGCCCAACAAGAAAAGTATGTTGTTAATAATGTTTTCATAGCACTTGGTAAAATTGGGAAATTCAACGTAAAAAAGTTATTAAACTTGAAATTAAAATCTTTTCTATGTACCATTAATACAGCGAAGAGAAACTTAAATTCTGAAGAATTAAAATTTCTGGTAGAAACACACAAAATTGGTATGTTTTATCAATTAAAAAAAACAACTTAAAATTATGTATGAATTATAAACAAACCAAAACTTAATATCAATATATGTTATTTATTGAATAGACTTTCAGCACCTCTGCCTATTGACGTTGTTTACACTTGGGTGAATGGGACTGACCCTGGCCTCACAAGCCAGCTGGAACTGGTCAAAGCTACATTGGAAGAGCAAATGAACGTCACCAGGTAAACAATATCAAATTTACCTTTTACCTAGCCTGTTTTTAGTCAAAGATCAGATGCACTGTTTTTAAATTACTTCGCATGAGTTGTGTTTGACAGAGTAAAAAAAATATCATATTTACTTTTTCTTTACTTAGCCTACGTTGAGCTAGACAAAGTAAATTTAAAAAAATAGTTTTTCATACAATATGAGTACTTTCAGTAAGCATATTATTTTATAGTTTTATATTTCTTACTTATATTATCTAACTTACTGCCCCTTTTCTTAATTACTTACTTACTGCCCTTTTTCTTACTTACTTACTGCCCCTATTACTTTCTTACTTACTTAATGCCCCTATTACTTACTTACTGCCCCTTTTCTTAATTACTTACTTACTGCCCTTTTACTTACTTTCTTCCTTTTTTACTGCCCTTATTACTTACTTACTAACTTATTGCTTCCTTTTTCTGAATTACTAATACTTACTTACAGCCCTTTTACTTACTTACTTACATTCTTACTGCCCCTTTTCTTAAACTCTTACTTACTGCCCTTTTTCTTACTTTCTTACTTACTTAATGCCCTTTTACTTACTTACTTACTGCCCCTTTTCTTAATTACTTATTGCCCTTTTTCTTACTTACTTACTAACTGCCCCTTTTCTCAATAACTTACTTACTGCCCTTTTTCTTAATTACTTACTTACTTACTTACTGCCCTTTTACTTACTTACTTACTGCCCTTTATCTTACATATTAACTGCCCTTTTTCTAACTTACTTACTGCCCTTTTTTCTTACTCACGTACATACTGCCACATTTTCTTACTATCTTATGGTACATATTGCCCTTTTTTCTTTCTTACTTACTGCCCTTTTACTTACTTACATACATACTGCCCCATTTTCTTACTTACATATGGTACATACTGCCATTTTTTCTTACTGCAGGGTTTGTACGCAAGTCTGGAAGTCTGGAAAAAGTCTGAAAAATCCGATTTTGGTTTTCCAGACCCTCAAAAGTCTTAAATGTTCTTTTTTGTCTTTAAAAAGTCTGAAATTTTTAGGGTAAAAGTCTGGAATCGAAAAAAAAACGGTTCTTGAGTATTTTTTTAACCAACAAGTCCTTTTGTATCCAACCTTCTTCCTTCCCCTTCCCTCTTAATTTTTTGGCTCAAATAAAAACGTAAGCAGCATGACGTTTGTGAGTGTCAACTACGGTACCAGGCGTTAGCAGACTCCGCCCCCTCTCCGCTTTTGCGAGTTGTCGCGATGGGCTTAGTAAGCGTTTTAAAGAAGTTCCCGCGCCCTTCTGAAAAGTCAAAAAGTTATTTTTAAAAATACCTTTACCTCCCCGCGAAATGCGAAAAACCGCAAATAGTGTATGCGGTTTTAAAACGCCTATGTATGAGATCATATACGGTACTAAATGCTTCCCAAACACTTTCTAAACACACTCTTACTCATTAATACAGTAGGCCTAAATAATGTAGTAGCCTAATATTGAATGCAATTATGTATTTCACTAATGTAGTAATGATAATGTAAACACATTTTAATTTTGTACTGCAACAATAGGCCTACTTTATTTTAATAAAAAAGAAACGTTATTACAGGAGGACAGTAGGCCTAGTCCTACACGTAGCCTAACACCGCATAGCATAGTTACCCATACTGTGTTACTGTACCGTAAAGTCATTTTCTATGCGGACAACATATTATTATGTAGGCCTAAATGTATTAGAATTTTTTATTAGTTAAAAAAGAAAATGGTGACATTTAAGAAACTATTTTATATAATGTAGGAAGGCCTAGTAATAATTCCAGCATTTAGCCTAGTTCATGCCTAGCACTACGAGACGAGCCGTTTGCGATGTCCGCCTTTGCGATGTCCGCCGTAAGTCGTTTTATCAATTATGCGTACAATTTTAAAACAGTAGGCCTAATTAGAAAATGCGGTAGACAATGAGCTGAACATAATATTGTAATGGAATTATTTTTTTTGAGTGGCACATGCATGTTTTTCGCGGACAATTTTGGTTCAAATTTAAGCCGCTATGTAGCCGACGTCGGCGGGCGTGGGTCTAATCAGACTTATGACAAAATCAAGTCATTTTATTATCCCGATAAATTGATGAAGATGAAATGTGCACAATGCTGAAAATATCTGATTAGATTTATGTTTTAGACATAAATTGGCTAAATATAAAATCGTTAGGAATTTTCCAGAAGCATTTAAATAATTTTAAGTTCATATTAGGCCTAAATAAGGATAAAAATTCCCGATAGAATTACACTTTTACTAGAAGTTCTAGTGATTTAGTGACAATTAGGCTGTAGTCTTTGCCTGTAAGTAAGCTATCCATTTTAAAGAAAATGCGGAGGGGGGGGGGATTTAAAATGTCTGAAGTTAACCTATTGTTAGTTACAGGCCCCTAATCTTGTTCAGACTTCCTCCACCACTTTACTTTAGGCCTACTAGGTAGGCCCCTATAGGGAGAAATTATATGCACCTGTGTGGCAGTTCAGAGTTAGCCTACTCTACTGGTTGCACCTTCTTTGATTTTCGTCTCCCCAATTGAGCCTACATCTAGATCTTACGGTGACCTTACAGTATTCTTATTAACGTACGCTATAGTGCTTTCTTGACCGTTAATCTATTGAAGTTTATTTTATAAGATAGCCTATAAATGGAAGCTATAAATATAGAAACTTTAGTAAAGCTGGCTTAAATAATTGTGTCAAATAATTACTATTATATTTTTTTCTTTAGTTTTAATTGGTAGGACATAATTTTACATGCTTTTATTATTTTTACTGAGTTTATTACTTCATGTTCAGTAACAGTATTCATGGTACTTGTTTTAGAATTTCTGTAATTCAAAACCATCATAGAAAGAAAGATAAGCTTAACGGTGCTTTTAATACTTTTATACAGTATTGTTATTCTGCTTTTTAATTTTATAGTTAGCAATTATTTTTAGTGTCTATATACTTGTGTATTAAAGACCTTGTTCTTTTTTTTTTTAAAGTCTGAAATTTTTGGTGAAAGTCTGAAAAAGGTCTGAAAAAAAGTCTGGAATTTTATTTACTGAAAAGAGTAAGAACCCTGTTACTTACATACTGCCCCATTTTCTTACTTACTTATGGTACATACTGCCCTTTTTTCTTACTTACTTACATACTGCCCTTTTTCTTAATCACTTACATACTGCCCCATTTTCTTACTTATGGTACATGCTGCCCTTTGTTTTACTTACTTACATACTGCCCTTTTTTCTTACTTACTTACATATTGTCCTTGTTTTCTTACTTACTTAAATACTGCCCTTTTTTGTCTTACATACTTACATATTGTCCTTGTTTTCTTACTTATTCACATACTGCCCTTTTTTCTTACATACTTACATATTGTCCTTGTTTTCTTACTTACATACTGTTTTTTTCTTACATACTTACATATTGTCCTTGTTTTTTTACTCACTTACAAACTGCCCTTTTTTCTTACATACTTACATATTGTCCTTGTTTTCTAACTTACTTACATGTTGCCCTTTTTTTCTTACATACTTACATATTGTGCTTGTTTTCTTACTTACTTACATGTTGCCCTTGTTTTCTTACATACTTACATATTGTCCTTGTTTTCTTACATACTTACATATTGTCCTTGTTTTCTTACATACTTACATATTGTCCTTGTTTTCTTACATACTTACATATTGTCCTTGTTTTCTTACATACTTACATATTGTCCTTGTTTTCTTACATACTTACATATTGTCCTTGTTTTCTTACATACTTACATATTGTCCTTGTTTTCTTACATACTTACATATTGTCCTTGTTTTCTAACTTACTTACATGTTGCCCTTTTTTTCTTACATACTTACATATTGTGCTTGTTTTCTTACTTACTTACATGTTGCCCTTGTTTTCTTACATACTTACATATTGTCCTTGTTTTCTTACATACTTACATATTGTCCTTGTTTTCTTACATACTTACATGTTGCCCTTGTTTTCTTACATACTTACATATTGTCCTTGTTTTCTTACATACTTACATATTGTCCTTGTTTTCTTACATACTTACATATTGTCCTTGTTTTCTTACATACTTACATATTGTCCTTGTTTTCTTACTTACTTACATATTGTCCATGTTTTCTTACTTACATGTTGCCCTTTTTTTCTTACATACTTACATATTGTCCTTGTTTTCTTACTTACTTACTGCCTGTCATCCCTATTGGACTCCGAGCCACAAACTATAGATGTCAAGCACTTTCCAAATGTTTTTGTTGTAAATTATTTTTTTCCAAATTTTAATTCAAAGGTTAATAGGTTAATCAAAGAATCATACTATTAGGTTTCCATGCAAATCACCATTGCAATCACTGAAAAAGGTCCTTAGATTTTATAAAAATTTTGGGCAAAAAAGCTTAAGAAAGTTTATTTTTTAAGGAAGCGGAAGTTTATCTCCTTTCAATTTCTCTTTTTTTTTTTCTGGTTTTATTTTGTGTGTGATATAATTATATTTTCTGTTCTAGTTAAAAAATATTCTTCCAACAATTTAAGGTTGTCTGAGACAATGTACTTTAAAGTCTATATGAAATATAGAGAAGGATACAATTAGGCTGTATTATATACATTTTGGAATTTTTAAAATAGTATTGAAAAAGGTCTGTAGTTTAAAAGGTTCAGAGTTTATATTGGCTGTAAGTAAACTGAGGTCTCCAGGTGTTTTCAGTAACAAATTTTTTACATGTTTTTCTTCATTATCCTAATGTTAAGAAACATTTTAAATCTGCCCCACTAAATTTTGTAATAACCATACTCATTTTTTTTCACTATTTGAATTTTTTTTTAGTTAGTAAATTAAAAAAAGACTCATTTTAACACAAACTAATTTGTCATTTTCCTGATATGGTTAAGTTAGGGTTACATATGTGAAAAAAATAAGTTCTAAATGGTGCTTTAAGTTGGCAATAGTTGTGCATGGTAGTTTAGCCAAGTACTTTGATAAATAACTTTGAACAGTTAGCATTTTGCATTTGAGATAACTGACTGCCATAATACCCATTTTTCTAGAAAGCAAGAAAAGGAGAGGTAAGGTTTATTTTGGATCCCACTATGTTGTCAATCAATGAAATAAAACATCAATATAATATCATATAGACTATAAATGTCAGAAATATACGTCTGTAAGAAAGTTGGACTATTTAATGCTTTTCATGTCTTATCTTACTTAGTCAATTAGTTTGTTTTATTGTTGTTTTTTTAGTTGCTATTTTTATTTGTTTGGAGTTTCTGTTTCTTTAAAAAAAAAAATGACATAAATTCTCCAATAAATAAAATCAAATTTATATTGAAATATGTTTAAATTTTCTCTAAAAATTAGTTATGAGAATTTTTGTTCATGAATACAAATTATTCTTTAAACATTGCCTAAGCAGACTTTTAAAATGCTTTTTTTTTGTTTTAAATCAATTTATTGATTTCTTTTTTTGCAATGCTGTAATAAAATAACTTTGAGTTGAACATTGAGAACAGAATCATGATCCTTTGTTTGTGGGCAATTTTCTTGTTGGCCATTATAAGGATTAGCTACTTGGTTTGGAATGTTTTATCATAAATATATATAAATCTCAAAAGTTGTATGTGTGTACATAACACATAATCTTCTTCAAAACCGGACAGAATGACATGAAATTTGCCACAAATATTCTTTGTGTTACTGCGGAGAACATTGTCAAGGTTTTACATTTTTTAAATGACCGCAGAGGTAATTTCGGTCAAAAGTGAGAATAAAAAGAAAAAATTAGTTTCATGTTGAATTTGCCATGCGGTATATGACCTATATTAACTTTGTAGTGGGCAATGTTTAAATATATAAATCAAACTTTGCAAATGAACTTTGTGAATGAAGGGAAAAAAATTTCATTAAATTTTAAATTACTGGAAAATACTTTTTCACCGCCTAAGTCTATTTTGCTCATTTCATTATAACTGGGTAGTTTTGAAAATTAATTCTAGCCAGTTCAGAGAAGCGAGCACATATAGGTATGCTAGTAAATCTATATGTGTTGTGTAAACCATCTATTTTTAGCATGAACCATAGTATTGGTGCTTATCAATATGGTAATCACTATATAGTTTAACAAGGGTCTTATAAAGTTAACAGTTGTCAACTGGAACTTTCTTTCCTTTAATCCAAGATTTCAATAATGATATAGATAATTTTCCAGTCATCATTACCATCATAGTACTACTTGATCACAAGATTTTGAAAGCATCTTAAACACACTGAATGCATTTTAGAAAAAAAGGAAATAAAGAATAAAGTTGAAGAGTTTTTCATCTCATCTCATTAACAAATATATTATCTTTTAAGCAGACTACCCTTTTGTTATACATTGTCTGCTATAGCCAGTCTCACAGTTTGTTTGGCTAAGGCATACACAGGGATTGTGTGGATAGGACAGTGCTCAGTGACTACATTTAACTTTTATAAATAAGAAGAAAAATCAATATTTTCTAAATATCAAAGGGCTTGTATTTATTAAATCCTTGCTGGTAAAGTACCTTCTGTGACAAACACACTCTCTATATTTCCCCACATTCAATAAGATTTAACTAGACTTAGCCAATTGATTAATGTAGCATATGGTCAAAATTATGTTTGAATGTTTGAAACATACATAATGGCTGGTATGGCTAGCTTTCTTGTCTTTGTCAGACCTTTTTTTTAAAAGATTTAGTTTTACATATGTATCTAATCCTAAAAGCTTCTGTACTTATCTGTGGTCTGTAGTTCAAAAAGAAATTGTATAAAAGTATAGATACGGTTATAGTCATTCCCTACATAATGATATTATATATTTATACATAGAGGTTTCTTTTTCAGTGTTCTTTAATTAATACTATACAAAGAAATTGTAAGACATTTTTGTTTAACTTAGAAAGCTTGAGTTAACAGAGTTGTAAGAAATGTACATGTTGGCAGAAATTCTGGCATATGGAATCTTTCAACTTCATTAAATCACAAAGTCTAACACTCTGTTTTTCATATGGTTTCCTATGTTATTAAGCAATATATTTTTTTGAATAGTTCTTTTGATCTTCTTTCTATGTTTATTTTTGCGTGCAAAAGTTATGTTAAATTGAACATGAATAGTAAAAAAAAGGGTAAATGTTTTACCCAGTAAAATCATTATCTATGAAATGTTAAATTGCTGCATGAATTCTTTGTGGTAGGGCTATTTGAAAAAATATCAAATATCAATCTAAATGGTGTAGGAAATTATTCTCCTGCATAAATCTGCATGTATTGGTGTTAGATGCATGACTATATTTTGACAAAAAATTTTTTTGAGCTAAGCTAAATAAAAAAAGAATGATCTGAACATTAAAAAATTTGTTCTGCTGACTTTGTAATTTATAGTTTGGGTTAAGCATTACATAAAAACAAGAGAAGTGACATGAAAATAAATAAATACTTTCTTTCTCACTTATGGGGTATGTAGAGAGAGGGGGGCAAAATATATTGTGGTTAAAAATATGCAACAATAGTTTTGCTTTGTACAATTTACTCAACAGTTGCTTTATATATATACACTATGAGACATAATGCTTTTGTTTTTTTTAAAGGCTAATTGACTTGGGATATCTTTTTAATCAGCTGACTTTTATTCCCTTTAGACAGAAAATGCAATTATTGCCCATGTCAGTTTAAGATTTGTTTAAAAAAAGTTAAGATTTAAGAGCTTAAAATGGTTTAACTATTGCATGTTTTAAAATGCTATGGTGATTTAACTGTTGACTGACAGGTACCATATTTTATTATTGTTTAGGGAGGAAAAGTGCACTTTTACAAATTGTCTTTGTGTCGGTATTCTTGTGCATCCACCTCTTTCGCCCAATGTGTCTGTTGATGATCTTCACCTGGCAGACGCCATTTTTGTCAATGTCACTGGCATCGAAGGCATCAAGCAGAACAGCAATGGGCCAACAAATTTTACTCTTTTACTCATGGAGCAGGAAGTCTTAGGTCAGTGACACTATTCTCTTCTGTAGGTCAGTGATTAGACTACTTTAAATCTTATTAAGTTGTCTTTGAAATGACTACTTTCAGTACTACCAGATTATTCTTTATATTTTCCCTTTGAAATAACTCATTTTTTATTCTTAATAATTTGACTTTCATCTATGTGTATTTTCCCTACTAGATTGACTTTGACTGTGTATACATATTTTTCCCACTAGATTGAATTTATTTTAAATGAAATGACTTCTTAACAACTTATTTAATTACAGTGAAGTCTGTTTTGAAGAGCACTTCTCAAGGTTGGACTTTCATGGGAACCAATCATACAATGAAACCTGCATACTACGTAATACATTTGTTACTAAAAATTAAACTAATAAACACATAATCATAATTTATTTGAAAAGCAACCCCCCCCCCACCAAAAAAAATAATTACACTATTTAGTTTGAAATCTCAAAATCCCACCTAAAATGCAATTAGCTCTCATGTCTCAAAATTGAACATCATCCTCTCATCATTTTTTTTTTCCATTTCATATCATTTCTCCAGACAAGTGAGGTGACTTTGCCACATGGTCTGGTTGTGCCAGAGGTCATCATGATGTCGGGATACCCAAGTCACTACAGTGATGGCGATGTGCAGCAAGCCGTTTCTCAAAGAATAAACATCACAGACAAAGGAGCCATTCCCGTAAGCCAATCAATAGTTCAAACGACATTTGTACTCTCTGAGCCCATTATGGTATTTTAACTAGAGTGTCTAAAAAGGTGGAAATATTTGAAGAGTCCAGGGTCTAGAAAACAGCAGTCACGTTTAACAGTTGTTGTAGTGTCGACCATGACCTATATATTATAGTCAGATAAATTGTGAACTACTTTTTCAAGGGAAAAAAACAACAGAAATGTCCATATGAAAATTAGGAAAGAGAAAAGGACAAAGTGGCAGAGACAAATTTGAATTTCTCAAAACTACACACAATGTCACTCTGCCATCATCCCCCTGAACTCTTTATTTGGTTTTGACTGATAACTTAGTAAAATCGCTATAAAGTAAAAAAATAAATAAATAATAATTTGACAGAAAATAAATAATTTTGCTTAAAATTATAGATAAACATTTAAAGCATTACATTACTGCTTTGTTTTTTGTTTTTTATGTAATTTTTTTAATGTAATTGTTTTTAGGTTAATTGTTTTTTTTTTAAAAATAGTTTTAGTAGTTTAAAGACTATTTTTGTTTTATTAAAAATAATGTTTTTCAAAATGTATTTGAAATTGAAATATGTGTTGGTTATATCTTATGTAAAGCATGCTTATCTTTTTTCCCATCCAGGTAAAGATGTTTAAAGATAAAGGTGTTAGTTTGCTGCAGATTTCACTAAAAGGTCACTACGATAAGCTGACGAAGGTAACAATTGCAGATTAAGTGTGAATTATTCCTCAACAAATTGTACCATACATGTATACTTGTTGACTGTATTAGTTGGTATTTCTGCATACTGTAAATGAAAATATGTTTCCAGGAGAAAAATTTCACCATTGACCATAAAGTTCAGAGATTGTCTCCAGTCAAACTTGTGTGGGACTTGAAATACGTAAGCAAATTTTAATCTCGTCAATGGATCCTCTTTGGTTTTTATTTTTGTTTCAACAAATAGAATCCAATACTATTAACTTAGCAGCACTTCTCAGCCCTGTAGCCACCAGTAGCCGTGTCAGTGGACTCTAAAGAACAATTATTTGTCAGGTGTTAAAATATTGTCTGAATAGTGATGAGGGAAAGGGGGGGGGGATTTATGATAAAAATATCTAAAATGCTGTTATACAAATATCTGAAATTCTATGATACAAATATCTAAAATGCTGTTTCACAAATATCTGAAATTCTATGATACAAATATCTAAAATGCTGTTATACAAATATCTGAAATTCTATGATACAAATATCTAAAATGCTGTTTCACAAATATCTGAAATTCTATGATACAAATATCTAAAATGCTGTTATACAAATATATGAACTTCTATGATACAAATATCTAAAATGCTGTTATACAAATATATGAAATTCTATGATACAAATATCTAAAATGCTGTTATACAAATATATGAACTTCTATAATACAAATATCTAAAATGCTGTTATACAAATATCTGAAATTCTATGATACAAATATCTAAAATGCTGTTATACAAATATCTGAAATTCAATGATACAAATATCTAAAGTGCTATGGTACAAATATCTTTTTTTCATCATACAAAACTGTGAATGAATACAAATGTATGTACAGCAAAGCTAAGAGATTTTATTGAGGATGAGTTGAAAGATATTGAGCATTTATATGCTCATCAAAGTGAGAAATGTTTAGATAAAAGACTATATATTATAAGGTTGCTAAATGGCTCATTGGTGTAAACTAAACTGAAATCTGAATAAAATTTTGCTTTATACTAAACATTGAAATAAATACCAATGTTTTTTTTTTGTTTTTTTTTTGCAGGTTGTTAAGAATGATGTTGTAGCATCAAACAGATTTGAAGATAATGAGGTAATTTTGAGGTTTTATTTTGTTCTTTAAAAGAATTGCTCATGTATTGCTCACATGGCTAAAATATTCCAATTTGAAATGTTTCAGGAACTGCGTTATTCCCTGAGGTCACTTGAGCAGTTTGCTCCTTGGGTCAGACATGTCTACATTGTGACCAATGGTCAGATACCTTACTGGCTGAACTTAGACTGCTCGCGCATCACTGTCATCACCCATGACGTAAGTTTTAACTGCTTTGTCAGCTTTGTTAGCACATATTAGCCGTACACCTTTGTTACTTCCATTTAGAAGATTATTGCATCCTGTTCTAATCTGTGAGATTGAGTTCATTCTTACATTTTCAAAACAGAAAATAAGGAAAAACACTTTTTTTAAATAAGTATAAAAATGTTTATGTTTAACATTTAGTTTCCTGCTTTTCAACTGCTAATTAAAAGTTTTGTAATGTTATTTTTACTATATTCTACTTAGTATCATGTTGTGCTTAAATTCCACAGGAAATCTTTGACAATATCAGCTACCTGCCTACGTTTAGTTCCCCTGCCATTGAGGCTAACATTCACAAGATTCCTGGCTTGTCAGACAAGTTTCTTTATTTGAACGACGATGTTATGTTCGGCAGTCCAGTTTGGCCAGATGATTTTTATACACATTCTACTGGACAAAAGGTTATTGTAAACATCATTAAATGAGTTTATCTTCAAAAGAGACATTTATTATGTTCTCCAGGAAAAATTAAACCTTACCTCGTATAATGTTACCATTTTGTTTAAAGTGGATTGGTTTTTTATCAGAAAGGTACTTTTAAATATGAATTAATTTATTTTTTGGTTGAAACAGTTGTACCTAACCTGGCCTGTACCCAATTGTAATGAAGGGTGCCCATCTACTTGGATCAAAGATGGCTACTGTGACAAGGCCTGTAACTCTTCTGAATGTGATTGGGATGGTGGGGATTGTTTAGGTAATTGTTTCCCCTTCTTAAGCCAAAAATATTTAGTTAAATTAATTAGATGACTGTTTAAATTATTGTTATTAGTAAATATTTTGGTATTTTTTTTTATAAAATTGTAAATTGTCACATTTTGTAAGGGAAATAATTGTAGACTTTATTGTCATTCTAATGTAACTGTTATTGAAATGTTATATTTTCAGGAACAAATGGTCGGGTACAGCTGGGTGCAGGCTTTCATGATGCTGCACATCGACTCTCTGACTACACAAGTAAGGCAAATATAATTCATTCTTTTTCTATGGCAGATAATACTTATTGAAAAGTAAGTGGTAAAGTACCCAAGCCTTTCCCTCGTTCACTAGACCTGTTTGTCCTGTAGATGAATGGAGATATTTTGTTGCAGAAAAAAAATAGATGTCTACAGAAATGGAGAATGTTAGTTTGATTTGTCGCTTTTTTTCTTTGTTTTTCTTTGACAGTTTGATTTGTTGCTTTTTTCTTTGTTTTTCTTTGACTTAGGCTACTGCAATACAGGATGTGCCAATAATTGGCTGGCAGACAAATACTGTGATCAGGTAATTAACTTGATACAATTTGTTTTAGTATATAGACTGACCTGAAGCCACAGTAATAACATTTCCCCTTTTTATGCCATTTTTTGTCAACTTGAAGTAGCTCCCATTTTTTTTGTCAATGAAAGAAGTTTTGTGGTCAACACAGTGCCCAGAATGACTTTACTTTCCCCAAGTCTAAAATAAACAGTTAACTTTAGCTTAAGTGTTCATTGGTTTGGATATGTCTAAAAATAAAAGTCTAATTTGTTCTAATTATAATAATTTCACTTTGAAGTGCTTCCTACATGCTTTATACTTTTCAGGCCTGCAATAATCTCCAGTGTGGTTTTGACATAGGTGACTGTGGAATTAAAGAGTACAACAAACTCTACGCCATTGACTTTGACCTCCAGAAGACAAATTATTGGCTTCCACCAGGTACAAGAATTTAATCTAAAAAATTTTTTTGTAAGGTTCTTTTTATTTTCTTAAGCTTTTTGTTAAATGTTTTTTTTAATGATATGATGCAATTGATTACTTCCTATTAGGGAAGGGGAAGGGTTATTAAAGTTCCCTTAAAGATTTGTTTGTAGTACTGCATGGTGACTACAGCAGTGTACGCTAAATCCAGTGGCCATTAGATATACAAAGAGGATTGTGTGGCCAGCACTGCACATACCCTTTTTTTTACTTTCTCCAACTGAGCCAAACACTTGTGAGGATTTGAACTTCCTTGCTGCTAGACCACCATGTTAAACCACCACATACCAAATATCATTTAGTCATTTAGTAACCATGATTTACATGTTTGTGTACTGTGCTGGGCAAGGAATCATATTGTATGCTTTGTATAAAAGAAAACTGACAGATTTCTCTCCTGCTGATGATCAGACTAAAGGACCTGCCTTATAAGACAACTTTTACTTTTATGTCTTATTAAAAATGACAAATATTAGTTTCTTTGAATATATTTTTGAATTTTACCATATGACACAGACTAACCTTATCTTTTTTTAACAGGCGAGCTGATTGGCTATTTTAATCTGAGCGGGATACTGAAGAACAATACCAAGGTCAAGTCTGCTAGCTACAGTAGCAATGTCATTATCAGAGCTGTTGCTGTGGCCAATAAGTTTAAGGTCATGACAGTCGTCCTGAACAAAGGTCACAATGCTACAGTCCTGCTCTTTGACCTCACCTATCAAGTCAATGACAATGTTACAAAAAGAGTAAGTCTTCTTTCAAAATGTGTTATTTCTCTTTGAGATGTAGAACTTTTAAGGATATCTTTTTCTATCCCCCATGATATTTACTAGTTTTTTGCAATTCATATAAGCATTTCATATAATTGCAATTCACAATTATATGTAGTTTTGTTTTAATCACATTCATGAGTGTTATTTCATTGACTTACTTTAATTTAATCCTGTATATCCACAAAGAAGCATAGGGCGGCAACTACACTTTTCCATCTGTCTCGGTTTTGGGCAGCTTCTTTTATTTGTGTCCATGGGAAACCAACAGCCTTTGCCTCACCTACGACCGACCTCCTCCAAGTCTGCCTGTGTCTGCCCTGTTTACTTTTGCCCTGGGGATTCCAGTCAAGTGCTTGTCTTGCCACAGTGTCTTCTGTTCTTTTTAAAGTGTGTCCTATCCACTTCCGTCTACGGCTTTTGATGCTGTTGTCAATGGGTTTTTGTCTGGTCTTTTCACATAGGTTGACGTAACATAAAGCAATAAACTTTTATCCTTTTACAAGTCATATGCTCTTGCATAAACAAAACACAACAACCTTAGTATAAGAGTATGAGTGATAAAATGATTTAAAGTGAATATTGAAACAATAAAAATTAATTCAAGTATGGAAAAGTCGTTAATGTGTAAGGGTGTGAGGGTTCTTGATTGTCAAGCTGGTAGTTTCAATTTGTTGTAATGTTGAGCCAAAGTACTTATGATGTCATGGAGCCTATTGCTGATAGACTTTCCTTGTGTTTTTTTCTCTCATTTAAAAAAATTACATTGACATTTTAAAACTTCTCTAGATCAATTTCACCCTCCATGTTGATACATCTGTCACCATAACAACACAAGCTTCTGTGCCCGACTCCATCAACACAACTACGAAGTCACCATTGATTCAGGATGATGTCCTGGACAGCGAAGCATTCTCTGCACTCGCTGGAGAGCAAAGGTCAGTTGATAGGACAGCCTTTTGATCTCTCTGCAGACTTGGTTCTTTAAAATAATCCTGAAATCATTCATGTTAAATACATGTACCTAGGAGAGACAAATGAGAAACAACCTGATTAATTTAATTTTCACCTTTGAACTTTTGTAAAGTCCCTTTCTCTGGAATAAAACAGTAGTTAGTTGGGTTTGAGGGTTATTTTTTTTTTTAGGGATTTTGCAGAGGAACACAAAATCAAGTGACTAATTACTTCCTTTGCCATTAGTCTGGTGGAGATGTTAGTAGAAATGTGACGCAACCCCACGAACCGGTACGGAAGTAGGTAAAACTGATTTTTCAATAAATGCAAAAAATGTGAAGAAAAGGGTCCTAGGTAGTTTTTTAGATTATTATTTATTTGTAATGTTGAATACCTTAACTTATAGCTGTGAAATTTTCAAGCTAAAATGATTTTTAGAAATTACTCAAAAATGTGTTTTTATGGAACTTTTGTCTAAAATCGCGCAAAATGTCCTCTAAAAATTAAATTGTTAAAAAATATAATAAATATTACTTAAAACATTTAAAACTTTAAGCTTGTGTATTAATTTATTATCATTATGTTTGTTAGATTTCATGACGATTGGTCAATATTTGTTTGTCCTGGAAATATTTAATTATCTGTTGCAATGCTAAATTTAAAAAGATCGGTACTGTTTTCTTTTTCATTTTTCTCCAAAAGGACTTCCCTTACCTTTACTTATGTAATTTTGAATAACTTTTGAACTAATTAATGGATTTTAAAGATTTTTTCACCAACATGTAGATAAATGAATTAGCTTTGATTCAATACCTAAAACTAAATATCCTATTATGCAGACTTCAGTACCATTCCATGGGGTTGCATCACAAATAGTAGAGAGCCTCATACTTTCAGCTTTAGTAAACAGAAATCACACTTCATGACTTTAATTCTTGGGCTACTTTAATGTTTAAAGTTCACTGCAACACAAAGAAGCTGTAAAGTTATAATAGACATCCAATACATTTTTTTTTGTTCTCTCTCTGTGTTCACTTAAATATGGTGGCAATGTGTTTACTCTGGTCACTGTAAAATTGCTGGGCATTGTGCAATCTCCTTGTAAGGCCTGGTCATGAAAACTAGTGAACGCTGCATGAACTTACGTAGTTAAACTTTACATTTACTCATGTAATGCTATGTGTGTGTGTGCATTTTACCTGTAGAAATGATTGTAAAAATGTTAATGTTAGTTACTCAATGACTTTGTTCTTCCTTATCATTTCCCCAGAGGTCCAATTATAGCCACCAATGTAAACACTGCAGACCTGGAGTCATTGAAATCATTAAGTGTTGATGTTGATATTTTGGACTTGTACAAAAATATAAAGATGTCAATAGACTTGAAGAAAGTTCTAATTCTAATTGAAGAGGCTTATAAAGAAGGTAGGTTCGAATGAAGTTTACAAACTAACATGGTTATACAATATAAGTGATAGCAATTTTCCTTTTAAAATATTTAAACTATAACTTTTTTTTTCAATATAAACAATGCTTGATACTTTTACATAATCTGATCGTTTGTCTCCATTTTGTTTCAGGGGAACTAACTGAGATCGGTCTTAAAGTAAAATTTTATGAATTATTGGTGCACTTTAAAGAAGAGCTAGAGTCTTTGAAACCATTACTACAGGAAGAAAGGCTGAAACTACTGGCTCAACAGCAGATGGAAAAAGAAGAGGTGCTCAAGAGCAATAAGTTGTTACAAGCAAAACTCTCAGAGCGTCCTGCTGAAAAAAGCAAGCCAGCAAGCAATGAGATACATAGTCGAAAGTCGTCACAGCGCCCACGCATAAGTTTAGCCACTAGAGGTCTTTCGCATTTTCAGAAGACTAAACAGCCAACTGTAACACATGAAGACTGGCACCAATTCCAAGATGGACTACGCAGATCTGATGGCGTCAAGGCATACAACATGGGGGGAAATGCCAGGGGCGTGCCGAATAGATCTCAGCAGCAAGAGATGTCACCAGGGGAAGGTAATTTGCAAGATGCCGGCCCTCACAGAGCCATAACAATTCTCCCTGATCTCGGCAGCCAAAATATTAAGGCAAATGGAGCCTTGAAAAAGGAACAGCGCGCTGAGACGAGTGACACATTTAAAGCTGATGATGTGAAGAGTGAGAAGTCTCCTGGTGTTACTGGCCGCAAGCTTCTGGCCGCCCTTCATTGGTCTTATCTGGAGGAACAGAGAGAAAGGAACAGGCAGAAGATGAGGGAAGACAGTCTTGGAGAGGAGGCAAATATTTTTTTGTTATTTCTCACAATTTCAAAATATTCTCTTTAGAATTGCATTCTAGTTTAGATATTTGAAAAACTTAAAGGCTTCTTCCGACCGAATGGGATAGTTTGTGAAAAATGACTAGATTTTTCAAGTTTGGGAAAAATACCTATATTTTTTTCAAGTTTGAGGAAAATAACTATTTTTTAAGTTTGGAAAAATGACATGATTATTTAAGTTTGGGAAAGTTTTAGAAAACTGACCAGGGTTTGGGAAAGCTTGTGATCCTTGCTAAAACGGATAAAGTAGTCTGAAAATTGTTATTCTTGATTTTTTAAACTTAAGGCATTGAAAATAATTTGATGTAATATTTTGTAGCTGATAATAATATTTACTTTTTTCCTGGCTGATTCTAATGTAGATGTCAGAACAAGACTTCCTTAAATTAGTGAGCATTGGTGAGACCAGGGAAAATGTTGGTGGCTTCCCTTGGGAGAGAAAAGATGGTGGCAATGAGGTCAGTCATTTTTGGTTAGTTTCTTTCCTTGCTGTGTAATTGCATCATTTCTTGCTCTACAATTATTTTACTTAATCAATTCTCTAATATTATTTTATTCAATAATTTCGCTAAGATTAGATTTCTCTAAAATTGTTTTACTCAATAATTTCTTTAAGATTAGATTTTTCTCAGATTATTTCATTCAATAATTTCTCTAAGATTAGATTTCTCTAAGATTATTTTACTCAATAATTTTCTCTAAGATTAGATTTCTCTAAGATTATTTTACTCAATAATTTTCTCTAAGATTAGATTTCTCAAAGATTATTTTACTCAATAATTTTCTCTAAGATTATTTTACTCAATAATTTTCTCTAAGATTAGATTTCTCTAAGATTATTTTATTAAATTTACAAGCCAATGGAAACTTGTGAACTCAGCAGCCAATAAGAACTTCATATTTTAGGAGAAAAAACAACAATTTATCTTCTAGTGTATTTTCTTGTTATATCAGCTTATCTTTTTTAAAATTTTCTTTGCTGCAGAAGTTAACTGAAGGCCCCAGTGAGTACACGCTAGAGGGCTGGCAGAGTCGGCAGCTCCTAGATACGTTTGGAGACTCCCTGAGACACGTGAACCATATTTACAACAAGGAGTTTGGTTTTCAGGCCCGTAAAGTGCCTGGCCACATGCCACACATGATCGACAAGAACATTATGTATGAGCTACAGAGTAGGTTGGTAGACAAGCTTAGAGATTTTTCACAAATTGTAACTGATAGTACAGTGTCTTTCTTTTTTTCTTTTTTTTGGTCACAATCTTATGTTGTCTGTCAGCAAACAATATGTCTAATTTTTATTTGTCACAATTGTAAGCAAATAATGCACCAAACATGGTAGTCTAGTGGTAGCTAACTGAGTCACCATTCTGAAGGTCAATTAATTGCATCCTGATTTTTCGCCCAATTCTGGAGTATAGCCATGAGTTTACTTGCTCTATCTAGACATCCCATCTCTTTGACCATGGAAACTGGTGACTGCTACTTCCAAAGCCCTGTGGACCAATGTTGTTTGAAAGTAAAAGACATGTTTGGATTAGTGGCGTGCAAGTTGAGAAACAGTCTTTGAAAGCAATATTTAAAATAATTTCAATCACTGATGTTTGTATTTGTAATGTTGTTGAACTCACTGGTAAATATTCTTCAATTAAAGACTTTCGCCCGGTGTTTGTCTGTCTTCTAACAGGTTTCCTAAGGAGTGGGACGCCACATCCTCCCACAAGATCCGCAGCTCCACAGACATGCAGTATGCCTTTGCTTACTACTACTACCTGATGGGTGTGACTGTTTCCACTTCTGTGGAGGAGATTTTCAAGCAAATGGATACTGACCATTCTGGGTAAACACAATTTGTATTTGATTCATGCTTTTGGTGATTAGGACATAACAGGCTCAAGCAACACATGTTCCGGAAACCAAGAGAGGCCGGCTGTTCCTGTGTCTAGTACTCCAGATGACCCGGGTTCTATCCCTGCCGCTGTCCAATCCATGCCGCCCAGCTGGAGTTTTGGGCCAAGGGCGTAAAAATCTTCTTTCTAACTTCTAAGACTAAAAGAAAACAAAAAACTTCCACAGACTGTAACCAGTAAATTTGTGTCCTCACAGCACAGCTACAGAAAATGCAGAACATGTACTTCAGACCTACCCCTTATAACTTTCTGCCTGGTCAAACTTCTGGTCTCGGAGAAACCCCTCCTTATGACAAAGTATATGGAGATGTTGCCCACCTCGAAACTGCATAGTTCATCACAAAGATCAGACTCTTTAAGTCTTCCAGCCACCCAATAAAAAAAAAAAGACGAGGACTTTCATGAGTGGATCTATTTTACATTGCTTCATTCTTTAATAGTTTTTGCTATGGTGTAACATTTTTTTTTACTTGTGTGTATTTTTTTAATCAGAGTTTTATCTGACCGAGAGATTCGAACCCTAGCAGCCCGGATGTATGACCTCCCACTTTATCTAGAGGTATCTATGCCTATTAGCTCTTCATGTAATCTTCACAATTATTATGATTAAAGATGTCGTTTGAAAAAAATTCTCTTCCAATTATTGTATGAAACATAATGCTGATCTGAATTGCCTTTGCTAAATATCATTTTCTTTGTATTGATTTGGTAAAGACTCTAACTGGACTTGAGACAATGTTTACTAACTGCTCACAAAACCACAGTGATCCAACATCTTTAACAGAGGAACAGATGGAAAGCTATTATGACAAATCCATGGTGAGCTGCAAGTTTGATTTTTTAAGCAAACGTAGGTCTAAGATCATAATAATCTTGCCCGAAATGTGTCAAAGATTAGTGCAGCAGTCAATTTTAGGCACATAGTGGACAGATATCGATATTTAGCTTTATCAATTTTTTGTGAACAAGGTATATAACTGTCTATACTAAAAATAGTTTCAATATTTTTTGTTCAACAATAGCCTCAAGTGACACAGTACTTGTTCCTGCATTGTGAGCCCATTGAAGAGTTGTTGAAAGCAAAATTTAAACCAAGGCTGAAATATAAGTAAGTCAGTCCTCAGAACTTGTTCTTTTTAAATCTTAAAGTCTTAAATTTTAATAAGCTGATTGAGGTCTTGATGGAAGTCTGTTTTAAAGTATAATTTTTCATTCAATGTAAAGTAATGTAACTCCTTTCAGACCATTTTGCTTTAAAGGATAGATTTCTATTAGTGGGCTAGCAAAGTTGTCATTCCAATTATCTTGCGTTCAAAGCTTGGTTATAATCTGGGTTTTAACCTGGGTCTGTAATGGTGTATCAAATGTACCTGACAAAAGTTGTGCTAAGTAAGGTAACTAGGTATTGTTCTGGTCTTGCAGTCTTTTCTGTTCTATGTGATGGCCAAAAAAACAAAGTTGGATGGCATTGTTCTATATTACCAGTACTAAATAAAAATAATTCCTCTATTCTTTTTTTTTTTTTCTAGCTTTGTTTTTACAAATGTTATTGAAAAATAACTTATTTTGTATCTATATATAAACAAACGTGTTAAAACATGATTTTAAGTAAATTGTTTTGAATCACAATCTATGTATATTATATAAAGTAACTTGTATGTGTCGTGTCTGATCCCCATTGGCTAATTTAAAGACACGTGAACTTATTGTCTCTTATCGTACTTTTGTCATCTTGCTTCTGACATGTGTCTTCCCTAGTGTAGTGGTTAGCGTCATTTACTGCCATGCGGGCACCCTGGGTTCAATTCCCCACAGATACCTCTCTTCTTCTTTTCTACTTTATTTTTCCATTAATATTACTTTTTTTAAAAAGATAGTAAAGAATTTTAGGACTTAAAGCTTTCCTAAAATGTTTTCAGTAAGTAAAATGTAATAATTAGATATTTTAGTTGCATGCGGAAGACAGGTGTTAGATTGTCATCAACAGGGATAGTCCTTACATGGGCAATGCCGGGCAACTTAGCTTTTTGTTAAATAAAAAGATTTGCCTATTTTTAACTTGATTATACAATTTTTTTAAAATTAATTTCGTAAATGATTTCAGTAAATAATAATTATATATTAAGAATGATTATATCCATAGCTTTCTGTTCATTGTAGACTATGAAATGTTTATGTGTAGCTTATAAAGGCCTATTCAATTTTTCCCCGGCGACGCAGGGGAATTGAGCTTGTATACTCATAATGTAACATTAGTTTGAAATTCAAAAAGGTTTTGAAGAGAAACATAGAATTGAGTGAAGAAATAGGGCTGTTTATATTTCTCTAGGTATACCACATCTGATGATTCAGACATTACATTTAAGATGATTCATACAAATGTCTCTCATGTTGTCGGGCAACTTGATGACATCAGGAAACATCCAAAGTAAGACATATTTTGTTATTTTTAGTGTCCATTGTCCTCGAGACAAAAAAATTTAATATTTAGAAAATATAATTTATTTACATAGATCTATATTTTTAAGGAAGCCAACATTTTGAAAGAGACAGTTTTAATTTGGTATTGACCTTCATTTAATTTTTTTCCAATGAAAACTTTAAAAAAAAATAACAAAAGAGCTTTTGATCAGGCAGAGCAGCCATTTCTTAAAAGCAAATTTATACAGACTTTCTTTTTTTTGGTTGCTTTTAAATGATTTTTCACTTCTCCAGAAAATTTATCTGTCTAAATGACAACATTGACCATGGCAAAGATGAGGCAAAAACAGTAAGTTTGTGATGAAAGCTGTTTCTTTTTTTAAAAATATGTATTACTGTAATGACGTGGATTATAAATTGATCTCTTCAACTTAGTATTGTTGACCGATCATATGTTGTGCCATCTTTACATATAATTATGTCTAGACAAAAGAATTGTTAAAACAGTAACCCTAATTTAAATGCCTTTTTAAAAGTTGTAAGGTGAATCCCCATTGACAGTTTTTATAGCAATGCCTTTAATCTGCAAACCATTTACACAAAATTTAATCTAATTTTTGTTATCATGGACTTTTCTTGTCTGAAAAAAATAGGGTTAGGGTTAAAATTTAATAGTTAAAATTTGGTTTCTATTATTTCTGTAGGTCAAGGCCATCTTACAGGATTTTTATGAGTCCCTGCTGCCGATCTCTTCTCAGTTTGAGTTGCCCAGAGATTATAGAAACCGATTTCTACACATGAGTGAACTTCGAGATTGGTAATGAATCTTTTTTTTTTTTACATATATATATCTCAACCTTGAAAAAAGCATAGTTAAACTATACAGTTGCAAACTACTAGATTAATTTATCATGGTTTGAAGAATTGTTCAACAAAGATAGATGACATAAATAAATATCATTAATAAATGTAGTTTATTGGTCTAATAAAATATTTATTTTTTTTGTAGATATATTTCTAAATTAATTTGTTAGTTTGTGAACTTTAGTTTTTGAAGTCTTTTGCATATAATTTATTTCTCTGGTAAATTTTGATGACATTCTGAATATCAAAAGATAAATAGTTGTGTAATCAATTACTGCATGAATCAGTAATCACTTACTGAATCCCTCTGTAATCACTTACTGCATCAATATATAATCACTTACTGCATCACTCTATAATCACTTACTGCATCACTCTATAATCACTTACTGAATCACTCTATAATCACTTACTGCATCACTCTATAATCACTTACTGAATCACTCTATAATCACTTACTGCATCACTCTATAATCACTTACTGCATCACTCTATAATCACTTACTGCATCACTCTGTAATCACTTACTGCATCACTCTATAATCACTTACTGAATCACTCTATAATCACTTACTGCATCACTCTATAATCACTTACTGCATCACTCTATAATCACTTACTGCATCACTCTATAATCACTTACTGAATCACTCTATAATCACTTACTGCATCACTCTATAATCACTTACTGCATCACTCTATAATCAATTAATGAATTCCTCTGTAATCACTTACTGCATCACTCTATAATCACTTACTGAGTATATCTATAATCACTTACTGCATCATTTTATAATCACTTACTGCATAACTCTATAATCACTTACTTCATAACTCTATAATTACTTACTGCATAACTTTATAATCACTTACTGCATAACTCTATAATCACTTACTGCATAACTCTATAATCACTTACTGCATAAATTTGTAATCCCTTATTGCATCAATCTGTAATCACTGCATCCATCTGTGATCACTTACTGCATAAATCTGTAATCACTTACTTACTGTATCAATATGTAATCACTTACTGGATAAATCTGTAATCACTGCATCAATCTGTGATCACTTACCACATTCATCTGTAATCACCTACTGTATCAATCTGTAATTACATAAAGTAAATCACCTCAGCGCAAACACCAGCAAGTTGCAAACACCACTTGAAAAAACGTTCGCAGTTTCTCTATTTTCATGTCTACTACGAAAGCGAGCGTCAATATAAAGAAAGCAGTTATTCCTCAATATCCTTAAGCAGTTTCAGTTACGGGAAGAGCATTTTTGTGATCAAAAAGTGCCGACATTTAGATCCAAGGTGGCAGCTTTGCTAAAAACCTCCCCCCGGATGAACGAGGGTTGTATCCGGGTTAAGACTATTTTTCGTTTCCTTTTTACATTTAAGCGTGTTTGTTATCAGATCATCACTAGGATATAATTAAGGAACAATGCTGTTATGATATACAATATTTATTTATAGTAATGTTCGTTTTAAAGGGGTGTTCGCAATGAAGTATGCAAAACGTAGGATTGATCATCATAGCCAACATTTTTTTTTCTGTTGGAGTAGGTATCTAAAAACTGTCAAAAATGCACTTCAATGGAAATATTACTAGATTATTAGATGTGCTGTACTTAGAGCAAGACTCGGGAGAGAAGAAGAGCAGAAAAAAACACTGAAACGAGAAAGGTCAAGAAATGTAATTGACGTAAGCTCTGATAGCAGCTATTACATATATTATATATATGATACTACCACTAATGGAACTAGAAATGGCTTCAATTTCAATGTTGTTTGTTTGAAAATACAGTTATGATATCATGCATTTATCAAAGGCGCATGTAGACTTTAGGAACACTAGCTTGTCTTTTTTTTACTGTCGGTACAGAGGTTTTCTTTGCTCACTCATAAATAGATCTATATTTTACACCATAAAACTCATTGGTTTAGAAAAACAAAAAACAAAAAAATTTAAACGATCTGTCAAAGTCTAGACAAATGCACGTGACAATACAATAGCATGGGCATCTCCAGTGTTCTTTACATTAACAAAATAACAAAGATTTGATGACTTTGGCTTAGTGTTTACTCTGAAATTAAAGTGTTCGCTGTGAAGTTTAATGAAAAAAAAGTTTTCGCTATGAGGCCGCAAACATGGTTGTCTGAGAATGCAATCTACACCCTAACCCTGCTTAGTAATACAATAATGTATGATCATTCAAGTAGATCGTTGTCGTACTATCTTTTGGTTCTTTCATTTTTATCCTATGTCTAACGGTTTAGAAACTAGGTCACAAAAACTAAACAGGGTGCTATTTTTAGCCTTATGGTGTTCGCAGAGGGTAATTTACTCTTTACTTCTTAGCTTCTCTTTTTTTCAAATTTTTTTTTTTTTCAAATCTAATAGGTCTATCAAATTTACTGTTGCCTACTTGTTTGGCTAAGCTCATTAATTTCATCATCAGTTGTTTCATATTTACAAATGCTTTTATCTTCATATTGAACATGTATAAATCTTTATTAAATATTTTAACACAAATATTTGAATTAATTATACAGGAGGATCTACAGGGACAAATTGAGATTTTGGACACATGTTGCTCTCTGTATTTTAGTATTACTTGCAGTTCTGTCTTTCTTGGGAGATAAGGTAAAATCATTTTTTTTTAAAGATTCATCTATTTTTCTTGCATGATTGGTTCCTGTGTTTAATGTCATTTAAAAATAATATATTTATATTACTTAAAATATTATCAAAATTATAATTAATACTTCTTTTATTATTTGGAGTAAATCAAATGCTAGCGTTTTAGGCATCTTCCCATTTCCGTGATATAATTATTTCTCCTTATGTTTCTGATTGAATAGGCCATCTTTTTTTGTAAATTTTTTTTTTAGCAGCATTACTGATTAAAAAGTGTTTAGATGAATGAACAATAATAATACAAAATTAATGTTTTATGAGTTGGCAACTGTTGAGAAAATTGAATTACTATTTACTGAAATCACCTTGAAACAAACATTTCTGATTGGTTAGTTCAGCACAAAAATAATGAGTTTCTCCCCCTGATCAGAGATTTTTTTGTCAAATATCCAATATAATAACAGCTTTTGTTTTTAAATTTTTCATTTGCATTTATTATGAGATGAATACTTGGTACAAAATTGCTCATTAGTTTATACTTTGATTATTTCATACAAATGAAAGATTGATGCCCTTAAAAGGAAATGGAGCAGCAAAAAAAGGAGGAGGAGACAAATCTCTTCAAGCACAGAGTCCACGCCCTCAGGGTCCGCGTCCGTATCCCCGACCTTAGAGTCCAAGGACAGCTCTTTCGTGGTCTTTGACAATGTCATGGAGACGGTATGACAATTACTGCTAGGGCTGCTGTCGCCGAATGTCATGATGGTTGTGTTGAGCATCGTCTTCCTTATCAATATAGTTGTCATGTTTCTTCATATGGTAGGGTAGAAGTAGTAGATTGTCTGGTTTATACATGTTTTAGAAGAGATGAATGTCTGCTTTCTACATAAGATAGAAGAATGTCTGGTCTTTACATTAAATGTATTAGAATGAGATCTGGTTTAAAAAATTTTGTTGGCTTTTATGCTATTGTTCTATTTATTTTCTGTTGTAAAAGAAATCATTGGTTAAAATTTGAGAAAGAAATCAGATGTATACTGAAACTGTCAGATAATGTAAGGAAAAAATTTAATGTTGTAACAAAATCATAATTCTGATCCAGCATTTGCCCTTTGGCCTGAAAACATTAGATCTAATTAATAATAGACGATGTTTTGTAAAAAAAAAAATAATTTCCACACACACAAAAAAAGATGTGACTGTGACAATAATTAGGAATTCAAATTCTTATGAGTATTTCATTATTGCTTGTAGCCTCCAAAAAGCATTCCAGTATTTGATCTCTTCAGCTCTCTTGTGTTGATTTATATATTTTTTTAAACTTGATTTGTCTATTGGTGCGTGAGTGTGGTGAATGAGGCTCTACATGTGCTTAAATACAAGCAGCCCTAGCGACAGATTTGGTTTTTACTTTGTAAAACGGTTAGAATCAGGTCTTCTTTGACATTCCTTTCTGTGATCGCAGGTTGACCTGCGCTGACCCCGTTTTTCTAATTTCATTGGCTAATCCACATTTGTTGACTTTATTTCTTGGTATGAATTATGCTTCAACTCTCTTGGGTAAGAGTTAAAATACACTAACCCTTACCCTTACGGCTTCCAGCTCTGGGTACTATTTTGTACATACTTTTGAATGCCTATATATTTATTGCAGGTGCTCATATTGAAATACCTTGTTTTATAATGCAATTTGTATTCGTATGGAACCTTGTTTTAGTACCCATTGCACAAAGATGTGTGTAGTATATATTGTTTCATACTATTTTTGTATTTCAAAGACTGTTCTTGTATATTAACATGTAGCATTCATATTTTTTTATATTGACAGATGTATAGTGTGAGAAATCTCCCCCCCCCCCCCTCTTTTTTTTATGACAATGACAAAGAATTTGTTTCTTAACAGAATAGAAAGATTGTATTAATGCAGACATTTAAATAATGCTGTAAGACCTCTTTAATAACTTTTCATTCCTATTTTTTCTTATTTTTTATTGATCAAGAATTTCACAACATTTGGTTTTGATATTTGTGTCTATCAGATTTGTTAAATATATATTGTTGCTTTAAATGCAATCTTCCTTAATGATTTATGTTTTCAAGGTCTGTTGTTTTATGTTAATAATGATATGGTGTATTAACTTTTTAATGTTCTATTTGTGTGTTATTGTTTTGTTATCATGCTTCATTGCATATAATATATGCACTTATATCCACTTTTTACATTTTTAATGTATACAATTACATAATTGCTTGTTAAACAACAGTGATTCTAAGGCATGATGAAAGAGTTCTATAAATCATAATGTTCTAATGGTCATAATGCATAATATCTTTTTTTTCCTTCTATTCTGTTGACTGCATATTAAAACTACATATACAACAGATAGTTATAAACTTTAATTTTTTTCTACATAAAGCCCAGACAATATTTTAAAACAAATTGTATGTTTTTATTTAAATAATGTTAACACATCCTTTGCATCCTGTAATTGTTTTAACAATTTAATTCTGATGATGTGGAATGTAATTTTGTAATTTCATATAACTTTCTTTATGTGGCCAAAACTTGTGTCATCTTTTGGGTTTCATTATCATACATTAGAGCAAAGAGTATTTCTTTAACAGGTCTGGAAAATGATTTTGTCATTTGGTATATTGCTGGTTAGTTACAACAACAAGGCTGGCAATGGTCAGTTTTCATGGCAAAGTTCAGACAAAAAGAATGACCGTCTCTTTGCCTGTGTAGAGTGTAATTTTTAAGTTATAATATAATTTGATGTAAATTTTTGCAAGTTTCATTTCTGTTTTGTCGGCTTAAGTTGGAGGAAAAAAAACATCAGCATCTTGCCAAATACTAGTTATTTTCAAAGTAAATAGATTTGTATGTAATTGTTGTATTCTTCTATGATTTTATGGGATGTAAATATCTGCTTTCACTTTAGTTCTTTATTTCATCTACAGTTATTACAATAATCACTTTCACTATTTATTTAGCCTGCTGTAAGTACAAAGTTTGATGCCTATGAATGCTAAATGATTCTTTCTCATGCTTGTACTTGTAGGGCTCAAATGCTGAGCTTGTTGTGGGTGGCATTGGACTCATCATCTACAACTTCAACTAACTTGCTTCTCTCTCTCTCTCTCTCTTGATGTACAGTAGTCATTGTTTTATTCTGCAGGTACCTACAGTATGTACATACAGTACCCATGCACACATTTTTAGCATTAAGACAGTAGTTGTACATAAAAAAAAAAGAAAGATTGTTACAGTACTGTACTGTATTTTACTCACCACGAAAGAAGTTGAAAGTTGAAATCCGCAATATATTTTCTCATATAATAAAATGAAAAAAAAATCTGCAAAGTCTAGAATCCGCAAATGTTGAACCATGAAGTAGCAACTGTATTCCTAATGTTCTTAGTCTCACTTTTTTCTGTCTTTCCTTTAAATGTCTTCGTTCATCATAACCACTAGATATTCACCATATCGTTTGAGGCTGTTAAGCCCTTTAATTTTCAAAGCTAATCTTTATGTTATATAAAAAAAACAATCCTAATTATTTGAGACCTGGGTATCCTACAAGCTTGGTGCAATTTAGGAAAATTTGTTTTTTTTTTTCCAGCTTTCTTGGACATCAGCTTGTAGTGTTGATAACCTCAGAATTAATATCAAACAAATAACTAATCCATCCCAACTCTCAGTAAATGTCTGTCTTAGTCTAGACGTTGACTCTATCAGGGTTTTAAAAAATGAACTTTTTTCTCTTTATTTCATTAATGTACTTACATTTTTCACTCCTTCTTTGGATAGGTGTTCAGGAGTAACACTATTAGTATATTTACCTGTTTTGCTCAAATTTTGTTTCTTTATGTACATTGTTCTTTTATTGGTGGCTTTACCTTTTCTTTGACCCCGTGTATCATCCTTTTATGTTTTGTATTTTTTTATGAACTTGTTCTTTAGGTGCTAGAAAGCACAGATCATATCATAGCTATGGTAATCATTTCTCATACGAGTTTAGAAAGATTATAGAGTTTTTTTTTCATTGGTCCTAGTTTTTACCAAGCTACTTCACCTGAATTTTTTTGTCATCCAATTATGACAGAAATATGATCCCTCTGGCATGCTTAGTCCCTGTGGCCTGGGGACAAAGTCAGGAGAAGGTTTGTTACAGGCTGCAATGTAAAGCTTCGTAACAGCCTGCATATGGTAAAGTTGTTTCAGTATTATCACACTGTCTTGTCAGAAAGTTCCAGCATCATGTTAACTGAAAGCAACTTGTGCTTTTTAATAATACCTTTGATATTTCTTTCTTGACACTGTGTCAGTCTCAAATATTGTATCAGTTGACACATAGCAGATTGAACTATATTATCTCAGAATTTAAAAAGAGCTGCAATGTTAGCCTCATCCAATTTGTATGTTTATGCCTATTGAAAAAAAACCTGTGATCATGCGTCTCTTTGATTTTTTTTTGTTCTTACATAAAATTTGGTTTGTGCTAATAATTGTTTCCTAACATCACCAGTATTAGATTATGGTTAATGTAATTTTTTTAATGTTTTTTTAATTTAGTTTTTACCTCCTGATTTTAATTGTTTAAACAGAGTTTTGCCCTTTTTATATAGTAAATTAAGTCTGGCATCTTAAAAATATTATCAGTTTTTTTTTACTGGAACAAAAACTTTTTGTTAAAAGATTTTTTTTAAAGTTATTCTTTAATTTAAATTAACATTTTCACCCCCCCCCCCCCATCCTGTTTTAAAACAGAGGGACAAAAATAGCTAGAAAGAGTTAATGTTAATTAATATATTTTTTCTCTTTATAAAACCTTATGGTTTCTTTCATTATCTTCTGGACCACAGTTTTCCTAAACTATCATTGTCTTCAATTATTCATAGATGCATGAAAAAATAAAATGAACAAAGTCAGTAATTTAGTCAAGCATGTGTGTTACATGCTCAATCATTGTAAGGCTAGATAAACACACAAACAATGTCTTTCTGATGCCTTGTTTTCACACATGTTACTAATACTGGATATTTTTTTTAATGTATTATGTCAAGTTCATTTTTTTAAATGCCATCTTGTATAGCTGTCATAATTACAATTGGAGTGATTAATATTTGATGAAGTGGGGTATGATTTATATCAATTATGTTTTGAAGTTTTTATATATTTTGGAAATAAATCATGGCAAAAATAAGGTGGTTGTTTGTTTTTTTTGGCATTTTAATTTTAAACATCCTAATATTATGTGTTGAAATTATGTGACTAACAGATTTAACAGGAACTAACTGATCACTGTGGTCTAGCACAGCACATTTGGATTGCTGTACCATAATCCTGGGTTCAAATCCTGGTGAAGGTTACAGTTTTTTAAATTTTGTCTTGGTCTGGAGGGTGTCCCTGAGTCAACCCAGCACTGAAGGGTACCTGACAATATTTGGGGAAAAGTAAAAGAGGCTGGCCACACAATCCCCTAGTATGCCATGGAAACGTGCAAGCAGTGCTTCTATATGGATCAAATTGCCCTTTTTATTATTCTTTAAACAGAATTCAGAAGGTGAATGAAAAATCTCACACAAGCAAAAACTTTTTTCCCAAACATACGAAAGAAAAATTAAATATAAACAAATAAGTCTTTTAAAATACAACAACGTTACAATTGTTTAATTCTGATGATCTCTGAATACAGTACACATAATTTCTGTTGCACAGCAAACATGACTAATTGATGAACCAGTTACAGCTGTAGGTTAGGGTGAAATACTTTGACGAGGTTCAATAGATACATAGAGATTACTCCTGCATTTGTCTTATGAAGATCATAGGCTCCCTCGGGAAATACCAAGGCACCAGGTAACATTGGAAAATCTACAGATGGAACAAATGAGCGTTTGTAAATATTGAGAAAGGAAACAAACGTGTTGAAAAAAAAAATAACTCTGCAAGTTCTTGTCATTGTGTAATTTTTTTGGTTGTGCATAAATTTAACAGAACTTGAGGTTTGAATACATGCACGCTGTTCAGACTTTGATATATAGTCTGGCAAAACAATGTGTTATAAATATAAAAGAATGAACCAGCATGATTTTTTCTCTTTATAGCTTTTATATTTATAAAATTAAGTATAAATAATACATTAGCAAAGGAAATTTATCAAAATCTCAATAGATCTGCACTATCAAACTGCACATTTTTTTTATACAGTTGAACAAGACTCCTCTACATTTACAAAAGGGTGTCCCAGCAACAACCAAGTGCGATAAAGAAACAAAGGATTAGAGCTTGAGTTTTAGAACAAGGGATATAAATGTTTCCACAAGGAATATACTGTAGAGTTTGAACGTTATTAATATTCTATTGTAACTAAGGATCAGTTCCTGGAGAGAATAGTTTTTATTTGATTCAAAATGAATAAAGTCGTTGATGGAAAAAGGCAATCCTTGGGAATAACTGTTATCATTATTATTATTATAACTGTTGTTATGATTGGCTAACAGAATGATGGCTCGAGAAAATCAAAATTTAATAGCAAACAGAAATTATTCTGACAAAGAGCGAAAGGACTATAAAAGTTTTTGTTTCAAGTCTTTTATAAAATTATTAATTTCATTTCACAAATTATCTTGTAAAAAGTGTAAATAATATAATTAAGGTGTGTCTTCAATGCTTTTTTTAACTGTTACTTTATTGTTGCTTATTTACACAGACAGTAAATTAACGATTATTTATAATCCTGTATAAGTTACACATTTTTATATCTTGTCTCCCATTTTATTTTTAGGTTGCCGTTCTTCATTTTCTCACTTATGAGCAGGCATGTATGGACTTGGGCAATCACTGTAATTTCCATTGCCAACTACTAGCTAAAAATAGTAAAAATAAAAAGAAAGAAAACCTACCTAACTTTCCCCTGTATGTAGAAATATTAGCATGGGGAATAGCCAATCTGTCCACAATGTCATAGTACAGAGTTTTTTCTACTTCAGGGTCAAGTTCGCCAAATACGACAAAGCGTGGGACATTTAATAACCCAGATGACAGTGCCAAACCTCCAGCCTGAAAATTTAAAGTTTAAAAAAAAAGGGGGATAATCCATTGATCACAACAAAAAATTCTTATAGGCCCTATTTATATTATTGAAAGAGAAACAACAAAATTATCAGCAGACTACAGAACAAATAAAAAGTGTGATTTGCATAGTAGTAGTGGTATACAAAACTTCCTTTTTTTTTCTGTATAGGCTTAAAAAACAACTATATCAGGGGTTGGAAACCCATGGCTCGCGAGCCAGATGTGGCTCTTTTGATGGCTGCATCTGGCTCGCAGACAAATGTTCGATCATTTAAAAAATATTTTTTTTAACTTTTTGATCTACATATTAATTGCATATCAATATTTCATTCTACAAATTAACTAAAGTCTACTGCATCTAAGCATCAGACGAAATCAGAGACATAATTATTGTACTTTTACTTTTAGAGTTGAAAATACACAAAATGTACACATTTACTTGAATTTTTAATTTTAAACATAACTTATGGCTCTCACAGAATAACTTTTCAAAATATGTGGTGTCCATGGCTCTCTCAGACAAAAAGGTTCCCGACCCCTGGGTTAGATGAATAACTGTGATGAGATATTAATATTGGTAAATCAAAAGCAAAGTCATTGAAATTACTTTTCCAGTACAATTTTCTAAACTGTTTTATTTTGTATTGTTGCTTTTGAATATAATGATTAATTAAATTAGTTGAAATCACATCGCCTAGCCACATTGCTTTTTTTCCAACTCAAAAAAAAATTTAGAAATAAGTCTATAAGCATAATCTTAGATGTAAGTGTAAGACTTTAAAATATTTATATAAATGCCTACTGGGCTAAACATGTACACCCTCTTTATAGTATTTGGGCCTCAAGCTTCAAAATTGAATAAAGAGAAAAATATTATGAGGAATACTCCGGCATCAGCATCATTACCGCTTACGCTCTACAGCAATTACAGAGAAAAAAATACATTTATAAAATAATAATAATTTGTGTGTGTATGTGATAAAAGGACATAAGAAATAGGTTAACCAATAATCCAATTAATATATTTCATTAGCCCTAGAATGACCATGAGCCATTTTGTGAGCGTCAAAAACACCTTAAAGATAATAAAATGCATTTAAAGAAAATATTATTTTATAATGCATAGGCCTACATTTAATCATATTTATTTCACATTTCATTATAATAATTTCATTATCTTGTTTTATTATTTACAGTTTTAAAAATAAAATTTGCCTAATAGTTACTTGCTTGATAGTTACGACTTAAGGCGTAATTTGCCTAATAGTTACTTGCTTGATAGTTACGACTTAAGGCGTAATTTGCCTAATAGTTACTTGCTTGATAGTTACGACTTAAGGCGTAATTTGCCTAATAGTTACTTGCTTGATAGTTACGACTTAAGGCGTAATTTGCCTAATAGTTACTTGCTTGATAGTTACGACTTAAGGCGTAATTTGCCTAATAGTTACTTGCTTGATAGTTACGACTTAAGGCGTAATTTGCCTAAAAGTTACTTGCTTGATAGTTACGACTTAAGGCGTAATTTGCCTAATAGTTACTTGCTTGATAGTTACGACTTAAGGCGGAATTTGCCTAATAGTTACTTGTTTGATAGTTACGACTTAAGGCGTAATTTGCCTAATAGTTACTTGCTTGATAGTTACGACTTAAGGCGTAATTTGCCTGATAGTTACTTGCTTGATAGTTACGACTTAAGGCGTAATTTGCCTAATAGTTACTTGCTTGATAGTTACGACTTAAGGCGGAATTTGCCTAATAGTTACTTGCTTGATAGTTACGACTTAAGGCGTAATTTGCCTAATAGTTACTTGTTTGATAGTTACGACTTAAGGCGTAATTTGCCTAATAGTTACTTGCTTGATAGTTACGACTTAAGGCGTAATTTGCCTAATAGTTACTTGTTTGATAGTTACGACTTAAGGCGTAATTTGCCTAATAGTTACTTGCTTGATAGTTACGACTTAAGGCGTAATTTGCCTAATAGTTACTTGTTTGATAGTTACGACTTAAGGCGTAGAGATAAACTACGAGCTAGGACTTAGAAAATAATCATGAGGGTCGCAGCTAATCTGTGTAGAAAAAAACCCTTCATGATATCCAAAATTTAAACATATATTTGAATTCCTATGGAAAAGAACATTTTAGACTTACAATTGTTTTCTTTTAAAATGTTTAATTAAATTATTAAATGAATTTTGTTTATGTTAAAATGAATTTTTAACTCAAATATAAATAAGAAACTGGCTGTTTTATTTGGTTAAAAGCGGAACAGAGAGTGTAAGGTTGTTGAAGTTGGTGATCCAGTAATATCTATGATAGTTGTCATAGGACACTTGACATCTAGAAGGATAGGAAATTAGACAAACTGAGAAGGATAAAAAACTATAATACAACTTTTACAAGTCTTTAGGATAAAACACTAGACAAACAGAAGGATAAAACCTAGACAAATAGAATGATAGAAAACTAGACAAACATAATGATAAAACACTAGGCAAATAGAATGATAAAACACTAATCAAACATAATGATAGAACAATAGACAAATAGAATGATAGAACAATAGACAAACATAATGATAGAACACTAGACAAATAGAATGATAAAACACTAGACAAATAGAATGATAAAACACTAGACAAACATAATGATAGAACACTAGACAAATAGAATGATAGAACAATAGACAAACATAATGATAGAACACTAGACAAATAGAATGATAAAACACTAGACAAACAGAATGACAAAATACTAGACAAACAGAATGATAAAACACTAGACAAACAGAATGATAAAACACCAGACAAACTGAAGGATAAAACACTAGACAAACAGAATGATAAAACACTAGACAAATAGAATGATAGAAAACTAGACAAACATAATGATAAAACACTAGACAAATAGAATGATAAAACACTAATCAAACATAATGATAGAACACTAGACAAACTAAATGATAAAACACTAGACAAACAGAATGACAAAACACTAGACAAACAGAATGATAAAACACTAGACAAACAGAATGATAAAACACCAGACAAACTAGAGAAGGATAAAACACTAGACAAACAGAATGACAAAACACTAGACAAACAGAATGATAAAACACTAGACAAACAGAATGATAAAACACCAGACAAACTAGAGAAGGATAAAACACTAGACAAACAGAATGACAAAACACTAGACAAACAGAATGATAAAACACTAGACAAACAGAATGATAAAACACTAGACAAATAGAATGATAGAAAACTAGACAAACATAATGATAAAATACTAGACAAATAGAATGATAGAACACTAGACAAACAGAATGATAAAACACTAGACAAATAGAATGATAGAAAACTAGACAAACATAATGATAAAACACTAGACAAATAGAATGATAAAACACTAGACAAATAGAATGATAGAACAATAGACAAACAGAATGATAAAACACTAGGCTAACTGAATGATAAAACACTAGGCAAATAGAATGATAGAACAATAGACAAACAGAATGATAAAACACTAGACTAATAGAATGATAAAACACTAGACAAACTGAATGATAAAACACTAGACTAATAGAATGATAAAACAATAGACAAACAGAATGATAAAACACTAGACTAACTGAATGATAAAACACTAGGCAAATAGAATGATAGAACAATAGACAAACAGAATGATAAAACACTAGACTAATAGAATGATAAAACACTAGACAAACTGAATGATAAAACACTAGACTAATAGAATGATAAAACAATAGACAAACAGAATGATAAAACACTAGACAAATAGAATGATAGAACAATAGACAAACAGAATGATAAAACACTAGACAAATAGAATGATAGAACATTAGACAAACAGAATGATAAAACACTAGACAAATAGAATGATAGAACATTAGACAAACAGAATGATAAAACACTAGACAAATAGAATGATAAAACACTAGACAAACAGAATGATAAAACACTAGGCAAAAAGAATGATAGAACAATAGACAAACAGAAGGATAAAACCTAGACAAATAGAATGATAGAAAACTAGACAAACATAATGATAGAACACTAGACAAATAGAATGATAAAACACTAGACAAACAGAATGACAAAATACTAGACAAACAGAATGATAAAACACTAGACAAACAGAATGATAAAACACCAGACAAACTGAAGGATAAAACACTAGACAAACAGAATGATAAAACACTAGACAAATAGAATGATAGAAAACTAGACAAACATAATGATAAAACACTAGACAAATAGAATGATAAAACACTAATCAAACATAATGATAGAACACTAGACAAACTAAATGATAAAACACTAGACAAACAGAATGACAAAACACTAGACAAACAGAATGATAAAACACTAGACAAACAGAATGATAAAACACCAGACAAACTAGAGAAGGATAAAACACTAGACAAACAGAATGACAAAACACTAGACAAACAGAATGATAAAACACTAGACAAACAGAATGATAAAACACCAGACAAACTAGAGAAGGATAAAACACTAGACAAACAGAATGATAAAACACTAGACAAATAGAATGATAGAAAACTAGACAAACATAATGATAAAATACTAGACAAATAGAATGATAGAACACTAGACAAACAGAATGATAAAACACTAGACAAATAGAATGATAGAAAACTAGACAAACATAATGATAAAACACTAGACAAATAGAATGATAAAACACTAGACAAACAGAATGATAAAACACTAGACTAATAGAATGATAAAACACTAGACAAACTGAATGATAAAACACTAGGCAAATAGAATGATAGAACAATAGACAAACAGAATGATAAAACACTAGACTAATAGAATGATAAAACACTAGACAAACTGAATGATAAAACACTAGACTAATAGAATGATAAAACAATAGACAAACAGAATGATAAAACACTAGACAAATAGAATGATAGAACAATAGACAAACAGAATGATAAAACACTAGACAAATAGAATGATAGAACATTAGACAAACAGAATGATAAAACACTAGACAAATAGAATGATAGAACATTAGACAAACAGAATGATAAAACACTAGACAAATAGAATGATAAAACACTAGACAAACAGAATGATAAAACACTAGGCAAAAAGAATGATAGAACAATAGACAAACAGAATGATAAAACACTAGACAAACTGAATGATAAAACACTAGACAAATAGAATGATAAAACACTAGACAAACAGAATGATAAAACACTAGACAAATAGAATGATAGAACACTAGACAAACAGAATGATAAAACACTAGACAAATAGAATGATAAAACACTAGACAAACAGAATGATAAAACACTAGGCAAATATAATGATAGAACAATAGACAAACAGAATGATAAAACACTAGACAAACTAATTGATTAAACACAAGACAAACAGAATGATAGAACAATAGACAAACAGAATGATAAAACACTAGACAAATAGAATGATAGAAAACTAGACAAACATAATGATAAAACACTAGACAAATAGAATGATAAAACACTAGACAAACAGAATGATAAAACACTAGACTAATAGAATGATAAAACACTAGACAAACTGAATGATAAAACACTAGGCAAATAGAATGATAGAACAATAGACAAACAGAATGATAAAACACTAGACTAATAGAATGATAAAACACTAGACAAACTGAATGATAAAACACTAGACTAATAGAATGATAAAACAATAGACAAACAGAATGATAAAACACTAGACAAATAGAATGATAGAACAATAGACAAACAGAATGATAAAACACTAGACAAATAGAATGATAGAACATTAGACAAACAGAATGATAAAACACTAGACAAATAGAATGATAGAACATTAGACAAACAGAATGATAAAACACTAGACAAATAGAATGATAAAACACTAGACAAACAGAATGATAAAACACTAGGCAAAAAGAATGATAGAACAATAGACAAACAGAATGATAAAACACTAGACAAACTGAATGATAAAACACTAGACAAACAGAATGATAGAACAATAGACAAACAGAATGATAGAACATTAGACAAATAGAATGATAAAACACTAGGCAAATAGAATGATAAAACACTAGGCAAATAGAATGATAGAACAATAGACAAACAGAATGATAAAACACTAGACAAACAGAATGATAAAACACTAGACAAATAGAATGATAAAACATTAGACAAACAGAATGATAAAACACTAGACAAACTAATTGATTAAACACTAGACAAACTAAATGATAAAACACTAGACAAACAGAATGATAAAAAACTAGACAAACAGAATGATAGAACAATAGACAAACAGAATTATAAAACACTAGGCAAATAGAATGATAAAACACTAGACAAATAGAATGATAAAACACTAGACAAATAGAATGATAGAACACTAGACAAACAGAATGATAAAACACTAGACAAACTGAATGATAAAACACTAGACAAACAGAATGATAAAACACTAGACAAATAGAATGATAGAACACTAGACAAACAGAATGATAAAACACTAGACAAATAGAATGATAAAACACTAGACAAACAGAATGATAAAACACTAGGCAAATAGAATGATAGAACAATAGACAAACAGAATGATAAAACACTAGACAAACTAATTGATTAAACACTAGACAAACTAAATGATAAAACACTAGACAAACAGAATGATAAAAAACTAGACAAACAGAATGATAGAACAATAGACAAACAGAATTATAAAACACTAGGCAAATAGAATGATAAAACACTAGACAAATAGAATGATAAAACACTAGACAAACTAATTGATTAAACACTAGACAAACTAAATGATAAAACACTAGACAAACAGAATGATAAAAAACTAGACAAACAGAATGATAGAACAATAGACAAACAGAATTATAAAACACTAGGCAAATAGAATGATAAAACACTAGACAAATAGAATGATAGAACAATAGACAAACAGAATGATAAAACACTAGACAAACTAATTGATTAAACACTAGACAAACTAAATGATAAAACACTAGACAAACAGAATGATAAAAAACTAGACAAACAGAATGATAGAACAATAGACAAACAGAATTATAAAACACTAGGCAAATAGAATGATAAAACACTAGACAAATAGAATGATAAAACACTAGACAAATAGAATGATAAAACACTAGACAAACAGAATGATAAAACACTAGACAAATAGAATGATAGAACAATAGACAAATAGAATGATAAAACACTAGGCAAATAGAATGATAAAACACTAGACAAATAGAATGATAAAACACTAGACAAACTAATTGATTAAACACTAGACAAACTAAATGATAAAACACTAGACAAACAGAATGATAAAAAACTAGACAAACAGAATGATAGAACAATAGACAAACAGAATGATAAAACACTAGGCAAATAGAATGATAGAACACTAGACAAACAGAATGATAAAACACTAGACAAACATAATAATAAAACACTAGACAAACAGAATGATAGAACAATAGACAAACAGAATGATAAAACACTAGACAAACAGAAGGATAAAACACCAGACAAACAGAATGATAGAACAATAGACAAACAGAATGATAAAACACTAGAAAAACAGAATGATAGAACAATAGACAAACAGAATGATAAAACACTAGACAAACATAATAATAAAACACTAGACAAACAGAATGATAGAACAATAGACAAACAGAATGATAAAACACTAGACAAACAGAAGGATAAAACACTAGACAAACAGAATGATAGAACACTAGACAAACATAATAATAAAACACTAGACAAACAGAATGATAGAACAATAGACAAACAGAATGATAGAACACTAGACAAACATAATAATAAAACACTAGACAAACAGAATGATAGAACAATAGACAAACAGAATGATAAAACACTAGACAAACAGAATGATAAAACACTAGACAAACAGAAGGATAAAACACTAGACAAACAGAATGATAAAACACTAGACAAACAGAAGGATAAAACACTAGACAAACAGAATGATAGAACAATAGACAAACAGAATGATAAAACACTAGACAAACAGAAGGATAAAACACTAGACAAACAGAATGATAGAACAATAGACAAACAGAATGATAAAACACTAGACAAACAGAATGATAAAACACTAGACAAACAGAAGGATAAAACACTAGACAAACAGAATAATAAAACACTAGACAAACAGAATGATAAAACACTAGACAAACAGAATAATAAAACACTAGACAAACTGAAGGATAAAACACTAGACAAACAGAATGATAGAACAATAGACAAACAGAATGATAAAACACTAGACAAACAGAAGGATAAAACACTAGACAAACAGAAGGATAAAACACTAGACAAACAGAATGATAGAACACTAGACAAACAGAATGATAAAACACTAGACAAACAGAAGGATAAAACACGAGACAAAAAGAATGATAGAACAATAGACAAACAGAAGGATAAAACACTAGACAAACAGAAGGATAAAACACTAGACAAACAGAAGGATAAAACACTAGACAAACAGAATGATAAAACACTAGACAAACAGAAGGATAAAACACGAGACAAAAAGAATGATAGAACAATAGACAAACAGAAGAATCAAGCATTGAAAGACTTTCCATGACTGACCTCCACTAGGTTGAGATTATTTAACAAGTATGCAGCAGTGACCTTTTCCCTAGCTGTCCGAGTTTTCCCCATTTTCCAGGCAGGTAAAAATAATTTAGCAGGATGTCTGAGCATGGGCCTGTCCCAAAGGAATTGAATCTTCTTGGCCAAGTCAATACTGGCATCATACCTAGAAAAATATACATTTTACAGAAGAAACTATTTTATAAAGAGACTGTCATATATTATAAATATAATACATTTATGTTTATGTATAACTACGGTGTTAATTTGTTTATATATAAAAATTGTTATTGCTTTGTGTGTTCAAGACATTGATTTATTTCTCTCAAGTATAACTATACTCATTAAGATATTTCTTTCTTTTTTTATTCCTGCTTAGAGATCATTTGTGTTTGAATAGAAAAAGTGATTATCTAGAGCAGGGGTGGGCAAGCATGAGGTGAACGAAATCTGCATTTTGGTAAAGAGCCACAATCTACGTGGATATATATATATTGCTACATACACAAATGCACATTTTATTCTATTAATTTGGTTTCATATTTTAGTTTAGACAAGTCTTAAATATTATGTAAAGAAGAAAATAAACATATAAATACAATTTAGAGAAAGAAAATATAAAATTATTTTTGGCTCCTCTAGCTATTTCTAATTTTTTAATGGCCCAATAACAAAAAATGTTGCACACCTCTAGGCCTATAAAGAAAATCACCAGAAGACATTAACATTTTCTTATAAAAAGTAAATACACTGACAGCACTTAAAAAAGCACTTAGCCACCAACCTTGGCCTGGTCAGCGGCCATGGTGATATCAAAGCCATGGATCTGTATAATCTGGTAGACTCTTCTACAGCACAAAGACGAAGGGCGGGGTAGCAACCGGCTCCGACAGCTACTACCATATCTACCCTGACAAGGAAAGGATGATACACACAATTATCAACCCTAAAGCTTGTATAGTCTGAGTAAAAAATTACTTCTAAGGGTAAAAAAATACACACAGAGATAAATACACACACATACATATAAACACACAAATAATAGTTTGATTTTTTTTTTTTCTTACATTGATTAACTACAGATAGTAGCTAAGAACATAAAACATTTGGATTGGGGTGAAGTCTCAATAAATTTTTAACTAAAATAGTTTAGGTTTTAAACCTGTATGCTAATAAAAAAAATAGAAGAACAATTTTTTTTTTTTTATTTAGATTTAAAATTATTTACCTGTTTATACCAAGTTCATTGATAAAGCTATGGACAAATAAAGCTCGTTCCAAGGAAGAATGGCTGAACACATTATCAAGCCCTTTAAACAGACTCTCAGTTTCACCATGGCCTGTAGAATATTTGAATCCATCCATATATGGCCCAAAACAAATGCATAAATATTAAATTTGCAAAGAGAAATTACGTTTTCTTACTTTTAATGCCCAAACACAGCTATTAAAAGGTGAAAACATTATGAAGTGCACTATAGGCAGACAATGAAATAAACTCTTTTCCTTTATGTTCAATTGAACATTCAGTTGTAGCTTAGAAATACAACTCAAAAGACTCATATAAAATAATCATAAAGACAAAGAGATATAAAAGAATTTTCTTGTTTGTTGTGCAAGGTTGAAATCATATAAATTCTCGTTCTATCTTAGTATAATACAAGATATTGATATAATGCAAAATGTGATATTTAAAATAAAGTCTATTATTCATTTTTGTTGATAAATGCTACTTATTGGTTTTCTTTACAAGTCATTTTGTATACTGCAGAGACTGACGGCTAAAGCTAGAATTACTCTCATTCAAAGAGAATTATACTATGTTGGTATAAAACTGAAATTTCAACCACAAATTTACATAAAACTTTTGACTGGATAAAAATTCATATATTATGCATAAACAATAAAAAATAAATTACCAGGAAATGTAGGGGCTATGGTCCGGCAACCTAATTTAGCAAATGTTCCGAGGATGGGCAACAGGTCATGATGTGTTCCAGGTGTATCATGCAGTCCGAGTATCACAGGAGTATGATGGTTGTCTTCTTCACCTGGGCGAGAGTCGGCATAGGCTGTATCAAAAATTACGCCGTCAGGCACGTCTTCGTAAAATTGGTTCAAGGTATTGATAAAAATATATCTGTCGAGGAGACTTTTACCATCGTGGCTGCTCTGTGTGCTATTGACACCCTGTAAGTTGTCACCAACCTTTTTATCTTTCCAGAATATGAACCGTTGCTGAGATGTGTTGAACTTTCGCAAGGATGAATAGACAGAAGGTGTCCGATATTTCACTAATAACTTCTTTTTTGTTAATGTTAAATTATTTAGCTGAAACTTTGATAACGATGTGAACTTTTTTGGCAAAGTTATATTATGAAAACAGCATAGTGGCTTGAAATGTCTTTGAGAGTTATGCAAACATATTTGAGTACATTTGGTTACTAAATGCATTTCTCCTGGAAAAAAAAAGAGAATGCTCATTTAAATTTTAAATTGTTACTAAAAAAATATCCAATTATTTTTGACTATGCACATCTGTACTTTGGTTACCCCAGTTACACCTGACATGTTCAAACATACCTAATATTTATAATATCTTTTCTTATTTATTACAGACGCTCCTTCTAGAAAGATTAAAATCAATGAAAGTTGACATCTAGGGCTTTCTACGCTCATTTGTGGTCTGTTTAATTTAAACATTTTGTAGAGAGAACAGTATTAAATTTCTTGCGTTGAAAAATAATTATTTAAATAGAAATAGTTTTAACAGTTTTTAGAGCAGTAACCATTTTTGAAAGCAATTATTTTATCGGTTTTATTAGAAAATTACTTTTGTTGGTACCCAGGAGGAAAGATTTTATTTGAAAGACTTATTATGTTGGGTGTGCACGAATCAGATTAGTAAAAGCCCAGTAAAAACACTATTAAACTTACACAAATTTGTGTTAGATATTGAAATAGTATTAACAACATTATAAATAAGCCTATAGTACTATAGTTATTATTATCTTATATTACAGGTGCATTTCTATAAAGAAGATGATTGCGCTCTACTCTCATCCGTAGTCTGAGTCTAGTCTTGCATTTTTATTAGAGTTTTAAAATGATGTTAAGTTACTGGTTTTCCAGGTTTGTCCAGGCAACCCATTTCATGCCTGGATGCCACTCTGGAAGAAAGAGCACTTATTTATATCATATTATATGCCTGTGAACCAGGGCCTTTACAAGCCTATGTAGTGCCCCAGGGCTAAATTTTCAGCGACGCCCTCTGGCATACTGTAACTGCTTTATTTAGTGCCTGCGCTTAGTTAATAATTATGATTACATAAATGTAAAAATGCTTTTTTTTTATTAAGAATATTCTTTAAAATGAATGTCAAGTTTCAGATTATAAAATAATAGATGAGCGAATCCTTTATGAAACCTTTGTGAGCCTATTAAAATTGAAACATTTTTGTATAAAAACAGTTTGTGTGTAAATAAATTTTTATAAGACCTTTACTTCTACCATCTTTATTAATTATTTCTTTTGTTCACAATTTGTGTTTCAAATTTTATTTCCCCCTTCAACTCTCCTAAAATTTCTGGTAAGAACTTAGGCTATATTGCCGCTATATTTGCCGCCCCTAGAAGTGTTGCCCCCGGGCATATTCCGCCTCTGCCCACCCCTATGTGAGGCCACTGCTGTGAACTCATGGGCCATGGGAGAGGGGAAAAGTCTCCTTACTCTAATATCTATATTATCTACAATAAAACTAATCTAGCCGGCCTACTTTTCAAAAGGTTCCCAGTCATTTTTTTTTTCCAATGAGTTATTCACACATCCTTAAAGACTTAAAGTTAAATAACATATCATATGTTTTATTAAATGTAAGCTGATCTAATAAATCAGTGCTCATAAATCATAACTTCATAAGTCATTAGCCTTAAGTAGGCATTCATAATTATAATTTATAAGTCAAGGTCAAAGTTATTTTTGTGTGGATTAAGAATTAAGAGTAATTTCAATACCAAAATAAATGCGAATGAATTTATTAAAAAATAACAACACACTATTACCTACTAAACCTTTAAAACACCATTCACGAATTGCACACTAAGAAAATTAAAATAATGAAGCATAATTTAAAGGATGAAATGATTAAATGATGATGTTCTAAGAAATTCTGATGAGACTGATTGACTGATGTTGATGATTGTTGGTCGGACGCAAACTTTATATTTGTGACTCTGGACTTTGGTTTTAAAAAGCTTGTTCAATGAATCATTATATGTGATTTTTAAAAAGAGACAATCAAATATCAACTTCACCTTTTTTTTTACTATTATAAGCTATGAAGAAAAAAAGCGATAGCTGTAGAAAATAAAGTTTTTTTTCATTCCGTTGTAATGGGCGCATCCATTTTGAATATTGAGAATAGTCTCCCCTATTAAAATAATATATAGCTCAGTGATATCATTCTTGTGCAGTAGGTAGGCCTAGGCCGGCCTAGGATAAGCCTATGGCCTATGGGGACGTCCATTAATTACGTCAACAATTTTTTGGCGATTTTTACCTCCCCCCCTCCCCATTGTCAACAACTGTCAAACTTTCAGAGACCCCCCCTATATAATTACGTCAACAATTCGTTACCCCCCCCCCCCCATAACAAGTAAAAAAAAAAAATTCAACACTGACTTTTATGTTTAAAATAGATTTGAAACGGAAAGGTCTAGATCTTTACTATAATAAATTGAAATACATTTTAAAACTTGTTTTAAAGATTTCATATTGACTAGATAGAACTCCCATAGGCGTTTGCCACGAAAGGGGTGTAACATGCTTACTATCCCCCATCGCCCCTCCCAATTTGTTTTTCCAATCCGAGGATTTTAACAATATTTCTTTCCTTTTTATTTACTATTGTTCTTTACATATAGAAATATTTAATACTTTCTGATTGTACGTTTCACTAATGAGCTTTTGGTACAATGTTAATTGTTAAATAGCTTAGGGGGAAATTGTGAACCAGTTGTAAATTAATCTGCTATTTTAACCATATGCTCACTATTCCTTCTTGCATCATTGCCCCCCCCCCCCTCCTCACACACACACATTATATGATTATACACACGGTAGTTGGCTTCCTTGCCCCTACCGCTCCTACCTTGCACTATTTGCCACCCACACCTTGCAATCCGGCTACGCCACTATAGGCCTACTAATACATTTTTATCTCATACATGTTTTTTTCAGAAAATTAGAAATTAAAACTAAAAAATTACTATATTTAGCCTAATCACCAAATTTTAATGTTTCACCTATTATAACGAAGTCAGCAAAAATATATTAGTTTATATATCAGAATTAGGGATGTTAAAAGGAAAGGTAGGCTAAGTATTTCGGACTTCATGGGCCACGAATTATTTTTCTGAAGGAAATATTTTAAAACCATGTTGGATTCACACAATATTTCATTTAATGCAATTCAAACATAGTCTCAGAGAGGGCCTATTGTTGTTTTTAGTTCTATTGCCAATCCCAGCTATCGCTTACATATATAACGAACGCCAGTCTCTGGCGCCTAATTTCACTTCTGTACCTATGACTATGAGCCCCAAAGCTGGCGAAGTGTGTAAACCGCCGATACGTTCCAATTAAGAATACAACAGCGGGCGCACGCAAGGGGGAGAGCTCCCGCAGCGGGTCCGGACAGTGCTGAGCTCAACCCTAAACGTTACGCCCTGGACACAAGACGGGCTCGTCCGGTTTTATTTTTTTGAGACCTTTTAACTTGGTTCCCCGAGTCTGACCAGTGAGCTAATGCATGGGACAAGCGGTCGCCGAGATACTTCCACTCCCATCTCTGTAAGTGACGGAGAGAGGCGTGGTATCCCGAGCTGCAAGTCTGGAGATTAATCGGCTTGTTCTGTTCTTTCATTTGAGGGGGCCTGTGAAGTACCCCACTGACCGATTTCTGGCGTCTCCCGGGTGGGAGCTGATGCGACCTACGGAGGTATACAAAACGTCCTGTAAAAACGGCTGCTTTCAAAGGTGGCCTTGAGGGGATGACATCCCGTGTCAGACAAAATCCGCTCGGACAACACACCGTCAGCCCACATTACAGGAATACGATGCAAGCCATGGATGGCTCGAGCAAATGTACATTTGTGAAAGGGGAATCCAAACAAAGCAAGCCGACCTGTCGGAGTGCATGACCTGCTAACGCTGATCCAAACATGGTTTCAAGGGTTGGAACTTGGAAAAGACTCAACTATGGGCGTTGAATTAAAGCAGTCGACTCTCGGACGGTGTTCATAGTCCTTTCAGGACTCAATAACAGAACGGCGCCTAATTTAGATGTAGGCCTATTGAGCGGCAAAAAACTGGGTTTCTGTTTCTGAACGTACTCTACAGAATGTTGGTGTGTTTATGTTATTTTATTATTCTAGTCACAATGGCTCGCTAGACTTCAGCGAAGATGAAGTTTTTTTACAATTGGTCGGTCACTTTGCCGTGCTAACAATTGCATTAGTTTCCACTTTCCACTCATACATAGAGCTACAAACTAACAAGAGGAACACAAAAAGGACATGTCAAATGTAGCGTCCGTAATTTTAATTAATATATTTGTATTAACGTAAAACCATGTTTATATATGTCTGCTATGTAAGTGGCACAGGGCAAATGTAGCCTAGAATTTTGTAACAAATTTTTATCATTTTTAAAAAGTAACATTGTTGACGTCAACTTTTCTTGACCTCCCCCCCCTCCCCCTTGTCAACAATTGTCAACATTTTTCAGACCCCCCCTCCCCCCTATTTTGTTGACGTAATTAATGGACGTCCCCTATAGATACTAATCACTGATCTAATAGATAGCTCAGTTGGATGAAGTGAACGATAATGTAACTTCCGCTTGCACCAATAGGTACAAACACATTTATTATTAAGAAGGCTCTGTACAAGTCTATAATATCCATTCTTTTTATAGATCAGTGATCAGTTATGTCGGTTACGCCCCCTTTTGAAGCTGTTAATCCACAGAGTACTGTCATCCACCAAGATTACTCGAACAACCAAGGGTTGAGCAAATGGGGCTCAATCCCTTAAATGCAACCACGCCTATGATTTTATGTCCACGACCTATGCTAGAATATGCATCTTCTGTATGGACCGTCCAGTGGCGTACCGAGGGCTGGTGTCACCCGGTGCGGTAAACTTTGGGTGTCACCCCCCCCCCCCCCTCACGACTTTCACCATAGTTTTCGTCTCCTTAAAACAAACCTACAGTTCAAATGACAAAAACTATAACACTATTAATTTAATATTAGAAAGTAAAAGCAATAAACAACTAAAACAACCGCACGGTTAGTCATTTTGACATTTAAAGTACTTTATTTAAATTTTTCCTTTCCTGCTCTTCAAAACTGCAAAACTTTTCAATCACCTCATCAAAATCTATATCATAATAATATTATTCACAGTTTCCCTTTCAATCGATAACATAGCCAGATCAGAAAGTCTTGATTGTCCCAAGGTGGATCGTAAATAGCTTTTTAAAAGCTTTAGTTCTGAAAAGATCCGTTCACATGGAGCCATAGACACACATACCGTTAGAAATAATTGAAAGCCTAGCGAGAGTGTTGGAAGAGATTATATGAAGTCCCATTTAGCTATGAATTTCAAAATATCTAATACTGACCAGTCCATGGCTTGATTTAAGGTCAATATCAGATGCTTTTAGGTGTCGTCTAAGCCGTGGTATTTCTTTGAAGAGCTCATCGTAGAAAGAGGTTAATTTGGAAACGGACACCACCAATAACTCTTCTTCACTTGCTGACAGTAGAATCTTGGGCTGAAAAGCCTCAAACATATATGCAACTTCCTTAAACGCTTTTGACCTGACCTGGAGTTCAGAATGAAAGCGATCTATACACTCTAGCATCTCCCTACTGCTTTCTTCTCGCATAGGAATTCCAGCATCTCTTAATTTTTCCCCTGCCATTCTCTTCTTGAATCTTAATACCATGTTGGTCTGATTTTATAAGTGCTTGTTCCATAGCACGCTTTACTAATTGACTCTGCTTTTCGTGCAAAAACAATCTTAAGGCGTCTAACTTGGTCACCACTTTATCAAAAGTTAAGTCTTTAGTCTGGAGGTACTGATGTGTAAGATTAACTTCTTCAAGTAATTAGTTTATTTAGACAACGTCTTCACGCGAAACAAAGTAGTGACATAACGAAGCCTTTATGTGGGTTGTATCGAAATTTACAAAACAAAATACTTGTGGTTTTGGCAGAATCGGCAGCGAACCACTGTAGGCCAATAACGAATTTTTGTATTTAAATTTATAAAATGGGAACAAGTGTAAGGAATGCGTTAATGTAAGGTCATTGTTTGGGTTTAATATTTTTGGGCATATTTTTTCAGTCGATATTGCAAATTATAAAACCATAGCAGTTTATAGGATCCTGATAGCAACACACCAACGTATTCACATAACGCTTTGCCTCGGTGTCATCTAGGACCCATACTTTGGAATCGTATTTTCGAATATTAAAAGAATCGATATAGTCTAGCACAGGGTCGCAACCTTAGGCACGCGTGCCGAACTTGGCACGCAGAGCGATTTTCAATGGCACGCGAGAGACCTCCAAGATTTGTTTTTTTAATTGATGAAAAAAACATTTTTTGGTTCAGAATGTGCAAACCTGACTGTTGAAGCCGATGTTTCTGAATGACATAGCGACACATTTCAGTGACTTGAACTTGCATTTACAAGGACCACTGGACATATATCTTGCCGTGAAATCAATTTAACACCATTTAACTACATGTACACCCCTATACTAAGGCATATATTTAGATAGATAGTTATAGCTTTTTTCAGAAGTACATCGAAGTACTCAAAGCGGAGATTTCTAACCAAATGCAAGACTTTCAAAAACTTTTCAAAAATGTGCATCCAAATGTGTCCTTTTGCGGACACATCTGATAGGAAGCTGCTTAGCTTAGGAAAATCATCTGCTATTTTCAACTGACAGGCATTCGCTGTTCTACTTTCAACGTTTGGTTCAACTTACACTTATAAAGAAATAAAAAAAAGTCAGTAATATTTTTTATATTACAAAGCATATTTTGTTTGGCATCACTATTGAATCAAATTTGGAAACTTTTTTTTTTATTAAAGGGAAATAATTTATAATAGAACAGGTTGACTTTTAGGCTGGTGGCACGCAGAATGATTTTGAAATCCTAGTTTGGCACACTGTTAGTAAAAGGTTACCGACCTCTGTTCTAGCAGTCTCATTAAAAAAATCACTAGAATGCATGCTGTATCATGTATGGTGATGACACACCGTGCTGCTAGTCATTTTCATTTATTTGATTATGATCTGCCATCCGTTCTGTTATCGGACTAGACCAGCAGTGCGTGCTCTGTATAATTTTTATTTTTTTAAATCTTTTTTTTTTTCATTCGGGTGTCACCCCCTGAGAGGGTGTCACCCGGTGCGTCCGCACCCCCCGCACCCCCCTCGGTACGCCACTGGGACCGTCAACTAAAAAATAATAATTAAAAGTTAGACCAAATTCAGAAAAGAACTGCAAGGCTTATTACGGGTGGTATGGGGTATTTAATTAGTCTACTCTTAATCCACAGAAAAATAGCTTCTTATCTCTTATAAGTTTACAAACGTTCCTTCTAGATAGAAGATTATCACGTCCACTAGGCTCAAAACTCCTGCAGGGCGACATGGGGATCTGTCGGTGGCAGGGATAGAACCCGCGACCTGTCAGTTGGTTTTTTGGTTGACAGTCCGGTGATCTAACCGCTGGACCAGCCGGCTTCATCTTGACTTATGAATATTCACAACTAACGAGTAACACCAATATCACTAAACCTAGAAACACTAGAGGACAGAAGGACATAAGTAAATTAATAAATAGCTAGCCTACATAACTAATGCCAAGTCACTTTATAGGCTACACACAATTACATGCCCCCTTTTTAGTCATTTTTATGTTGTCTTACCAATTAGTGTTTTAAAAGAATAGTAGCCTGTTCTATAACTATTGGCTGTGAAATAAATAATTGTAAGTATTTCGAGGCATAATAAACACTATATTAGGACTAGCAGTGGAGGGTGTCCCTGAGTCTACCCAGCTTTGATGTGTACCCGACTATATTATGGGGCTGGGCAATGTGCCGGCCACATAATCCCATGGGATGCCGTAGCCACAGAAACTGGTGAACGTTGCTTCACCGGCACCATGGATCAATTCGGTCCGACGGGATACTTTACTTACTTTACTTGGGTGACGTCAATGAGTCACCCCATCTCGGGGGGGGGGGGGGGGCTTGAGATAAGTTGGGGAAAATTTCAAGGCGGTTATTGGACATTGTGCTTGCCACTTGCCATGCATACAGTTCATTTGTAATCCCTGGCCGCGTAGGCCTATACTTGTTAATGCTGCTTCGATTTCGTCCATGGACCATACCACGGTCTGAAAGGAATAACTTCATTTTATTTTTTAATACGGTATTGGATAAAAATTTCATTAAAGAAAAAGCGTTAACAAAAAATACAACCAAAACAACAACACAATCGAGTTATCTTTCCTTGATTTTGAAAATGGTTGCGTGTCATTGTGATGTTTAGCAATTTTTTTTTATACTGCGTTAAACTGACTCGTGATTTTCATGTGAGAGGTCAATCGCTGGGTCAGTTCTGAACTTGTGTGTGTGTGTTCAAAATAGAAATAAAGGTCGTACAATATTAATATGAAATGTGTCGTAGGGAAAGACAAATGAGGGGCATGATAAATAAATGGGGGTGAATGGGCGGCACAGAGTGGATTGTGTTAAGAAAAGAACATGATTATAATATAGCCTATAATTTATGCTCCGTGAAACCTCTGTATTAGACTGCTTTTGAATACGTCCAACTTGGTATACGTTTAACTTGGTATACGTCCAACTTGGTATACGTCCAACTTGGTATATGTCCAACTTGGTATAGGTCCAACTTGGTATACGTCCTTTTTGGATTAAACAAAATTACTTTAAATAATATTATAATACATTTGTTCGAAACACGGATATCTTTTCTTTTAGAACGTGTTGCTTTTCATAAGCGTCACCCTTTTTTATTTCCTCAAGCAAAACACACGACTTATATCTATCTAAAAATGTCTCTAAAAAAAAAAAGGACGAATCTTCCAGCTTTTACGTCCAGGGCGTAAAGTAAAGAGGGGTGGGTCAAGGGAAAGGGACACACCAAGACCCTGGCCAAGACTTGGCATGCAGCATAACATAGGGTAGGCCTACGGTCTCCGCATGCGCTCCTCCCCCCCCCCTTAATTTTTTTTATTGTGAAATTCCGACGTCATCATTAGCATGGCGTCATTGCTCTTATACCTGCACTGTCACCCGGTGACACAAATACCAGACTAGAGGCCTGCTCCTCCAGGCACCAGCCTAGACTTGATCATCCAGGCACCAGACTAGAGACTTGATCATCCAGGCACCAGACTAGAGACCTGATCATCCAGGCACCAGCCTATAGACCTGATCATCCAGGCACCAGACTAGAGACTTGATCATCCAGGCACCAGACTAGAGACTTGATCATCCAGGCACCAGCCTAGAGACCTGATCATCCAGGCACCAGCCTAGAGACTTGATCATCCAGGCACCAGACTAGAGACTTGATCATCCAGGCACCAGCCTAGAGACCTGATCATCCAGGCACCAGACTAGAGGCTTGATCATCCAGGCACCAGACTAGAGGCTTGATCATCCAGGCACCAGACTAGAGACTTGATCATCCAGGCACCAGACTAGAGGCTTGATCATCCAGGCACCAGACTAGAGGCTTGATCATCCAGGCACCAGACTAGAGACTTGATCATCCAGGCACAGCACTAGAGGCCTGCTCATCCAGGCACCAGACTAGAGGCTTGATCATCCAGGCACCAGACTAGAGACTTTATCATCCAGGCACCAGCCTAGAGACCTGATCATCCAGGCACCAGCCTAGAGACTTGATCATCCAGGCACCAGACTAGAGACTTGATCATCCAGGCACCAGCCTAGAAACCTGATCATCCAGGCACCAGACTAGAGGCTTGATCATCCAGGCACCAGACTAGAGGCTTGATCATCCAGGCACCAGACTAGAGACTTGATCATCCAGGCACCAGACTAGAGGCTTGATCATCCAGGCACCAGACTAGATACTTGATCATCCAGGCACAGGACTAGAGGCCTGCTCATCCAGGCACCAGACTAGAGACTTGATCATCCAGGCACAGGACTAGAGGCCTGATCATCCAGGCACCAGACTAGAGGCTTGATCATCAAGGCACAGGACTAGAGACTTGATCATCCAGGCACCAGACTAGAGACTTGATCATCCAGGCACCAGACTAGAGGCCTGCTCCTTCAGGCACCAGACTAGAGACTTGATCATCCAGGCACCAGACTAGAGACTTGATCATCCAGGCACAGGACTAAAGGCCTGCTCATCCAGGCACCAGACTAGAGACCTGATCATCCAGGCACAGGACTAGAGGCCAGATCATCCAGGCACCAGACTAGAGACTTGATCATCCAGGCACCAGAATAGAGACCTGATCATCCAGGCACCAGACTAGAGACTTGATCATCCAGGCACCAGACTAGAGGCTTGATCATCCAGGCACCAGACTAGAGACTTGATCATCCAGGCACCAGACTAGAGGCTTGATCATCCAGGCACCAGACTAGAGGCTTGATCATCCAGGCACCAGACTAGAGGCTTGATCATCCAGGCACCAGAATAGAGACCTGATCATCCAGGCACCAGACTAGAGACTTGATCATCCAGGCACCAGACTAGAGACTTGATCATCCAGGCACCAGACTAGAGACCTGATCATCCAGGCACCAGACTAGAGGCTTGATCATCCAGGCACCAGACTAGAGCCCTGATCATCCGGGCACCAGACTATAGGCCTGATCATCCAGGCACCGGGCGTGTTGTTACACATTCTTCTTCTTTTATTCATATTATTGTGGAGACCCCATTAGGATCGCGGAATGAGTCCACAATTAAATTACACATAAAATATTAAAACATCACAAACAAGTATTATAAACAGATGACAGACTATCACTTTAGATATTTAGTCCACCCCTTCAGTGAAAGGTGGCACAGAAGGGGCAGTGTTGGGGGCCTGATCCAACGTGTTCCACAGTCTAATGGCTGACGGGGAAAAAAAATATTTGTAGACGTCGGTGCGTGCGTGTGGGACATGCATTTTAAGCTGATGACCACGGGTAGAGCGGGAATCCTGTTGGATGCGACCTGGCTGTGTGGACATTTCCACGTTGGTGGTTCATGATCTGGTACATAGTGCTCTCACCTGTGTAATGAAATCTCGGACTCGCAAAAGGAGCTGTCCCACTGGTGTACTCTTAATGGGATCGCATCGGTGGTTTACACACTTCGCCCATTCGAGGCCCATGGGTAGGCTTACAGAAGTGCCCCCGGTTGCTATTATTTATTTAACAGCCATGGCCATAACGCTATGCGTCATTTTGTGGGCATATGTATATTATTGGGGTCTATACCAAAGTTTATAAGGGAGGCCTTCAGAGTGGCCTTATATCTCTTTCTTTTTTTTGCCATCCGTGCGAACGCTTTCCTGCGTTTAATTCACCATAGAATATCTGCTTTAGTAATCTTCCATCTGGCATGCGCACAACACGATTTGCCCAACTGAGCTGGGCTTATACTATCAAGAATGTAGATGCTAGACATGACGGTCTGTGCGAGCACCTGTATCCGGGATATTTGACTCTCAACAGCTTCCGTAGGCAGCTCAGATGGAAGTGGTTCAGTTTCCTGGCTTGGCGGCTATGCAAAGTCCAGGTTTCACACTTAAGACTTATAGAGGAGGATTGGGAGAACAGCCGCTGCACATACTTTTAGTTTGGTTGACAGCTTGATGTCCCTCGGATTTCATACTTTGGACCAGTCTCCAAAGGAAGACCAAAGTTTGTGCATGCCGCTGAGAACAGGTCCAAACTATGTTGTATGTCTGCCTCCTAAAAGTATGAAGGTGGCATACGTATCTCGGGACTGGCATTTGCAGAAAGACGGGGGAGGGGGGGGGTCTCCTTACTTCTCAACAATAACACCTGGCATAGTCTTCTCTCGGTTCTAGAGCATGTCCCTGCGTCTACCCTGCGTGCGTTAAAAGATGTTGGCTGTGCAACTTCAGAAAGACATTTTTTGTTACATTTTTGTGAGCCACGTAACGATTTATCGCATACGCACTAGTAATGGAAATGGTTCATTTTTTATAATTACAACAATAGTAACGTTTGTATGATCGGTTGTAATGTGTATGTGCGCGCTCGGCGAGGAGTGTGTGCACAAACGCACAGCTTAGAAGCTTTTGGTGCTCATAATTTTAAAAAAAGCTGTGGCAGAAATCAGGTTCAACGATCACAAACTGTCCAAATTATATAGTACTGTTATAGGTCTATTGTTCATGCATCGTCACTCTCTGACCTAAATTTTAAACTTATTATTATTTTTATGCAACCCAATAATTTTGCTATTGTAGCCCGGTACCAGGCCGCGATACCGGCACCGGGTAACGATTCCGGTATTTGGTATAGGCTGTGCTTGACTAAAATCGAATCGCAAATAAACGTAGAGCGCAAAAAATAATCTGTAATACTAGAAATAGCGCGTGTAACACAAAAATAATCGAATTCAATGCTCAGATAAATACATGGACGAAACACATTTTTCTTATTCCATATGCCGATGATATGCCAGAACAAAATGCATATTATCTAAGTACTATTACGTTCCATGTGACATCTGGGCATGGAATGGGCTGCCTGAACAAATGACCATTTAACACTATTAAAAACAGTAATCACAAAGCAAGACTAAGCTTAGACAACGGATGAGCATATGACGCAATGATCTTCCGTATAGAGGAGCGTCTGTGACACGTAAGATAATATGAGGACAAAAACATTTTTTGTAATCCTATATTCAAGAACAAATGCAAATAAGTAGGCCTACTCTTTCTTCTTGAGTGGCATCTGGGCATGGAATGTGTTGCCTGAGCAAACCAGGAAAAATCAATAACATTTTAAAACATTTTGCAAGACAGCCACGGATAAGCGTAATAAGTAAAGTATTCCGTCGGACCGGATTGATCCAAGGATTGGAGAAGGACCGTTATCTAATTTCAGTGACCACGGCATCCCAGGGGATTGTGTGGCCAGCACAATGCCCAGCCGCCTTTACTTTACGCTAACTAAAGGAGGGGGTACCTATCAGAGCTAGGTAAAATCAGGGACACCCTCCAGACCCACGTACAAATCCTAGCCTTCACCAGGATTCGAACCCAGGACCCTCGGTACACCAGCCGAATGCGCTGCCGCGCGGCCACCGGATTAGCGTAGGACGCAAACATCTTCTGTAAAATATAAGATACGAAGTAAAAAAAAAACAATCAGAAGAAATGTGAGTGGTAAAATAAAATAATATATTCAAAAATGTATAAGATAAGAAGAAGATAAGATAAAATGTGTGTAGTAGTCTCGGAAGTAAATGTTTACTGCTTCCTTCCTGTTTACACTAGTGACGATCCATTCTGATACATGGCGCGACTTTATCGTAAACACAAAAGAAGACAAGTTTCAAATCAAAGGCAGCGCGTAAGACATTCCTTTGTAGCCCAAATAAGAACATACGGAAGTAGAACACGCAGAAACATACATAATCTAGACATCATGCCCAGGTAGGTCCACCGTGTTAAGATATGTAATTGTGCTTTGTATCTGTTCTATCTATCGATCTATCTATCATTTATCTAACTTCCATCTATCTATCAATATATACATATGAGGTGTCTTTCATCTATCTGTCTATCGATCCATCCATCCAACCCTCTATCTATTTCTATACATCCATCCATCTATCTATCTATCTTATCTTATCTTATACATTACAGACGCTCCTTCTATAAAGAAGACTTTTGCGTCCAACGCTCATCCGTGGTCCAAGTCTAGTCTTGCAATTTTATTGACGTTTTAAATGATGTTAAGTTACTAGTTAGTAGTAGTTATCTATCCATCTATCCATCCACCTACCTACATACCTCTCTCATGTATCCATCTATATTTTTTTTATTTAATCTGTCTTTCTATCAGCCTGCATGTTTATCTATCTATCTATCTATCTATCTATCTATATATTTATATATCTATCTATCATCTATCTATCTATCTATCTATCTATCTATCTATCTATCTATCTATCTATCTATCTATCTATCTATCTATCTATCTATCTATCTATCTATCTATCTATCCATCAATCGATCTAACGATTTATAGATCAATCTATCCATCCATTCACCCATTCATCTATCACCCATCCATCCTTCTATCTATAAAGATATCTATACCAGGGTCGGCAACCTAAGGTACGCGTGCCAAACTTGGCACGAAGGGTGTTTTTCAACGGCACGCAAAAGTCCTCCAAGAGTGTTTTTTAAATTGAATTTCTGGTTCTGAATGAGGAAAACTGACATTTGAAGCCGGTGTTTCTGAATGACTTAGCGACACATTTCAGTGAGTTGAACTTGCATTGACAAGGACGGGGTCAATCAGCACTTGACCTGATATAATTGAAATGGATTTCCTTATATCTTGAAAGAAATCAATTTTAAAACATTTAACTATATGCACTTCACTTTATTAAGGCATATATTAAGATATATAGTTGGGCTTTTTAGTATATAGTTTGAAGGACTCAAAGCGGAGTTTTCTAAACCAAGGCAAGACTCTCTAATTCATGGAATCATTTTTTCATACCTCATCAAGCCTAACTGGCTTGATCTTACTACAACCTTCTTAGATGTAGATGTATTTTACGTGGATGGATATTGACGATTTTAAAACGCTGGCAGGTGAATTTTAAAAAGCCAAAAAAACAATGGGCATCGAAATGCCAGTTTGCGGGAAAATCTGGAAGGAAGATGCTTAGGAAAGTCATCTGCTATTCTCAACTGCCAGGCATTCATTAGCTATACTTTCAGCTTTTGGTTCAACTTACACTTGTGAACAGTATTTATTGTATAAAGTATTCAAAGAGGTCAAGAGGTCACTTACACTTCACTACTCAGAAATGACAAAATATGTATCTGCCATTATAAATTAGCGAATAGCATTCAAGACAAAGCGCTTATTAATTGATTCAGACTAATTACATTTAAAAGAGGTTTTATGCTCATCTTCTATAAGCAAACATACATATTTATAAGTTATTCTAAAACACAATTTATTTTTATTAATTTAATAAATATAAGAGAATTTTAAATAGCATTACATTAAGCAGTTGTTGTCATTATTAGGCTAATGTTAAAAAGAAAAACTCATTAAGGTTATATGGACAAACAATTAATGCAGGGAATGTTTATTTACAACTGTTTAACGTAAATCAATTGTATCTCTCTAATTAAATCTTGTAATGAATACCATAATGGTGGAATTATATAAAGAAACAATAATTAGTCAGTAATACTCAGTAATATTTGTTTTATTACTTAACATAACTTGTTTGGCATCACTATTGAATCAAATTTAGAAACTTAATTTAATTAAAGGGAGATAATTAACCCGTTTTATTTGTGCTAATATTTCTAATATTGTTTCTTATTTTTCTCTTATAAAAGACTAAAGGGCCTACAACTTATAACTTTATAATGACCAAACTGTAAAAAGTATTTGAAAATTATATAAATATTATGTGACTAAAAATCATATGCACATTTCATAAACATTACATTAACTACCCGGTTTGTATGATTACTACGTATAAATTCCGCTCAAAGATATTGTTGTCACGCAAACTATAATTAGGCAATAGGTTGAACAAATTAAAGAAAATCTCAGTTATAACTAAATATAATTAATACAAGCAGTTGCTAGATCCTCATCTTGACAACCAAATGATAATGTTTGCATAATAATTACCATTAATGTGAAACTTTATTAATAAAATATTGTATTTGGTATAAATGCAAAAAAAAAAAAGGATGATAATCACAAACACGTTAATTTTGTATAGATTTTATTAAAACGCCTTTGACGATTTTCTCTATACATTTACGTTGCTTTTGGCCTTGGTCTTGTCACAAAGTTAAACTAATTGACGAATTGTTTTATAAAAATTAATAAAACAAGTATAATAGAGTAGGTTGACATTTAGGTTCTTGGCACGCGGAATGATTTAGAAATCCTAGTTTGGCACACTGTTAGCAAAAGGTTGCCGACCCCTGATCTAGACTACACACCCATAAACTTTTTTCTTCCAACACTTCAACTTACTTTGTACTATCCAAATCGGCATAACCCAGATTTTACACTTATTGGCCCAGAAAAATCAGGCTATCAAAATGGACTAGCAAGGGTATAAGCTCGCCCCAAACGGACATTTTGTGATATTTGAATCCGGAGTTAGCTACAATCCTCGGGTATAGACGTCTCAGTTGTTATAAAATAAATTATATAAAATATATTTCCTTGTCTAGATCTGTTATTTGTTACTTATAGCAGGCTAGATCTATTGTTGATAACACAGTCATTATCTGTAAATTTACATCCTGCATTGGAATACTATAAAAAAAAATTATATTTTAAAACGATATTTAAAATGTGTAGACTTGGGGACACCCTCGAGTCCAGGAAAAAAGGGGAAAAAATCCTAACCTTCACCAGGATTCGAACCCGGTACGCCAGCCGAACGCGCTGCCGCTCGACCATTGTGCCCCCATTTTCTTTTAAACGTAATCATAAAACGTCTTAGCGTCAAGGTGCAATACAAAAATCGTCATTGAACCTGAGCTTTTAATTTGCATTGAAATACATTATTTCAAACTGTTTACCTTTTTTTTTTTTAAATTTCGAGAAACTGTAAAAACATCTGTTTACTCTTGTTCGATGTTGTGTGGAAAAAAAACCCAGATGTTTTACTGTTAAATTTAAACAGTACCAGAAACCCTGTGTTACAGACAGAGGGGAAGCCAGAAATTTTTCCAGGGGGGGGGGGGGGCTGAACTTTCGCGTGACAAACATTTACCAAATTTGTAGCAAATTTATTTAATAAAAAAATCTGTTAAAAAGATTTTTTTTAAAATCCAGGAAGGGGGGGGGCCTTAGTCTTACTCAGCCCCCCCCCCCCCCCCCCCCGTGGCTTCGCCCCTGGTTATAGATCAACTAAATGCAAAAACATTTACAATTGAAACGGGATTTCCCGCTATTAAAAAAAAACCGGAAGCTCGGATCAACACTGAATCCACACCTTAGTAAAGATCAAATATGGCGCCGTCAAACTCAAATTTCTCCCCAATTTTTTTTAATTTGCAAAAACATAAAAAATAAAGTAGGATTTTTTTGTCTAAAACACACACAAGAAAAGGTTATGGGGTCTGAAAATTAGATTTTTTTTTAGTTGCTTTTGCTTTTTTATTGGGGGCGGCTTGTTAAAATGCAGGCAAGTATACAAACAAAAATAAAAAAACAGATATTTTTTTAGCCATCAAAATTTTAGTTTACAATTTTTTTTAGATTTTTTGAAGACCTAGACATTATATTTATTTTTTAAAAAAAAACGCGTTCTTTGGTGAGGAATGACGTCAGTAAGTAAGAGATAATTTAAGTTATGTCGCCACAGTCCGTAGAAAAACTCAGAGGTGAGCCTCAACAGTTTTGTGTAACTGAAATTAAGGTTGCACTAAAGTATGAACGAGAGGGTCGATAATAAAGAAACAATGTGTGTTTTTTTTCCATTAAACTGAAGTAATGTATCAGGTGAGTTAGTTTGCGTAAATAACTTTAAATAAGACATTTGGTTTCATAACTAGACTAAATCACACAACCAAATCACACAATTAGACCCCATGATCAAATCACACAATTAGACCACACTACAGTCATATAGGCCTACACTTAGACCTCACGATCATATCACACAATAAGACCAAAAGACAACATAACACAATTAGACCTCACGATCATATCACACAATAAGACCAAAAGACAACATAACACAATTAGACCTCACGACCATATCACACAATTAGACCAAAAGACAACATAACACAATTAGACCACACGACCGGGGTTTAAATAGAACAATGATGTATCTCTTGTCCTCTCCTATACCAAGCCTACCTCACCTACTCGCTGATGAGCGGATGGTTGGATGGTAGCCAAAAAGGTCAAAGCAAAGTCCACTCTCCGCTCCGGGCTAGAGGTGAGGGGAGTCAAGCAGCTCACAGCATTATTAAATTATTGAAACTTACATGCATGAAATGGGTTGTGGAGTAAATTATCTGAAAAAGAAAAAAAAAACACAACAACAACACACTAACTGCCATAGTTTAAAACCATTGTCAAAATGTTGAGACTAGACTCAGACCACTAAAACACTGGTAATTAACCCTTACAGTCCCGGGCGCGTATATAGCGGAACTGTAGGCAGCATAGATAGAAGTAGGTCGGTACGGGAAGGGTTAATAAGATATATACTCTAAAAGACTCAGCGTTACCGAACAGTCCTTTACTGAATTTGTATGTTTACACTTCAGGAAAATGACAATGAGGTGCTCCCTGTACAATATACCAGCACTGACTCACTTCTACAAGGAAATTTCCAGAGAGCTGGACAAGTCAAGAGTCTGGATGAATCATCATGAAGTTGTAGATTTCACTGTTTTTGAGGTGGCCAGATAGAATTATTTGTTGTTGTTGTATTGTTGTACATTTTATTGTTGTTGTTTTTTTTATAGATCGCTCAAGATTATTTGTATTTTTTTTAGAAAAGGTGTATATTTTACTGTTCTTGAAGTGGCCACATTGTACCACACGATAAAACCAAAAGATTAGACCACACTATCAGACCACACTATCAGACCACACTGTCAGACTAATCAATTTATTCTGGTCACTTTAAATATCTCTGGTGATGATTCCAGTGTTTTTGGGGCACAGTCTATGACGCTTTTTATCGGTTTTATAGATATTTAAAAAAAAAAAAGTTTTTGAGGTGGCTAAAGACATATATATTTTTTAGAAACTATATAATAGTGTTTTTATTTTCTTTGAGATGGCGAAAGACACGTTTTGGCTTATTCATTATCCATTGTTACTTCATGACTACTTTACTAATAATGTATTAATTATGATACTTTTTAATAAATTTCTATCACAGTTTGGCAAAAGAACCGTGTATCTTCAGTCACGTCTGTGTCTCTTGACTTTGACTCTAATCTCCACCTGCTACGTCTACCCGTCCATTCTCATGACCAGCCCAGGGGCCTCCCCGGCTGTACCTCTAGTTTACATGCACACCTGGCTCTTCACTCTGCTCAGCTTCCACCAGATCCTCGAACTGATCGCGCTCACCTACATCTACTACAAGGTCCCGACTTGCGTTTTAGGTCAGTGAGTCCATTAAACTAAGAGCATGAGTCCATTAAACTAAGATCAGCTCTAGCAGTGAGTCCATTAAACTAAGAGCCAGCTCTAGCAGTGAGTCCATTAAACTAAGAGCCAGCTCTAGCAGTGAGTCCATTAAACTAAGAGCCAGCTCTAGCAGTGAGTCCATTAAACTAAGATCAGCTCTAGCCGTGAGTCCATTAAACTAAGAGCAGCTCTAGCCGTGAGTCCATTAAACTAAGAGCAGCTCTAGCCGTGAGTCCATTAAACTAAGATCAGCTCTAGCCGTGAGTCCATTAAACTAAGAGCAGCTCTAGCCGTGAGTCCATTAAACTAAGAGCAGCTCTAGCCGTGAGTCCATTAAACTAAGAGCCAGCTCTAGCAGTGAGTCCATTAAACTAAGAGCAGCTCTAGCCGTGAGTCCATTAAACTAAGAGCAGCTCTAGCCGTGAGTCCATTAAACTAAGAGCAGCTCTAGCAGTGAGTCCATTAAACTAAGAGCAGCTCTAGCCGTGAGTCCATTAAACTAAGAGCCAGCTCTAGCAGTGAGTCCATTAAACTAAGATCAGCTCTAGCCGTGAGTCCATTAAACTAAGAGCAGCTCTAGCCGTGAGTCCATTAAACTAAGAGCCAGCTCTAGCAGTGAGTCCATTAAACTAAGAGCAGCTCTAGCCGTGAGTCCATTAAACTAAGAGCAGCTCTAGCCGTGAGTCCATTAAACTAAGAGCCAGCTCTAGCAGTGAGTCCATTAAACTAAGAGCCAGCTCTAGCAGTGAGTCCATTAAACTAAGAGCCAGCTCTAGCAGTGAGTCCATTAAACTAAGAGCAAGATTCCATTAAACTAAGAGCAGCTCTAGCAGTGAGTCCATTAAACTAAGAGCAGCTTTATGTCAGTGAGTCGATATTAAAAAAATGAATTTTTAGGTCAGTGAGTCCATTAAACTAAGAGCAGCTCTAGGTCAGTGAGTCTATTACAAAATGCATATGTAGGTCAGTGAGTCAATACTATAAACACACAAAGAAAGGTAAGTGAGTCAATAAAACAAAAAAGGATTTATAGACAGGGCCCTCACAAGCCTTTGTGGCTCCCCAGGGCAAAAAGTTTCAGCGCCGCCTCCTTGCATACTGTAACTGCTTTGTTTAGTGCAAAGGATCTCTACCTTTTTTGGCTAACCGCCCCCTTTTTCAAATGTTTATCTCTCACTGCTTACCCTCCCCCTTCCCAAATCTGAAGTTGAACTATGCCTAATGAGTCAAATTTGCCACATACAATCTGTATAGGCCGACTAGATTTGTATGCAAATTTATCATCCTAAAAAGAGCTGAAATATCATAACAAGAGCTGAAATGATTACATTTGTTTAATTGTTGTTTAATAAATAATAATAAAAAATATACTGCAAAAGAGGTTTTGAAAATAAAACAATTTTAAAGTGAAGCTTGTTGCTGATATGTTGCTAGTAGTTCGTCTACGTTCCAATAACTAGTGTGTGGAAATGGAATAATATTTTTTTTTGTTTGCCAAAACCAAAAGACCTAGAGAATTTGATGGATGTCTTTTTTTTAACCAAAAGTCGTCATTATAGCCCATTTCTGCATTCAATTTTTATTCTTTATTTGTTATTTATTCAATTCATTCTTCTTGCGGTTGTAAAGGTAGGGCTGATTTTAATACTTCACCATTAGAAACAAATGTCTAATAACCAATCAGGAATTTTCATATTTATAATATTATCTTTAAATCGTCTGTTGAAGTAATCATTAATTGTTTCAATGTATTGAAGTAAGCATGTCTTCGTCAGTTGTTCTTTATAAATTTAAGATTTCTGCGTCCAAAGTTGTGCTTATACAATAGAAGTTTTGACATACATGAAAAAAAAAACACTCTTTGTCATCTTTCAATTAAGGTCAATTCCCTGAAATCATTGTTTTAAAACTTATTTAATTCAATTAAATAAGGGATATCAAGTTTTCAATTGTATGAGATTTTGTATCAAATAATATTGTCTTTGGTTTTCAAAAACTTTAGCATCAAAACAAATATCCATACAATATATTGAAACTTTAAATGACTAGCGTACCTATATAGGCAGTAACAAACTATTTGTAATCCTCATTATTCTTTTTAAAAAATCTGCAAAACTCTCGAATCTAAACAATCTATCTTTGAATGCGTTGCTTCTGTTTTGTTATCTGCATTAATTACGTATTGTAGTGAGTGATGTTGTCGATGAATCAAACACAGCTAATACATTTGGCAGAGATTTCTTTCATTATAACATCAAGGCTATGATAGAATCTATTCCATCGTCGATGGAAGAATTTCTTTTTTCCCTAAAAAGTATTCTAGTTAAAGTTATATAATTTGCCTTAAAAGTCCTTATTTATTTTTGCTTTAGCAAAAGTAGAAAATGTTCCATTCTATAATAAAAAACAACAACATAACGTTCAATTATTGTCAAGTAGCGTGGACTCCCATCAAGTTGTAAAAATGTGGAAAGTTTTTAGGTAACTCAAACAATATAGATCTACTCTCACTTTATTAATTCGTTTCTGCATAGTGCTTTCGCTCAACTTATATTTCTTTAATAAGTCGATATCAAAACTGGGTTTTATAAATCAAAAGCTATATAAATATAATTTATTCAAATTAAAACCAAAACAATCTGAATGAAACTGAGATAATGAACAAAAGCACCGAACTTCGTTTTCTAACGAGCTGAGCCAGATATTTAATTTATACTCACCCTAGCCTCTACTTCCTCTTCTAAAAATATAATCACCGCCCCCATCTGCATTTCTCATATACAGTATTAATATAGCAATATATAAAGGTTAAGTAGGCCTACAGAATGGGCTTTATATGACTTTTACGTCACAATTACACAGAAGACATAAGTCGATAAAGCCGTTGTCAAAGTGAAGCAGATCTTTATTTTGGTAATTAAAAAATCAGTGGTGTTGAATCTATTTCAAGTAAGCTATTTTCGTACCGCCCACTGGCCCTTCAACGATCCCTACTGTTGCAGGGAACATCAGCGCCCCCTCCCCCCCCCCCCCATAGAGCTTCTCACCGCACCATGGGGGGCGATAACGCCCCCGTTGAAAATCTGTGGAACCAGTGGCGTAGCTAGGGGAGGGGGAGGGGTCCGAATTCGAAAGTCCCCAGGACCCCTACATGAGGGGGGCCCAAAGGATTGTCCAAAATAATTTTTTGGCAGGGGGCTATAAAGAGGCCATTAAGTTCCCCGGGCCCCCAAATCCCTAGCTACGCCACTGTGTAGAACGTTAGTGCCTGCGCTTAATTAATTATTATGATTAAAGAAATTTTAAAATGCAATTTTTTAATAAGAATTTTCTAGATGAGCCAATGTTTTATGAAACCTTTGTGAGCCTATTAAAAAGTAAAACATTTCCCCTTCAACTCTCCTAAAATTTCTGGTATGAACTTAGCCTAATGTGCCGCCCCCCTAGAAGTGCCGCCCCCGGGCATTTGCCCCCCCTCTGCCCTCCCCCATGTGAGGGCACTGTTTATAGATCAGTAAATACAGACGAGTAAGCTCTCTTAGATTTAGATTCCCAGATATATTTAGTAGCTTCGACAGTTTAGTTCAGTGAATTGATTCATACTAGATCTATAACTGCCTAAAAAAAAAAAAAAACTGGACAAGCCTTCCGGATCTTATGTCAAGGGCGTAACGATGTTCAGGGGTGAACCAAAGGTGTGTGTGTGTGGGGGGGGGGGGGCACGCCAAGGTTATCTCCTGGCGCCAGCCACCCCACGGTGTCACCCTGTGTAATTTAGGGTTCGGTTTCCGCAGCCACATGCACTTTTTTCTTCAACTGCGGAATGCCTCATCGGATCATTATCGTGGTGGCTCGCCCGTAGACCTGCACTGTCGCCGGAAGACCTGCACTGTCGCCCGTAGACCTGCACTGTCGCCCGTAGACCTGCAATGTCTCGCGTAGACCTGCACTGTCGCCCGTAGACCTGCAATGTCACCCGGTAGCACAAATCCCATTCTTTAGGTATAGGCATCCAGGCACCAGGGCGTGACTGCTGCGTTCATTTCCTTCTCTCGAGAGAACTCGAGAGTTACAGCAGGGGCTGTCCCCTATGCGTTATCCCACCGGGTGCGCTCTTGATGCAAGCGTACTGGTGGCTTCTACACTTTTTTGCCACCGATGATGCCCATGGGTACAGAAGTGAATCAATTCATAAGAAATCTAGGTTATTGAAAGGATTCAGAACTAATTTAGCCTTTTTAGTTTAATAAGGTTCAAATTGTCACAAATTTTAAACCAGTCGGCAAAGAGGTGGTGGGACATTAGAACATTATTTTATTAAAACAAGGTTTATTTACGACTCTTGCACAAAAATCAGCGTCAATTTATTTTGTCCAAGGATAGAAACTTTTTTTGTTTGTTTGTTAAGTTATTGACCATATCTTATCTATAGCGCATCAAATATTGATAGGGCCTAAAACAGTATATCTCAATTTTGTTATAATTGAAGCTGTCTAATTCAGCGCACTAAATTGGTGTTGCTAGCTCAGGTTTATGTTGATATTAGAAGGGTCAAATACTTCATTATTTACAAGCAGGAGCTGGGTGTTGTATAGTGTTGTCGCTCAACAGAATAAGTCATTGTGTCCGTTTATACTAGCACTGTTTTGAATTCTATCACCAGTACGTATGCACCACACCCCCTGGTACTTTAAAGTCACGTGGTTTTTGCACAACGCCATCACTGCCAATTTGATGTCATGTAACTTGATGTACACTCTCTGCTTTGGGGATATAGGTAGGTCAGATTTAATATAGCCTAATATATACAGGTGAGAAGTAGGCCACGTGTCGAAATGTATAAATAACTAGGTCATCATATGCACATGTTTTACATTATAGTATCTAGTTTGTCAATTTTATAATGATAAAAGACAATGGTTATGTTAATGCTGGTCAACTCTATAAATATCTAATAAAGTAGGTCAATACTTATTTCTATTCGACTACATTTGACTACAATAATGAGCCTATGTCAACGTTGTGTTTTAATTATTTATTTTTTCTAAGAAAGTGTTCAATATTAGGCTACAGTGTTGAGATCAATAGCAATCTATTTTCTACCATCTTCGCATCATTCTAATCATAAGCTTACTTTCCCGTTTTCCCGTCATGCCTCAGTATTTCTAGCTTTTCCAAATGTATAAGATTTAAATCTGTAGGGCCAACATTATTGTTAATGGGTTATTATGTTGCCCATTATACATTTATTACAGTCTCTTCGGATTATTTATATTTGATAAAATAATATTTTCTTTACATTGCTTAGGTTGTCTGATATCGACAGATGCATTAATACAATACTTTCAATTATAATATAATGAAAGAAACGCTCCTTTGCAGCATATAATTTTTAATTCACATTAAGTCACAATTTACGTTTCACATCAACGAAACACTGTTACAATTTCAAGAAATATATATTGAATTATTCTGAGTCCATTTTAAAATACAATCACACGTCTATCCTTTACAAGGCACTGCAGGAGACTGATTAAACCAGCGTGTTTGATCATGTGACCACTTCCGTTTCTACCAAGCAAGATTCTATGTTTTTCAATACACAAAATCTAAGTTTATCTAAGTTGTATAACTCTTACTTGTCTTAATATTACAATTGATTTACATGAGTCTTTTCCCTTGCATAACATTACATATCATTACCTTACATTACAATTATTTAACAAAAACTATAAAGACATAATTTTAACAAAAGTTTTTTTTTTATAAGAGCTTTTTGATTTACATAAACTCTTTTCAAAGCTGAACTTTCATTATAGGCTACGTTAAAAATGCTAGAGTAAAAAGAAACTGTAAATCACTGATCCATGACGAAACGCGCTTCTCTGCTGTCAATTTCGGTCATATTTCCGATTCGCGCGGCCAAATGACAAAGGTCATAAAATTCCCAGTGAATCCGTGAACTAGTACTTTTGTGTTTATCATGCTTACATGTGCACTGTTTAGGTTGTTCTAAGGATTTCTTTACTGGCTTTTTTTTTTTTTTGCGTAGGCTTCAAGAGTTACACCTTTTATACATTAGTAGGGGCCTGCCTGTTTCCTGCCTGGGGATCAAATCGACATCTCCTGTTACTTTAGAGTTGTTATAGAATAAATACCAGTAAACCAGTTCACTAAATCTCCCGTTTTATTTAGCTGGAATAAGTCTTTCTATGAGCTTACCAGTTATGGTTAAGTATCCGAAGAGATTCACGGAAAGTGGGCCCCTCGACTTAGATGGCAATGTCTGGAGCAAACGTTTTAGACACGTCCCACTGTCTTCTCCATCTTCCCAAACTAATTAAAATTCGGTCTGAGCTCGTCATGGTATGAACCAGACGTGCCAATGACCAGGTCTAAATTATTGTGCCATGATTTTGCGTTAATCCCCACAGGTCTAAATTATTGTGCCATGATTTTGCGTTAATTCCCACTGGTCTAAATTATTGTGCCATGATTTTGCGTTAAATCCCACTGGTCTAAATTATTGTGCCATGAGTTTGCGTTAAGGCCCACTACGGCCTTTTTTTATACACACAAAAACTTCGATCGCTTTGATTTTCTTTGATTCTGGAGTGATCCTTGTGCCGAAAAACCAAGAAGGACAATGGCCCCGGATATAAATTTGATTCCCTATTGTCCTTGGGGAGGGGGATCTAACGTTTAAGAAACAGTCTCTACGCCCCCGTCTCCCCTTCTTGCCTTCTTTCATACACTTAAAAGAGTGTTGAGATAATGTAAAATGTAAATTACTTGTTACATATTCATGTATTCTTCATACGAGTCTTTTATATTCATTTTGTATAAATTTCTTGTCATTTTTAATAAAAAGCACAATATTTTTTCTGTACTAAATAGACTCTAGTTGTTTTTTTTAAAATGTATTTTTTGAGTGGTCAGAAGGAATTAATTCGATTAACATTGACTCTACCGATGGAATAGTAATGTTGTCGAAATCTCAAGTCTTACCTTATTTCCCACCCCTTTCCAAACCACTCTCTTTTTAGTAAATCTACCACAAGTGGTTCTTTCTTCCTTTTATTTTTTTATACTTAAAAAACAAGATAAGCTTAAAGTAAAAGTAAAAACTAAAAGTAAAAAAAGAAGTAAAAGTAAACTAAAGGTCAACTAAAATTAAAATTAAACTAAAATTAAAACTAAATCTTAAAGTTAAAAACTAAAAGTAAAACTAAAGGTAAAAATAAATGTAAAAGTAAAAAGTAAAAGTAAAACTAAAAGTAAAAACAAAAGTAAATATAAAAAATAAAATTACAAGTAAAAGAATAACTAAAAAAAAAAAAGATAAAACTAAAAGTAAAACTGAAAGTAAAAACTAAAAGTAAAACTGAAAGTAAAAACTAAATGTTAAAGTAAAAACTAAAAGTAAAACTGAAAGTAAAACTGAAAGTAAAACTGAAAGTAAAACTGAAAGTAAAAACTAAATGTTAAAGTAAAAACTAAAAGTAAAACTGAAAGTAAAGTAAAACTGAAAGTAAAAACTAAATGTTAAAGTAAAAACTAAAAGTAAAACTGAAAGTAAAACTGAAAGTAAAAACTAAATGTTAAAGTAAAAACTAAAAGTAAAACTGAAAGTAAAAACTAAATGTTAAAGTAAAAACTAAAAGTAAAACTGAAAGTAAAACTGAAAGTAAAAACTAAATGTTAAAGTCAAAACTCAAAGTAAAACTGAAAGTAAAAACTAAATGTTAAAGTAAAAACTAAAAGTAAAACTAAAAGTAAAACTAAAAGTAAAAACTAAATGTTAAAGTAAAAACTAAAAGTAAAACTGAAAGTAAAAACTAAATGTTAAAGTAAAAACTCAAAGTAAAACTGAAAGTAAAAACTAAATGTTAAAGTAAAAACTAAAAGTAAAACTAAAAGTAAAACTAAAAGTAAAAACTAAATGTTAAAGTAAAAACTAAAAGTAAAACTGAAAGTAAAAACTAAATGTTAAAGTAAAAAGTAAAAGTCAAACTAAAGGTAAAATTAAAAGTAAAACTAAAAGTAAGACTAATAGTAAAAACTGAATGTTAAAGTAAAAACTAAAAGTAAAACTGAAAGTAAAAACTAAATGTTAAAGTAAAAACTAAAAGTAAAACTGAAAGTAAAAACTAAATGTTAAAGTAAAAACTAAAAGTCAAACTAAAGATAAAATTAAAAGTAAAACTAAAAACTAAAAGTTAAACTAAAGGTACATTTAAAGGTAAAACTAAATGTTAAAGTAAAAACGAAATGTTAAAGTAAAAACTAAAAGTCAAACTAAAGGTAAAATTAAAAGTAAAATTACAAGTAAAAGTCTAGCATCTCGTGATCCACAGCCAAGTTTGTGGGCTACTTCCACATGATGTGTCAAGTCATTCTCACGGTGGTCGTCGGGGTCAACGTGTGCGTCGTGGCCACCCCCAGCCGGCTGACCCACATTTACCAGCCGTTAGGCCTGACCGCCGTCCACCTTTTGTTCAGCTTCATCTTTCAGTTGCTCGGGCTGACAAACGCGGACGGGCAGAACTTCGTCTACAAGAACTTGGACTGGAATAACAATAAATAGTAAACGAAAAAATATTTTTTTTGGTGCTCATTTGTCTTAGTGCAGGGGTCGGCAACCTTTTGACAACAGTGTGCCAAAGTATGATTTCTAATCCATTCAGCATGCCAACAGACTAAAAGTCAACCTGCTGTAGCACCACATTTCTTGTAGCAGAGACTTGAATTGACTTTTTAAAGGCCTCTTCCGCGTGCCATAGAAAATCCATCGGCGTGCCAAGTCTGGCACTCGTGCCGTAGGTTGCCGATTCCTGTATTAGTGCATCTGTATAGCACGTATCTATCTGTGTATAAATATGCCTATGCATTTATAGGTCTATATACCAATCTATCTATATATCTCTCTATCTATGGTGTCTATCTATCTATCTATCTATCTATCTATCTATCTATCTATCTATCTATCTATCTATCTATCTATCTATCTATCAACCTCTCTCTCTATATGTATATATGACAATTAGTTTGTAATTATTTAATTATTGTGATAGTAACAATTCAATGGCATCAGGATTGTCACAATTAGATGCATTAAAAAATTGTAGTAAATGTATTACACAAGACGAAATCAAACAATCAGACCACACGATAAACCAAGCAGTCACGTGTTCTCCCTGCTTACATATGCGCCCTGCTAAGTATGATTTTTAAATCTTTTATAGTTGACCACAGCTCCCCCCCCCCCATAAAATTTTTTATTCCTACCCAACCGGATCATAGACTTATGAAATGTAAGAATTCCCAAAAAAAAAATTTATCGAACCAAGAACCTCAATTTGATCTAATTTCTTATTTGTGGTTCATAACAGTAGTGGCTTAATGGTTGTGTACTATTTACAGAAATTAAATACCGTCACTTAACTTTTTATACATGTTTATCTATATATCTATCATTTTATATATCTACTTATCTGCCTATCTATCTATCCTTTCATCTATCAATCTATCCCTTGATCTATCTATCTATGTATCTATCCATTAATATGCCTGTCTATCTACTTATCTATCTACCTATTTATCTATTTATCTACCTATCTATCCAATCACCTATCCATCTATCAATCGATATCACTGTACATTCATCCATCTGCCTAGAGGCAGAGCGTAGGGATTGCCATTCCGAAAATCTCTAATTCGACAGGGAGGTGGGGGGGGGGGAGTCTACTCGTAGTAGTTGTGACTTTTAACAGTTGGGTCGCAGAGTTAAAGTCGTTAATGCGGATGGTCAGTGTAATAACCACACTGTCCCCCTTGTCAGCCGTTGTCACGGAAACTGGCGAACGCTGCTACACTAGCTCTATGGTCCAAGATATTGAGATTTGATAAGGCACAATAGCACTATTAACCCTTGCAGTCCCGGGCGCGTATATAGCGGAACTTTAGGCAGCGTAGATAGAAGTAGGTCTGTACGGGAAGGGTTAAACACATTAACTCAACGTGAACGTTTATTATTAGTTCAGTAATGAAAGTCACGCCTACCATCCAACGTAGTGGATTTATTTTGGTTAACTCTATGCTGGCCGCTGCTGCAAGCATTATTGACCGAACTGTTTGACCCATCCACGTTCTCCTCAGCACTGCCCTGCTCTTCTCCGTCATCTGGCTACTGCTGACCATTGGGTGCCATTCCCTGTGTGTCCTGACCTGCTGGTCGAGACGAGTTGTCTTCCGCACTCACAGAAAGGTTAGTCTAGGTTAGTCAGTGCTCCAAATAATTAAATAACATCAGTCTGCCTGCTTGCCTAGTTACCAACTTGTCTGACTTCTTGCATACCTACATCCTGTCTACCTGTTTGCCTACCTACCACCCTGTCTGCCTGCTTGCCTACGTACCTTCCTGTCTGCCTGCTTGCCTACCTATTACCCTGTCTGCCTGCTTGCCTACCTATCACACTGTCTGCCTGCTTGCCTACTTACCACCTTGTTGGCCTGCTTGCCTACGTACCTTCCTGTCTGCCTGATTGCCTACCTATCACCCTGTCGGCCTGCTTGCCTACTTACCACCTTGTTGGCCTGCTTGCCTACGTACCTTCCTGTCTGCCTGCTTGTCTACCTATCACCCTGTCTGCCTGCTTGCCTATTTACCACCTTGTTGGCCTGCTTGTCTACCTACCACCCCGTCTGCCTGCTTGCCGATCTACCAAGCCGTCTGGCTGCTTGAATATAGCTGCCTGCCTGTCTACCTAATTGCCTGCTTGTGCTGCCAGCCTATCAATCGATCAATAAGTATCCAACTTTCAATCATTTTGTCTTAAAGTCTGGCCATAATTATACCTTAGCATGACTGTGTCATAAAAGGTAATAAAATTAAGGGGTCAGTCGTTTGGGTAAACGCTGATATGGGGGTCAAGATGGGGTGTGGGCGGGGTGCTCCTGGGACCCAGGAAACATTAGATCATTGTGAAATGGCCAATCCAGCTTACTTGCCAAAACAGGATCAAGCGCGTCCCCATTAAGATGAGATGATAGCAAGGTAGGTGCCAAATTCAACTCCGTGTGTGTTTTTCTCTTCCAGAAAACCAAGTCTGTGTATGGGATGGACATGAGCGATTATTACGCCATTGAGACTGACAGCGTCCATTGTCCCCAGCACTGGAAATCTTCCAAGCACAAATGTTGCTACAAGGGTAAACCCAGCCAAGTTTTGGCGTTTGTATGGATGCTATTTCGTTCTTTCTTTGTTGTTGTATGCCTATTTATTGTACGAACTAGACCCTTATCTTTAAGAATGGTCTTGTCATTGTTGTAAATAAACAGTAATGTCGAACGTATAGAGTGATGATACTATAGTTATTAAAACGCACTGTGTTGGCATTTGAAACAGGATGTTTGTCATTCGAGCCAGTTGAATTTCACCCGTACCTGATGCTTAACTATGACCCCCACCAGTCCTACAGGGAGGCCGACGCCCTCGTGAAAAGGTCTCCGTCAGAAGGCAACGCCATCGGTGGCCTCGATAACGTCTCGAACGAGTCCGGCGAACCCATGTGGACTACGTTTACACACTTTTACTTTGGAACCGCGTCCGAGGTTGGTTAATCTGTCTATTTTTACATAGGTCGGTGATTGCTTTTTTTTCGTGACTCTTTGTTTACAAAGGTAGATGCATGTCTTCTTGATGTCTATGTGTTACAAAGGTCGGTGATTGTCTTCTTGATGTCTATGTGTTACATAGGTCGGTGATTGTCTTCTTGATGTCTATGTGTTACATAGGTCGGTGATTGTCTTCTTGATGTCTATGTGTTACAAAGGTCGGTGATTGTCTTCTTGATGTCTATGTGTTACATAGGTCGGTGATTGTCTTCTTGATGTCTATGTGTTACATAGGTCGGTGATTGTCTTCTTGATGTCTATGTGTTACATATAGGGATGTTAAAACCGGTTTGTTTTCAAAACCGGTTTTCGGTTCTTTAAAACCGGTTTAAAACCGGATTTCGATTCCCCCCCCTTCCCCCCCCCCCCCTCAATGTCACAAGTCACAGGCCGGAAAAGACAAATGAGCGTAGTTTTGTAGGTGTATTTGAAAAATATTTCAAACTTAATAAGAGTTTGCATAGCATTCAAGAGGTTGATTTGTGTGAATACATTATGATTTTGTACACTTTACCAGAACATTCTTTAGAAATAACAAAAAAAATATGGGCTAATTGATTACAACCGATAATAGCTTTCAATAGTGATAATTTGTGCACCGTGGACTTTGACTTGTAAAATAATGTATTGAATAGGATCACGTAGTGCCAATCAAAAGTCAAAAGAATGTGTATTTAATGCTGCCGTTAATAATAAAGGACAGACGCGGTGTCTAGCCGAAATGCTCAGAGTCACAGGACAAAACTTGTTTGCTCTCTCCATTGCGTACATCAAAGAGTTGTCATCGGCATCCGTCCGTCTCGAGTGACGATGGTGTAGCTTCATGTGTGAGGTATCCAACTGCACCGCCGAGAATGGCTGTGTAGGCCAACCCAGGAGGGGCAATCCCTGCCGCACTTGAGGCCATCAAACAGTAGCGCACATCTAAACGATGAGCCGACATTTGGTTTGATGTTGTTTTTATCGCAAGCCATAGTTGGTATTTGGAGAAAAAAAAGAAACACAATATCTAAGACTAAATAGTATTAGCAAGGCATTTCAATAATTGTTTTGCGTGAATCCAACATTATTTGTTCTTTTATATTTCCATCAGAACCAATAAAAAAATAAAAAAAGGGTGTGCTACTTGAAGTAATGATTACCTTCCAACCAACAAACAGAAATCCGGTTTTAAAAATCAAAACCGGTTTTCAGATTCGAAACCGGAATCCGGTATTCCGGTTTTCGTTTAACATCCCTAGTACAGAGGTCGGTGATTGTCTTTTTGGTGACTGTTTTTGCACTCGGAAAGAAAAAAAGGGATTAGCTAAATTGGCACGCTACCATCTCACGTGACCGACTGGTATTAGTGTTTGACAGACGTCTGTAGCCTTACGTTACCACACAACACATTCATGACGTAAACTACACACACTCAAGCTTCAAGCTATCCATTGATACTTCTAGCTACCAAATCCAGTTTTAAATATCAAAGGGAAATAACCAGTCAAGTTGTGTGTTTTTTATGAAAAGGAAAAATTCTAGCTTAAGGGACATTACTCGTGTCAATATTTCCATCACCAAGGAATTAGCTGTGATGCTAACTTAGTGGCTAAAGAATAAGATGGAATATTTCTATTATTGCAAAAAGTCTACTTAATCCAAATTCATATTCAGAATAAGACACACTGCGTGTTTAGTTGTCAATTCGTGCTATATATTGACTTTATGCCTTTGATGTAGATGTTAGTGGTAGTATTCCAAAGGCAGAATATCGTTACATAAAACTAAAACTTAAAGATTTTCAATGGTCAAGGTAGGGTATACCCTAACTGTGCGCTAGTTCAGTAATACTGTAATAGTCTTTACGCCTCCTTCACAAAATCATACCTAATTTGCCCCGCTCACTATTTTATACAACTGAAACTATTGGTTTCGTTGCTGTTGGCGAAGTTACCTTTTTTTGACACATTGTGTTGCTTTATTTATCATTACTACCTTGCTCTCCGTCTTAGTCAAAATATAAAAGAATAATGTTATACTGGTGCAATGAACGACACTTGTTTGACCAAGTTTACTGACATAGTTAAGTAGAAATCCCGTCGGACCAAAGTGCTTCATCATAATGACGGTGAAGCCGCGTTCACCAGTTTCTGTGACCACAGAATACAAGGGGATAGCGAAGCCAGCACAATGCCCAGCCCTTCAACCCAACTAAAGTCAGGTACCCATCAGAGCTGGGTAGACTCAGGAGGGACATTCTCCTGACCCTGAACAAATCCTAGCTTTCACCAGGGATCGAACCCAGGACCTTAGGTACGCCAGCCGAGCGCGCTGCCACAGTTTCCCATATATTCCTGTAAAGCTGAGCAAATTATCTAAAGACTGTGTAGTGTCCCATATATTCCTGTAAAGCTGAGCAAATTATCTAAAGACTGTGTAGTGTCCCATATATTCCTGTAAAGCTGAGCAAATTATCTAAAGACTGTGTAGTGTCCCATATATTCCTGTAAAGCTGAGCAAATTATCTAAAGACTGTGTAGTGTCCCATATATTCCTGTAAAGCTGAGCAAATTATCTAAAGACTGTGTAGTGTCCCATATATTCCTGTAAAGCTGAGCAAATTATCTAAAGACTGTGTAGTGTCCCATATATTCCTGTAAAGCTGAGCAAATTATCTAAAGACTGTGTAGTGTCCCATATATTCCTGTAAAGCTGAGCAAATTATCTAAAGACTGTGTAGTGTCCCATATATTCCTGTAAAGCTGAGCAAATTATCTAAAGACTGTGTGGTATTTTAAAGAAGACGACGCTTAAGTATTCCGTCGCAGCGGATGCTTGTGTACTCCGCCGCAACGGATGCTTGTATGTTCCGTCGCAACGGGTGCTTGTGTACTTCGTCGCAACGGATGCTTGTGTATTCCGTCGCAACGGGTGCATGTATATTGCGTCGCAACGGATGCTTGTGTACTCCGTCGCAACGGATGCTTGTGTACTCCGTCGCAACGGTTGCTTGTAATTCCGTCGCAACGGTTGCTTGTAATTCCGTCGCAACGGTTGCTTGTAATTCCGTCGCAACGGTTGCTTGTAATTCCGTCGCAACGGTTGCTTGTAATTCCGTCGCAACGGTTGCTTGTAATTCCGTCGCAACGGTTGCTTGTAATTCCGTCGCAACGGTTGCTTGTAATTCCGTCGCAACGGTTGCTTGTAATTCCGTCGCAACGGTTGCTTGTAATTCCGTCGCAACGGTTGCTTGTAATTCCGTCGCAACGGTTGCTTGTAATTCCGTCGCAACGGTTGCTTGTAATTCCGTCGCAACGGTTGCTTGTAATTCCGTCGCAACGGTTGCTTGTAATTCCGTCGCAACGGTTGCTTGTAATTCCGTCGCAACGGTTGCTTGTAATTCCGTCGCAACGGTTGCTTGTAATTCCGTCGCAACGGTTGCTTGTAATTCCGTCGCAACGGTTGCTTGTAATTCCGTCGCAACGGTTGCTTGTAATTCCGTCGCAACGGTTGCTTGTAATTCCGTCGCAACGGTTGCTTGTAATTCCGTCGCAACGGTTGCTTGTAATTCCGTCGCAACGGTTGCTTGTAATTCCGTCGCAACGGGTGCGTGTGCATTTCATCGCAACGGATAGTGTGGGTGATTTTTTTTATCTCTTTCTAATATTCCACAGAGTAGCCAGTCCGTCCACGGGCACAGCTCCAGTACCGACCAGGCCACCTGCAGCGAAATTTCTCGGTGCTCCACACCCACGCCGACGAGCAAGATGACGGGCGAAAAGAAACTGAAGAGGTGTATGAGGGCGCTGAGGAGGAAAAGTCGCCAGAGGCACCTGAAGGTCCGGCACTGGTCCCTGAAGCGGAAGTACGTCGGGCTCAGGGAGGAGGAGGCTCCGGGCGCGGCGCTGGAGCGCGGCGCCGGGCGGCCGGACTTGTTCGACGTGGAGCGACAGTGGGGGGACTTTGACATGGGCGGCGCGTTAGGGAGGCACAAGAGGTCGTTCGAGGATGACGTCAGCGTTGACGAGGACGTGGAGAGTGAGGACAACGATGACTCCCTAGACCAAGATGTGGACGACTCCTCATCAGATAGCGTCTTCTTATAATAGATCGCAGACCAGAATGTGAACGACCCCCTCATCATCAGATCGTGTCTTCTTATAACTGAACGCAGACCAGAATGTGATCGACCCCTAATCAGATAATGTCTTCTTATAACTGAACGCAGAACAGAATGTGATCGACCCCTAATCAGATCGTGTCTTCTTATAACTGAACGCAGACCAGAATGTGATCGACCCCTAATCAGATAATGTCTTCTTATAACTGAACGCAGAACAGAATGTGATCGACCCCTAATCAGATAATGTCTTCTTATAACTGAACGCAGAACAGAATGTGATCGACCCCTAATCAGATAATGTCTTCTTATAACTGAACGCAGAACAGAATGTGATCGACCCCTAATCAGATAATGTCTTCTTATAACTGAACGCAGAACAGAATGTGATCGACCCCTAATCAGATAATGTCTTCTTATAACCGAACGCAGAACAGAATGTGATCGACCCCTAATCAGATAATGTCATCTTATAACTGAACGCAGAACAGAATGTGATCGACCCCTAATCAGATAATGTCTTCTTATAACTGAACGCAGAACAGAATGTGAACGACACATTACCAGATAGCGCCGTCTTATAACCGAACGCAGACAGAATGTGATCGACCCCTAATCAGATAGTGTCTTCTTATAACCGAATGCAGACCAGAATGTGAACGACCCCTCATCATCAGATAGCGTCTTAATATAACCGAACGCAGACCAGAATGTGATCGACCCCTAATCAGATAATGTCTTCTTATAACTGAACGCAGAACAGAATGTGAACGACACATTACCAGATAGCGCCGTCTTATAACAGAACGTACATCATCACAGCTAAACAAATAAATTACCCCCGTACCAGTTATAGGACTTGTTAGTTTTTTTTATTTATTTTGCGCCCCGACAACCCCACTTTTAAAGATGATGTGCTCGTGACCAATGTTATATGACCTTGCCTATAGATGGATATAATTCACGTGCAAACTGGGGCCGAATTTAAGTCTTTGAGCGGACCTCGTGTCACTCAAGCAGATTTTCAATCATATGATGATTGTAATATTAATCTAAAAAAAAATAGGACAGTATAATTGGGGCTGTTAACATCGAACTCGTATTACGCTGAAGTATAAAGAGGAACACAATAAAAGCAACAACAATAAATTAAAAGAAAATTAATTAAATCAATGGATTTATAAATAGAACATTACGTGGAGACTCGATGGAACAATCACAATGAATTCAACCAATATTAGAGAAGTATGCTTGTGAAAGCCCTGAATGAAATGAAACTATTCAATATTATTTGAGTTAAAAGCTAAACATAACTAGACGAATGAATATATAATATATGATTTTGTAAACTAGGGCCAAACATTAAAGTTCAAAGGTGATTTTGACCTTGTTTTCATTTGTTTAAATGTTTCTTCATATTATGTATCTATATATGTATATATGTATTTATATATGTATCTATGTATCTATGTATGTATCTATATTTGTAGATATGCATCTATATGTGTTTCTATGTATCTTTGTATGTTTCTGTGTATCAATATATTTATCTATATATGTAACTATTTATTAAGTATGTATATATGTATGTATGTATCTATATATGTTCCTATCCAAAATAAAACTACTCAATTCTACTGCTCATAAAAAATATATTATCATATCTCAAAAGGAATATGTATGTATGTATGTATATATGTGTGTACATACCGCATAATCTTTTTAAATACTGGACATAAAAACGTGAAATTTGCTACAAATATTCATTGCGTTACGGCGGTGAACACTGTCAAGTTTTTAAGAAAATTTAAATGACCGCAGTGGTCAGTTTGGTCAAAAACGCGAATAAAACGACACATTTTGGTTTCATGTTAAAATTGCCGTTCCAACTTTTTATAATTTGTCTTCACAAAATTAAAAAAAAGGATGGCGTTGAGATTATTTTCATGATGACGTCATCAAAGTTTGCGCATGGATTTTATCTCAATGACGGGAACAAATTTTCTTCATGTTTAAATTGCCTACGTGCCGTAAACAACATAAATTCTTTACACTACCAATACTGTAGTTGATTTTCTTAATCTATCACTACTTTAATACTTTACACTGTGAATACATGACTTAAAGCTAATTAATAATTTAAAAATTTACAAACATAGGACAAAGCAAATAGATTGATCATTTTTTTTCTGTTTCGGGAAGTAATACCGACGCCTTACTAAGCTTATTTAAACGGAGTGGTCCTGGTTACACTCTATATTTAAGCGTTCCAAGGGAACAAAATTACCGGGCAATGTTTATATTACCGGGCAATGCTTATATTACCGGGCAATGTTTATATTACCGGGCAATGTTTATAATACCGGGCAATGCTTATATTACCGATCAATGTTTATATTACCGGGCAATGTTTATAATACCGGGCAATGTTTATATTACCGATCAATGTTTATATTACCGGGCAATGTTTATATTACCGATCAATGTATATATTACCGGACAAAGTGTATAGGCACCTTTAGGCTTATACCCTTGGTAACGGCCATTGTTTAAATTACCGGGCAATGTTTATATTACCGGGCAATGTTTAAATTACCGGGCAATGTTTATATTACCGGAAAATGTTTATATTAACGGGCAATGTTTATATTACCGGGCGATGTTTAAATTGCCGGGCAATGTTTATATTACCGGGCAATGTTTATATTACTGGGCAATGTTTATATTACCGGGCAATGTTTATATTACCGGGCAATGTTTATATTACTGGGCAATGTTTATATTACCGGGCAATGTTTATATTACCGGTCAATGTTTAAATTGCCGGAACTAACTTTTTAAAGTTTTAATTCGTGTCGTATACATTTTATAAACATTATTTCATATGGGTTTCATTTGTTATTGTTTTTCCTGTGTAATTTAAAATGTAATTCTAAGTTTGCTTCCAAAATAACAATAAATAAATAAATAAATAGCAAATAACACCAACAAAATAACAACAATATACAAAGCCCGATCGCTGAATCGGGCACATACCGGCTAGTGTATCTATATATGTATCTATGTGTCTATGTATGTATCTATACATGTATCCATATATGTATTTATGTATTTATATGGGCATCTATGTATTATATACATATCTATGTATCTATATATGTAGATATATGTATCTTTATTTGTATCTATATATCTTTATATGTTCCTATGTATCAATATATGTAGGCTACATATATATGTATCTATATATGTATCTATTTGTCTATATATGTATTTATGTATGTATCTATGTAGATATGTAGGCCTATTTATCTATGTTTCTTAGAGTTTCTATGTATCTATATATTATATGTACCTGCACCTATCTGCCTGCACCTGTCTACCTGAGATTGTCTGTCTGCACTATCTGCCTGCGCCTATCTTTCTGCACCTGTATACATGAGATTGTCTGCCTACACCTATCTGTCGGCACCTGTCTGCCTCAGTTTGTCTGCCTGCACTTGTCTGCCAATAGTTTTGTTATTCTGTAAGTAGTATTAGCCGGTCAATTTTCTTTTGGTTATCAGCACGCCTTTCTATTCGCTGTGTGTGTCTGGTTTCAGCATGACGTTTGCACATTCTCACTGGTGTCATAGCTGTCACATGTCAGTCGTGTTCTGTCATAGCTGTCACTTGGTCAGTCGTGTCCTGTCATAGCTGTCACATGTCAGTCGTGTCCTGCCATTGGTGCCACTTGTTAGCCTTGTCCTGCTATAGACGTTACGTGTCAGAAGAGTTCTGTCACATTCCAGGATTATTTTGTTATAGCTTTAACAGGACAGGAAAGTCTTGTTTTTTTCTGTCACACACCAGAAGTGTCCTGTCCTGTTATATCTACCACATGTCAGAAGTAGCCTGTTATAGTTTTCACATGTTCGAATTGTCTTGTTAAAGATATAACCTGACAAAAGTGCCCTGTTACAGCTGTCGTCCTTGTCATGCTATAGATGTCGCGTTTCAGATGTGTTCGGTCCAAAAAGTCAGTCGTGCCATGTCACGAATGTCATCAATTTGTCAGCGGTGTCATCCCGTAACCGCCACGCGACGCCAGTGTCATGTGACAACGGTCGCATACCAGACGCAGCCCTGTGTGAGACGTCACCGTATCGTGCCAGTGAGCCGTATGCGTCAGATGCCAAATTATGCCGTCAAGTGGCCGCCGCTTTTATTGCGCGCGGTTCAGTGCTCAGTGCACAACTTAACACTAATTATGGCACTCACACAGGAACACATACACACGCGCGCGCAAGTGAATAGAAGCATCTAGAGCCAGAGATCCAGTCATGCGGTTCATGACTCTAGGATCTTGGCTTTGAATTATTTAGGTTGAGAAATTAAGACGCCACGTTTATTGGTGAATGAATGTTATATATATATATTATATATATATATTTAACTATTAGAGAATTAGAGGTATAATATATATATATATAAATTACTAGTATCTGTTTCTAGACACTCACAATTCTAAAAAATAGATAGTCTGACAGACAACAAGGAAAAGGAATATATATAGTGTCAGACACCCTTCAGAACTGGGTAGACTCAGGGGCACCCTCAAGTCCCGGGAAAAAATCCTAGCCTTCACCAGAATTCGAACCCAGAACCTTCGGTTCGCCAGTCGAACGCGCTCACCGTTCACCACAGATTTTATATAAATATAATATATATATATATATATATATATATATATATATATATATATATATATATATATATATATATATATATATATATATATATATATATATATATATATATATATATATATATATATATATATATATATATATATATATATATATATATATATATATATATATATATATATATATATATATATATATATATATATATATATATATATATATCTTTTAATAAAAGTTCCATTCAGTCAAGCCTTGTACATTTCGTTAACCGATTCGACCAAAGGCCCACATTCGAAGGATCTAAGTATAACTTGTGTAGGCTTTACCTAGTCTAGTTGTTACAAACAATAATAATGGTAAAAAGAAAAAAACAACAATAACAATTGAATAACAATAAGGAACTCAATTTCTCAATTCAGCTGCACTGATATAATTAAACCATCAGTTAAAAAACATGATATCCTAAAGCCTACGTATTTTTTTGTTGCATGTGCTAGAAATAGTATCGAATAAAGGCAATGCCAAAAAAAAATATGTTTCATACATTAAAATTTTCAAAACTCCATTGGCTTGTAGAATTTGTGCTCATCTCCGGAAACTTTAATATAAAAGGATTCATAAGAATTAAATTAAGTTTAAACAAAATTTAAAAAAAAAATAATAATTTTTTTCTTCAATAATCGGATTCATTTTTATCTTGTTTATTGTCAGAAATTATCTTCTCCTTCATTGATTTACACCAGTAGTTTTGTTTTGTTATTTTATTATTGACTTAAAAACAACTTTGGCTTAGATAATTTTAATATCCAAAAAAATCCTAGTTTTTTTATATTTAAAACGAAACATTGTAGCTGTAATTCGTTTAAATTTGTATTTAAAAAAAAAAGATTAATAAAAAAAAAACAGAAAAAAAACCCGTAATGTAACTTCAGCGTAACTTTTTTGTAATTTTAAGCAGTGTCGTAGCCAGGATTGCAATTTGGGGAGGGCAAATAGGGCAACGGGGGCAAATTGTATATAAAGATGCAGGGGGGGGGGATGTTCACGGTTTGGAGTCAGGCGACAACAGCAGGCTATTCCTGATCCGAAGCCCATTTTCTCCGATGAACTATTTTTTTTTAAATTATATACAACTATCAATAGTTGAAACGTAAAAATTAGATTAGATCTAATTCAATGTAATATTCCCAAAAATTAAGATAAAATAGATATTTTATGAGAAAAAATAGAGAGTGGAAGTTTCGTGCCCCCCCACACACACACACATGGCTACGCCCATGATGTTAGACACAAGTACTGAAACTTTGAATTAAACAACTAGGAGTTAAAGACAAGATTTCCTACATCGATGTAATTTGTTCTTAATAAAACAAAGTTGTATTGTACTGGTTGGAACAGACACTTTTGTATTCTTGGGCCTCAAAAACTGGCGAAGTGTGTAAACCGACAAAACGTTCACATTTAGAGCACTTCGGCGGGCTAAGGCATTGGGGACAGACCCTGTTGCACGTTCGATGTCTCATTGCACTGCCGACAAGCTCCGAGTTTCGGTGGGGAGGAAGCAATGAGCGTAACAGTCCGTCTCAAACCCGCCCTGGTGCCTGTATGTTCAGACCTATAGTCTATGGGATTTGTACTACCCGGCTACATTGCAGGTACACGAGCGAACCACCTTGATAATGATCCGAGGGGAATCCCGCAGGTGGGGATAAGCAAGAGTAGTGCATGTGACATCGGAGAGAGCACCCGTTATTTACGCGACACGTCTTTTTTTGGCTAGCCACTGGGTGGCTAATCTCAGACAGGATTTTAGGGTGATCCACTCCTGAACATCGCTACGCCCATGACGTAAAAGCGTTAGTCCGGTATTTTTTTTTTAATGAGACATTATTGGTGGGTTCTAACAGAAGTCACCACATCAAGTGTGGCAGTAAACCAAGACTCAGAGAAAACAGACGCCACCAACAGGACAAACATAGAACTTAAATGCAAGAGTCTGTAGTTTAAGATAATATAAATGGCTAAAATGATGATGGTTATTTATAAAGTGCTTCTTTCCGTGCTATTACATTTAGTTTTATAAAGTTGTTTATTGACTATTACTTCTCTTCTGAAAACGTGTTTTAATGTGTGAGAAATTTTTCGGCTGATATCAAACAAATTGCAGAGATAATGACAAATATGAAATAGAAATTTGCTGAAAGAGAAGGAAAAAACCATTTCATGTAACACGTTTGAGGAGTGGGACTAGGTGGTTTAGAGCAGCGGTCGGCAACCTTTTGATAACAGTGTGCCAAATTAGGATTTCTAAATCATACAGCGTACCAACAGTCTAAAAAGTCAACATGCTCTATTATACTTGTTTTATTATTTTTATGAGACAATTAATTTAAATCCATCGCAAGACCAAGGCCAAAAGCAAAGGAAATATTTAGAGAAAATCGTTTAAGCTTTTTATTTAAATAAACGTGTTTGTGATTATCATCCATTTATTTGCATTAATATCTAATTTTATTACCAAACTTTCACATTTATAGTAAATGGTAACCATTTTGTAAACATTATAAGGCTCTAGCAACTTCTAATATTGATTATAAATAATTATATTTTATTCTCAGTTTAACTTTAACTGAGATGGTTTTTTATTTGTTTCAACGATAGTATACCATAAGTCATCGTCGTTAAGAGGAATTGATACGTAGTAATCATACAAACTGGGTAGTTAATTTAATGTTTAAAAAATGTGCATATAACTTTTTAGTCATATAATATAATTTTCAACTACTTCTTATAGTTTGGGCATTATAAAGTTGTAGGCCATGCCATTTAGTCTTTAATAAAAAAAAAAAAAAAAGAAACATAGTATTAGAAATATTAGCGCAAATAATACGAGCTAATTATCTCCCTTTAATTAAAAAAAGTTTTAAAAAATTAGTTTAGTGCCAACACGTAATGTTTGTAATATAACAAATATTACTGAACAATTATTATTTCTTTATATAAATCCAGCATCATGGTATCACTACAAGATTTAACTATTAGAGAATTAGAGGTATATAATTAATTAACGTTAAACAGTTGTAAATAAACATTTCCGGCTTTAATTGTTTGTCCATTTAACTTTAAGGAGTTTATCTTTTAAACATTAATAATTACAACAATTGCCTAACATAATTCTATTTAAAAGTCTCTTATGATTATTAATATTAATAAAAACAAAATTTATTTTAGAATTACTTATATTTATGTTCGATTATATAAGATGTTTTTTTACTCAAGATATACGCTAATCCATTCCAGTGGTCGAACAGTTTCAGTGCTGTTTGACCCTGTCCTTGTAAATGCTATCAACTCAATAAAATGTGTCGCTGTGTCATTCAGAGGCATCGACTTTAACAGTCAGTTTTCATCATTACTTACTGGAAAAATGATTTTTTTAAATCAATGAAAGTCTCTCGCTTGCCATTGAAAATCGCTCTGCGTGCCAAGTTTGGAACGCGTGCCTTAGGTTGCCGATCCCTAGGTTAGAGGAAGAGCGCTATTTTACCTGCATCGGAGGTGGACATTTCAAACCCTGTTTTTTTAACACGTGTTTAAACACAGCTCCGATGGGTAGGTTACCAAAAATAAGTTTAGGAAAGTAAAAGGCGGAATGGTATTGTGCTGGCCAAACAATCCCTCAGTTTGCAGTGTTTTCAGAAACGTGTAAACGCTGTTTCACTTGTCCCCTTGTGCTACAAGGTATACTTTAACTTTTACGTTTGATGAATTAAATAAATAACAACTCAAGTAGGCCTATAGTTTACTGAACTTAGGGAGATATTCGTGATGTTTTACAGGCCACACAACCATCTTAGTAAGTTAAGTTAACACGGACATTATTTTTGGTCCCTAAGTATCTCAAGATACGATCTCAATTAGTTGGAAAATAAGACAGAAAAAGAAAAGTTAGTGATTAATTACTAGGATAACTCTTAATGACTACTTGTAAATGGCTTGATTATCATCCCGTCTTAAAAAAAAGGGGGATAACAAAGGAATTATTTTAAACTTGATAATACATTTCTTGTGTAGCGAATGAATTCTGAGAGTTATCTTTCTTAACTTTAACATTTAAACATGAACGGATTTGATTTACCCTTATGTATTAGTTAAACAAGATCAAGAAGCCTAGATTCCTATGTGTAAACAAGGATATTAAATCTCTTTTTCTACAGTGTCATTTGTGTATGTTTGCGTGTATATATATAAGACAAATATTTAAATAAAAAAACATGATTTTGAATGCATTATGTTAAGTTACTTTCTTAACTCACGTCTGCCTTAATTCTCTACGATGTGACACAATGGCCAAGCATACTGCCCTGGTGTATCAAAGATACCGAGTTCGAATCCTGGTGATAGAAAGCTATACAAATTTTACAATTATTAATTAATTTGATTTGCTCAAAACATTTAAGATTTGTTCCCTGGTCTTTGTGTTGACCACACATTTCCCTGTGTGCCGTGGCCCCAGAAACTTGTGAATGCTGCTTCACTTGCCTTATTGATCAAATAGGACATAAAGGAGTAATCAACTTGTCTACAAATGAGTGTCATATGCATATAGAATCATGATAGCGTTTAAGTATCCCAGATCATTCAATGACAACAGAGTTCCCCAAAAGCTGGATGGTGTCCCGGTGCCTGTCCATGAAAAATAAATTACCGGGTAGCAAAGAGAATGAAAAACATTCAAAATCAATTTTTGGGGGATTTGATTTAACTAGTAGAGTTAGGGTTATATCAGTCGACATTGTCCCCGATTGGACATAATGTCATATTTGACTCCGATTTTAACTACAGCCCTTAAGAAAAGTTCATAAGTATTATGTTCGTATATAAGAGCATAGTGAGCCGCAATGTAAAGGTATAAAAGGAACAAGATAAGGCAAAAAATATTTTGGGAAACGCTGATCTAAATATCACATTGCAGAAATAAGCATTTTTCCACCTTTTTTCTCTTTTGACTCCACTGTGTGTAGAAAGAGGGGGTCAATGCAGGCCTATTCTAAATATCTGCAACAGACGAGCTAATTGTACACAAGACTAGTTAAAGAACCAACTTTTCCTTGATCTCTTCGGAGTCTTAACCGTACCAAGCGCAGCATTAAAGAAAATAATATCCAGGGCTCCAGGGTTCAGCAACCTATATCAGGCTTGCTAAACTTGGCACGCATGGCAATTTCTAATGGCACGCAGGTAGCTCCTGAAATGACTATTCAAGATTTTATACAAGAAATGGACTGCTAGAGCAGTATAAATTTAATGCTACTCGCACACTGAATGAATAAGAAATTCCAAATTGGCAAACTATTATTAAAAGGTTGCAGACCCATGCTGTATACTATGGCTAAATCAAACTATCGGTTCACCGAATTAAAAAGTCTCTAAGAATCCCGGACGAGCCTTTCGGCTCTTAGGTCCAGGGCGTAACGCTTAGGTTTGAGCATAACTCTGTCCGGGCTCCAGCCACCCCAGAACACGCCGAAGGCGTGGCGTGCTGTGTAAAGGGAATGGTTCAGCAGGCCAGCGGTTGCAGTTCCCCAAAGGATCATTATCGTTGTGGCTCGCCCGTATGCCTGCACTGTCATCCGGTAACACAAATCCTATACTATAAGTACTGGCATCCAGGCACCGGGTGGTTTTTGAGACGGGGTTGCAGCGTCCATCGCTACCTCCTCACCAAGACCCGCTGGCCTCTCGGCAGTGCAATGAATCTCGGACCCGCTATCAGTTCACCAGAAGCCATTGTTTAGGGCAGCAGTAGTAAAATATATGTAAAAGTAAAGAATCCCGCCAGACCGAACTGATCCATAGGGCCACCAGTTTCTGAGGCCACGGCATACTAGGTGATTGTGTGGCTAGCATTATGCACAGCCGTTTAAACTTTACCCCAACCAAGGTCAGGTACCCACCAGAGCCGGGTAGACACACTCGAGTCCAGGAAAAAAAAATCCAAGCATTCACTAGGATTCGAACCCAGGACCTTCGGAACGCCAGCCAAAAGCGCATGTACTGTTTAATTAATTCAACTTTACATATAGCTGATTTTACTAATAATAACACCTATTTAGGTACTGTCCTTGAATGACGTCTTGTTATTTTAGGTAAATTTTTAGGCCGCCATTTTTCTTAATTCCTATTACCACAACCATAGTCACAAAAATGTTGACACACCCCTTTCCAATTCAGATGAAATGTTACAAAGGCACCCACACACCCCCACACACACACTCCATAGAAATAAATGCTTGAAATCTACGATAATTTACTACACACACACACTACACACAAAAAAAAAAAGATGCCTGGCGTGATTTATGGACAGCCCCTTAAATCAGCTTACCAAGGAAGAAGTTCTAATAATGAAATGGACGTGTCTCTCTATGTTAGACTCTTTGTGCTTTGTTGTTTTTTTGTATTTTAGTGACGCACGCTAAATGTGAAATTTAACTTTTAAAGAGTTGAATAAAAATTGTTATGTCCTCCTTTTTTTTTGTATGGCGATGAGACGGAAAGAGGGAAGGGGAGGTTGAAAAATGAGGGGAGTTGGGGGAGAAGGGGGGGGGGAAAGAGTAGCAGTAAGATAGAAGCCAGGAAACTGTTTCCCCTCCCCCCCTCCCGAGACAATCAACTTAAAGATAAAGCTTGTTGAGAATTTTAAAGAGAATTTTGAGGACGGTGGGGAAAGGTGGGAGGGGGGAGACAGGGGAAAAATCGTCCAAAAAAAAAAAAAGATAGTCATGAAAAAGAAAAAGGCCAGTGGGTATATTTCTGTCAGGTCAGCCATTCTTAAAGTTGGATGCGAGGGCCCCTGGGAAATGCGTTGTTTTTTACTGTCCGATTGTCTGTCAGCCTTTTTGTCCACCTGTCTGTCTGAAAGTCGGTTTTTCTAACTGTCTGCATTTCTGTCTGTCTGCCTGACAGTCTATTTGTCTGTCTTTCTGTCTGTCTGTCTGCCTGACAGTCTATTTGTCTGTCTTTCTGTCTGTCTGTCTGCCTGACAGTCTATTTGTCTGTCTTTCTGTCTGTCTGTCTGCCTGACAGTCTATTTGTCTGTCTTTCTGTCTGTCTGTCTGCCTGACAGTCTATTTGTCTGTCTTTCTGTCTGTCTATCTGCCTGACAGTCTATTTGTCTGTCTGCCATTCTATCCATCTATCTGCCTGACAGTCTGTTTGTCTAACTGTCTGCCTTTCTGTCCATTTGTCTGCCCGACTGTTTGTCTGCCTTTCTGTCCTTCTGTCTGCCTGTCTGTAGCTTTGTTTGACTGCTTGCCCGTTCCTCTGTCTATATTTTCTGTATGTCCTCCTGTCTATATACAATTCAATCAGTCTATGTGGGGCGCTGTGGGCAGTGCGTACGACTGGCGTACCGAAGGTCGTGGGTTCGAATCCCGGTGAAGGCTAGGATTTTTTCCCGGGTCTGGAGCTTGTCCATGAGTTTACCCAGCTCTGATGGGTACCTGACCTTATTTGTGGTAGGTAAAGTAAAGGCCGCACTGCACTGCGCTGGCCACACAATCACCTAGTATGCCATGGCCACAGAAATTGGTGAACGCTGCTTCACCGCCCTATGATCAATTTGGTACTTTATATATATATATATATACAAGCTAAATTCCCCGGCGTTGTCCGTTGTCCGGGGTAAAATTTAATATAAAAACCTATATATATATAAATAATATATAAAGAAGTTAAACAGAACAACAATGCAAGTAGATGGCCTCCAACGATCCCTGTCTGTGGTGAGGCCTTCTGCATAAGTAGGAATAGAGTCTAGGGTACTCGACTTAACTCGTTTGAGAAAGCTGCGCCATACGATAAGTTGGAGACGGGCAGATTTTGTCAAGTAGAGTCGGGGGGCAGACGATTGTTGATGTTCAGCGGCCGAAAGGAGGGGGATCGGGGGTGGGAGCGGTATGTCCGATAACTTCGTCTGTGGAGTGAGTTGTAGCCCCCTGACATTTAATTGTAAAGATGTTTTCATCCAAATGCGTTGAAGATATTTCTTTGGAGATAGAAATGTGAGTTTTAAATTTTAGTGATTATTATCTCTCTCGAGTTAATGATGATAAATCACTCAATTAATCAACTATATATTTAAATATTATTAGTATGCCTATCTATCTAACTATTTATTTATCTAGCTATACATATATCTATTTTTATATCTCTCTATCTCTCTGTGTATAAGTCTTTATTTATATCCATCAATAGATTATTAATATAGCAAACCATTAAGCTGCCTATCTAACTAAGCCTTTATCTAACGCTCTCTTTGCTTATCTATCTATTCTATATATTTATCTATATATTTTGTATCTATCAATCTATTTATATATCTTTGTATCGTTAGAATATATCTTTCTGTTCATCTTTCTATTTATCCATCTATTTATCGCTCTGTTCGACTTTTTTTATTATAATGATCTAGAGATTATGTCCATGTGTCTCCATTGCTAGCTATGATTCAAGCTATCAATCTATCAATCTATCTATACTATATATATATATATATATATATATATATATATATATATATATATCAAACTATCCGTCTGTATACCGGTCTTTCTGATAGTCTATTTATCCTCAATATCTATTTTTCTATCTTTTTTTATTTATTACAGACGCTCCTTCTATAAAAAAGATTATTGCGTCCTACGCTATCGAGCTATTTCTATCTTTAATCCCTACCATCTTATCGACAGATCTCTAAATCTATATATCCACCCAACTGAAAACATTTCTCCACCCGAAAAGATTCAGACATGCAATGTTAGCCCGGAGATATATCCGTGCTTTACTGTTTAAAAGACAGATAAGAAACTTAGATATAAGTTGATCAAAACACATCAGAAAAGAAAGTGTCCGTAGAGCGAATGTTTAACACAATGAATCAATTCTAGCGAAATATATAGTTGTGTGTATCTCCTGCCTCTTGGACAACCACGCCAGAAAACTTGCTTTTATTTCTGTTCATTTAAAACAAAAAAAATTGTTCAAGTTAAATTCCGTATAGAACTAGATCTATACTTTTCAGTTGCGTTTTCGTACACATTTTTTAATTGTGTGCGCAACGAAAATAAATTTTTTCCGCGCTTCTATTCTTTAAATATTTTGTTAAATATAATATGCGAAAGACTAATACCACAAGAATACGAAAATGCCGTAAACAATGAACATAACCACAGAAATCAAAGTTTTCTATTAAGGACAAATAATATATATATACATGGGTGTCCTGTGTGGGGAGTAAAAGGAAGCCAATGCAACCCCCCCCCCCTTTTCTGGGTTTAGCTAAATGTTGTCATTTTGTAAAAATGCCATAGACTTTAATGTACATGGACCGCTTGCTTTAGTATTTCTGCTATATGATGACTCGAAAGACTGCTTTTCGGAATTTCAGATTTGTTGTTTCCTTTGCACTTCCGTTTTATTGAAACGCTTTGATTTTCTCAATGAAAAATAAAATTAGCATCGAAAGTTCTATACAGCGGAAACATTTAAGAAACAAGGAGGTGCGTAGAAGTAATTTAAGACAGCCTTATTGGTTGCGCACGGAAAAAAAAGTACATATAAGCTCTAAAAATAGAGCAAGCGGTCCATCTTATTATAGTCTATGAAAATACTAACATCTTGTAACATTTAAAATATTCTAAAATGTAACGTCATACTCACTACTAGATTATATCTAGACATAATGTATTTTTATGTTTGTCTTCGTGGAAAGCTAGTCTACTAGTGTGACTATGTACTATATGTACTATAAGTAGTGCACAATATTGTACGAGATATTCGGCTTATTGTTTATAAGATACATGTATATTGTTATCGAATTCCAATATCAAAGACATCTCAACGACTTTACAACAAAGAAAAGATAACTCTTACCAACTCAGTTGTCGTTCATTTTTCCCCCAGTCTCTTTCTGTCTGCTTCCCTCCCCCTAACCGAAGGACGTGACGCTCATTGGGTGAGCGATGTCCACGCGAAACCCCGCCAGTTATGGCGAGAAGATGTGATCCAGCGATTCACTCTGGTGAATTCTCAAGACCAGTGACGTTGTAGTACAATTGATTGAACCTATTTCTCGTTTCCAGGGATGAAATTCCGCTAGAGAGATTCCATTGTCTAAGACTCTATTGTATAGTTTCAAGTTTTCTCTAATGGTTTTCTCTAGAATAATTCTCTGAAGAGTAAGTTTATAAGTAAAGTTTCGTTAAGTTTACTATTATACTAGTTGATAGAGTACATATTTTGTGATCAATATTATTGTGCAGTTTTATATCTATATATATTTAACTAGTTGTATATAAATATATATATATATATATATATATATATATATATATATATATATATATATATATATATATATAGGGATATATATATATATTACAAAGGCCTATATATATATATATATATATATATATATATATATATATATAGAGAGAGAGAGAGAGAGAGAGAGAGAAGGGGGGGAGAGATACATAGTTATATAGATATAACTAGTTACATAGATATAGATCTATATACCTTATGTTCGTTTATCTATTTTTATCTTCTATCTAACTGCCTACTGTCTCTGATCATCTTTCTTCCCAAGATATGTTTCTATCTACTTTTCCAACCGTCACTCTGTCTGTCTATCTCTCCCTATTTCTCTCTCCCTGTTTATATATATATATATATATATATATATATATATATATATATATATATATATATATATATATATATATATATATGCGTCTAAGGAAAGGGTGAACCAGAAAGAGAGAGAGAGAGAGAGAGAGAAGTAAATGTATATATATATATATATATATGTTTATATATATATGATTTACATTATTCTCTCACTATCTTTCAATCGATCTTTAAGTAAATCTGCATGAATGTCTGTCTACACCCAAACTACCTATAACTTTCAGGTAATGCATATTTCTGTCTTTCCCTGTCGATTGAGCAGATTTGAATGATTATTTCTTTGTCAATAGACGAATGAAAGATTCTCTAATGACATTTGGGACGTTAGAGCTGATAATGAGATTCTAAGACTCGCATGTAAGCTCATTATTAGAAGGCTGGCGTATTCTCATACACTCGTAGTCCTACTTATTATTTACACCAAGAATAAGAGAAAATATAGTAGGCCCTATTATTTTTTTCTATTTTTAGCATTACATTGCGCTTTCGTGTATATAATCGGAGTGTAAAAAACATACTGTTGTCTTGGATTACATTATGTGTCGTATGAAACACAGAATAGAGTATATGTAATGTAGAGTACAACATATGAAATACAGAGTACGACTAATAAAATGCAGAGTACAACAAATATAATACAGAGTATAACATATGAAATACAGAGTAGAGTATATGTAATAGAGAGTACAACATATGAAACCTAGCGTACTCCAGGATTCAAACCCAGGACCTTCGGTACGCCACTGGAACGCCCCTCATATATTATATCGCATAGCATCTTATATATATATATATATAAAGTAGGCTGTGTTTTGTGGATTCCGATCCCCATTGTATGCAGACACGAACTTATTGTCTCATATTTATTGCGATCTCGCTTTCTGTTTGTGTCCTCCCTAGCTAAGTAGTAAGCGTAGTAACTGACATGTGGACAAACTGGTTTCGATTCCCCACTGATTACTTTTTTTTTCTCTATTTTTATAAAAATTCCCATTAATATTACTTTTTTTTTAAGATTGAAAAGAATTTCAGGACTTAAAGCTTTCCTAAAATATTTTCAGTAAGGGAAATCTAATAATTATATTTTAGACGCATGTGGGAGACGGCTGTTCGATTCTCAGCCAGGGATAGTCCAAACTTTTTGTTAAATAAAAAGACATACCCTTTTTTAAACCCGATGACAATATTTATTTTAAATTCCTTTCCTAAATGTTTTCATTAAATAAGTAATCATTTTATTTTTTTAAATTATAAATATTTAAGCTTTCTGTACATTGTATTCTATACAAAAAAATTAGTACATTTTCCCCCCTGGCAACGCCGGGGAATTTGGCTTGTATGGAATAAAGAGTAAAGAAGAAGGAATAACGGTATGCAATATGTTATACGTAGCACATTACTTATTATAATAGAAGTAGGGCAAATGTTATATTTTGTACCATAATTTGTACAGTGTACACTAACAATATTAAGAAAGACTACAGCCTGCAGGTCGTTACATTGTAGAAAGCCCGCTCACAATATGCCATATTGAGAGGATATGTGTGTAATTCTAAAGACAATTAATTAACTCCATTTGTTCATTGCCGCGTCTTTTTTTAATATATAGATATTTATTTTAATGACAGCGTTGGAGTCAATAGCGACCTTAAAAATCTCCCCCTACCGGCGCACATGAAGAAACTCAAGGGAATTATATATGTTGGTGTTATTTTCAAACTTCCCATAGCTGAAAAAAGAATAGGGAAAATCCGTTAGGATTTTTTTTTGTTTTTGTTTGTTTGTGTAATGAAACAAAGTTGTTTGTTGTTTTTTTTGTTAGTGTTGTCGTTTGTGTGGGTGTCTTGTATTTTAAAACATTGTTACCACATAAACTGTGTCAAAGCATTTCGCCTCCACAATCCAATTGCAACACTGGCAGACCGTGTAAGTGGTCAATATCTTGTATTTATTGGTCGATTGCTTGTGTGTGTGGGGGGGGGGGGGGAGAAAGGGGTTTAAATTATCCGCCTGACCAATGCTTATCGTCTCTTATTAGGAGATGGGGGAGCTATTACTGGGTTATATATTGCCCATGTTGGGTTTTTGGGTACCGAAAGGGTTAGGGGTATGGGCCTGATCAAAAAATAGTTTCGTTATGTCTCGAGACTGGAGACTAAAACTATAAGTTGCGTTCGTTTTATACTCTATGTCAGGGGTCGGGAACCTATGGCTCGCGAGCCAGATGTGGCTCTACTGATGGCTGCATCTGGCTCGCAGACAAATGTTCAATTATTAAAAAAAAAATGTCTTTTTAGACTTCTTTGATCTGCATATTAATTGCATATCAATATTTCATTCTACAAAACGAGCTAAAGTCTACGGCAGCTCAGCATCTGAAGTGGTAAAGGAGATAAACTCCGCTGATCTAAAGGACAGAAAAATAGCAACACTGCAGTCATTGTAATTAAAGGGAAATAACTCTTGCACACATTTACTTAAATCTTTTGCTTTAAACATAATGTATGGCTCTCACAGAATTACTTTTCAAAATATGTGGTGTCCATGGCTCTCTCAGACAAACAGGTTCCCGACCCCTGGTCTATATGAATGTTTGCTTCGCTTGTTTATAGTCTATAGTCTAGACCATGGAATCGCTTGAATGAATAATCCAATCAACTTTGATAAATGATAATAAAGTTTAATCATCCATCGTCTCTGGACCAAGTCTTCAGGTTGAATCTGTGTAGGTTTAAGGGTTACAATAATTGAGGCGTGAAAAACATTATTTTAATAAACGTTACTGGATACTCTGTAACTTTGTACATTCCGAAAAGAAGTCTTTCGAGTCATCATATAGCAGAAATACTAAAGCAAGCGGTCCATGTATATTATAGTCTATGAAATAATCTATCTCTAATCAAATATCTCTAGCCTATAATATAAAAAAAGGAAAGAACTTTAACACACATATTTAATTTGTGCAATAATCTAGGTGTTGAAAATAAAATAATATGTTTAATACATACAGATGTTATATTATGTTAAATAATTTGGACAAAACAAACTTAGTCTCCACTTCTATCGGAACTTGTCAGCAGAGTTTAAATAGTCACGTCACACAAAGGATAGGAGAAGCTGGACAACTGTTGGTGGCCCATACTCCGACAGGGATTGAAGGGCATAACAAAACACATTTTTTTAGTCATTTTAAAGCCTGAAAGCCCAGCACCCAAATAATAAAGTTAAATATATATATATATATATATACGTGTACCTAAAAATTTTGTTTAAAAAAGTGAGGCTTATACTTGATATTTTACGGTAACTGGATTCGAACCCGATACCTTCAAAACGCGCTGCCGCTAAGACCACCATGTCAAATATAGATATCAGAAATGATTCAATGTTTTTTTTTAAATATAAAGTTTCCCGTCGGACCTTATTAATCCATAGGGACAGTGAAGCAGCGTTCACCAGCTTCCATGGCCACGGCATACTAAGTGATTGTGTGGCCAGCACTACGCACAGCCGCCTTTACTTTACCCCAACTAAGGTCAGGTACTGGGTCAGAGCTGGGTAGACTCAGGGACGACACCCTCCAGACCTGGGAAAAAAAAAACTAGCCTGCACCAGGATTCGAACCCAGGACCTTCGGTACGCCAGTTGAACGCGCTGCCACTCGGCCACCGTGTCCCATCTAATTAATCTACAACTCTGGTTTGGACTATATAATGACGAGGTGGTCTGGGAGGTTTAGCCTTGGGTTGTCCTCTCAAGTGTTTCTGGGTCGCGTCTTGTAAAAGATGTTCCCTGTAGATAGAATATCATTCCTTCCTAAGCGAGGTTCTGGCAAACTACGGCACGCGTGCTAAACTTTGCACGCAGTGCGATTTTCAATGAATCGTGCAATAAAAGGCAATTTTATGTGTTTTCTACAAGAATATGAGGTCTATGCAGAATGATTTCCCGGTCACGTGATGTTGAGTAAATACACCTGTAAACATAAACAATGGCTTACTGCAAATGGGTGTTGTCCTTTAATAATTGTATGTCTATAATCATTGTTGCTTCCGTGAGCATCATTTATAATATCACAATATTCAAGGATATGTGAAAAATTTAAATTTCTAATAAGCATAGGTGCCATTAAGATCAATGTAAAATCAGCCATTTTTTTTTTTACTTTACAAAGCATCACGTGATCGATTTTCTGTCTCTAAGGAATTGTGCATTGACCTCATTGGTGGCGCATCTTGACTTTCAGGGTGATTACACGGTGAATACATTAGAAATGTTACTTTGACTCACTATTATCTAAAGATTGCCGACCCCATTAACTCTTTCCATACGTAAAATCAAGCCGAGCCATAATGTTACGGCATACAGTATGGCAAAACGTATAGAAAGAGTTAATGTCACGTGATTCTAGTCTTGCGTGTTAAATTAAATGTTTTTAATTGTTTTTTAAAACATTGTTGATTATACTTGAGTAATTCGGTCAACCCACCCCACTCTGAATATTATTGTCTGATAACTATCGATGATTATTTTGTTCAAATGTCAGTGTTTATTTGCTTATCTTCGAAATGTCAGCGGTGACGAAATCTTTACGTTAAAAACTGCCGATGGCGCGCGATTTCATTAAATATATTACACGTGGCTTTTTACTCTCAATTAATAATGCAGACTCCTTCTTCTATTTTCAGATATTGACAATATGCCATGCCTGAATTGCTAGGGGGTTGCCCGCAGCACAAACAGAGAGATTTAATATATAATACACTAACTTGATATCAAGTTTCTTTTCTTCCTTATTCTTCATATCATAAGCCGATCATTGCTTTTGGTCTGCGGCGGCTGGATGTGACGTCGTGCGTTTCTCACCACTAAGCCGCTGTAGAGGAGAACTTCCGGTTACCATGACGCCTCGAGCTTCCGCCACGCGCCCGATCTTGCTCGTGCTACATCTGCAGCTGCTCTTCCTGACCGTCGTCTCAGAGGTCGACCCTCACGTGGACAGCGCGAACCCCTCGGAGGATCAGTTTGAGAACCTTGACGGCGACGACAACTGGGAGCTGGGCGCCACCTCTGCCCCCTTTTCCGCCGCACGCCGCCCCTTTCTGGATGGCGGGTGGATGGAAGCGGAGGTGATGATGGTGGATAGACCGGCGGAGCAGAAGAAGAATAAGTACGCTGACGGCAACGTCCCCAGCGACGACATCTTGGGACAGATCGAGGCACGCGAAAGGTACTTTGAGGACCCTTACAGTGACCCAACCTTCGGCACGGGGCTCGGGAGTAAGAGCGCGCTCCTGGGCGAGCCCACGGTCGTGTGCCACGGAAAATGCCTGTGTGACGGGGCGACGGTGGACTGCTCAGGACAGAACCTCACCTCGATGCCGAAAGGAATAAGTCCCAGCACGATAAAACTGTAAGTACATAACTGTGTTGGGGGGGGGGGGGGGAGGGGGGGGGGCTACGGGGGTCGCACAGGGGCTCAAGATCTTTCTTGCGGGGTGTTAGGGATAAGATGTCTGGAGATCACATACGTGTGCAAGATCTTCTATGTTACTATAAGATGTCATGATGTTATTTGTTGTTCCTTTTTTATTTCAAATTCTTCGAAATTAAAATTAAACTTAAGTTCTTGTGTAGTGACAAATCTGAGGTCACTGCCGGGTCAGGTTGACATGGAACGAGTCTCAAACATCCAGTGGCTTTGTTAACGGGCAACAGCAGGCGAAATATGGGAAGTGTTGTAGATTCAAGTAAAATAAAGTTCTTGTTTTTTTATAGTGTTGTTAAATTGTTGTTTTGTCGTTGAAGTGAAGAATCGGCACATAAGAAATGTGTAAGTCTTTGTGCAATGTGTTTATCGTCTATTTTATAGCCTAATTTTTACTGATTGCAAAATTTGAAATAGTGTTTTATGAATCATCGACTCTTGGCTCCCTGACTTATTCGGAGCTTTTCAGTAAAGTATCCCGTCAGACCAAATTGATCCATAGGGCATGTGAAACAGCGTTCACGGCATAATGTGACTGTTTGTGTGGCCAGTACAACGCCCAGCCTCCTTTACTTTATCCCAACTAAAGTCAGGTACCCACCAGAGCTGGGTGGACTCAGGGACACCATGCCCCTGGAGCTTTTTAGCTATTGGTTTATATTTTTATTTTTCTATTACCTCCCTCTTCTTTTTGATATTTAAGGGATACCAGTTGTTGAAAGAATGAACATAATTTGACAAAAAAATATATGTTAAAGCACTCTATATGGGTAGGGTCAAAGGTTAGGATTATCTAACTCTCCTTTCCAACATTATGAGAAATAGTTACATTAATTTCGAATTAAATCAACAACAAAAATCACCAACAATTTAAAGTTTTTCTTGAATAGCAACTTGTTCTGAAATAACATGTCAAGTCATACCTACAATATAATAACTGTGAGATGTGTTCGTATGTAGACATTTAAAAAAAAATGAGCATCTTTTAAAGAATAGTATAACTGCCATGAATATTTCACTAGAATCCTCCCCTCACACAGAAACCCAACTGTCAAAGATTCAGGAAGAGTAATGCCAATGGCTGTCTAAACATGTGTTAACGGCAACTTGACTCGACGTCGAACTTTAAAAAAAACCCACATTATTTCATCTTATTTGTAGTTGCAGTCTTCTTATAGTTTTTAATGGTTTCTTTTCTTCTAGAACATTTTTTGTTTTTTTTTGCTGGCTTCTGGCCTTCTTGATATTTTGCGTTGGTTTTTTTTCGCCTTTTCACGTGGATTTTCAGGTTTTCTTAAATGTATTCGCGGGTCTCGTGCCGTCTTCTGTATGACAATAAGATAAATTTCACAAAGTGTCGTCATTGTTTAAGTTACATATTGGTACAAATGAACTTTTTATATTTAAAAAAAAAAGGGCTGTCTGAGCAAAACCAAGAAAAGCAATAGCTTAAACCTCATTTATAACTTTGATTCAAATACTAGACTTGAATCAGACCACGGTTAAGCGTAGGATGCAATTGACTCAAACCGCAGCTAAGCGTAGGATACAATTGACTAAAACCAGGCTAAGCGCAGGATACAATATGCAATAATCTCCTATAAAAAAAAATCTAAACTACTGTAAAACATTTTTTAAAAAGGGCCGGATGTTTATTTCCCGGGTTTACGGGATAAATCCAAGCTCCGATTCTAAACATGAAACTATAAAATATGAAACTTCGGATGAACACATAATCCTTTTGGATGTTGATTGTTGTATTAAAAAAAAGTAAAACAACACATGCCAGCTCTGAAATTTCAGAGATATGCTGACAGATGTACTCTAGTATTTTAATGACATACGATATGAAGCAGACGATATCTATATTTTAAAGGGAGACTTACCTTTCACCCACTTCTCATGAAAATATGACAGGTAGTAATCAATTTTTTATAGCCATCTATCGTTTTACACAGGAGAAATATCAAATGAAGAAAGCAGATATATTAAAGGTGAGGGGTTTAACAGGGGAGCGAACTCGCTCCCAAAGATTTAAACTCGCATTTTTTTTCGCTACCGACTGCTTATCTCTATATTATTGTATTTTTTTGTTTTAGAATAATTCGTTAAATAAATAAATTGATATGACTTTAAACCTTATATAATTTTAAAGCTCTGCCGTTTGTATTACATTTATTCATCGCTGTAAGGCAATATTCATATGTCACAAGTCATAAACTAAAAAGAAAAAATAGAGGAGTAATTTATTATTTTATTGTCTCCCTTTAAAATAAAAAGGAAAGTTCTGTAATCGATTTCTCCCCCCTATTAAATTTAAATCTTTTTGCGTAGGTAAAAAATGCTATGTGTGTGAGTCTATGTGTATGTGTGAGTGTGTGTGTGTGTGTGAGTCTATGTGTGTGTGTGTGTGTGTTTTGTGTGTTAATTAAACAAATGCTGAGGTATCAAATTATAATGTTTAAAAATATCAGATGTCTTATCTCAGTAATATTATTTAATACAAGCTACATTGCCCGGCGTTGCCCGGTGAAAAAACAACAGGACTGTATAAGGTGCAGATAAAAATTTTATAAACTACAATTAAAAGAAAGCTATAAATCTAATAATAATTTATTTTTTTTACAAAAGACTTTTAGGAAAGTAATTTAAAATAAATATTGTAATCGGGTAAAAAATAGGCAAGTATTTTCATTTAACAAAAATCTATATTGCCCGTAGATTTACAATGACGTTTGTTTTTTTAAATAATATTAATTGAAAAAAAAATTGTAGAAAAAAAGTTTGCCTATTTACTGGCCGACCAGATCGCGAAGTGACTAATAGCACCTCACATTTGACCGGCCAATGCCCGAACTTTTCTTGATTTCGGACCTTGGCCGGCCAGTTCGCGAAATGGCCAGGGGCTATCGGCCAAAGTCGGATTAAGAAGGTCGTGAGCAGATTGTTTGTATACCGTAATTATCACATTAGGCCTATATTGATTATTAATTATACTAAATTACAAAATCAGTCAAATTGGTTTATTATAGTAAATTATCAATCTTTAATAAAAAATAAATTAAAAATTCAGTCAAATTCGTTTATTATATTAAATTATCCATCTTTATTTTTACAAAAATTTTTAAGTCAGTCATGTTCGTCTATTACTTTTCTGTGTTCACATAGTACAAAATAACGCTATTGTCTTTTGTTACTGGCACAATAAGTTTTTCTTTGCCATCAAATTCAATAACGTCATACTTTCTTAGCCGACGATAGTCAACACTTTCTTTTTTCTGCTTTGATTTAGCCTGTTTAACATCCTCTATAAAAGCACAGTATTTGTCTCTGCTGATGATCCAGCTATTATTAACTTCTTCTTGCAGTAACGTATTCAAAGTATATAAGAACATAGTTTTCATATCAAATGTTGGTTCCGCATTTACATGTACGTCAAGTTCGTCCAGCATACTAGTCTCGTCAGTAGAAGCCATGGAACAATAATACGAATTTATTGAAATTAAAACGCCGCTACTTGGGATACAGCCCCAGTTAAATGCATATAGACTGTTATACAAACTCGTGCCAAGGAATACAATACTCACAATGAAACCCCAAGTAACATAGTAACATATAGACTGTTATACAAACTCGTGCCGAGGAATACAATACTCACAATGAAACCCCAAGTAACATATATAGACAGTTATACAAACTCGTGCCAAGGAATACAATACTCACAATGAAACCCCAAGTAACATATATAGACTGTTATACAAACTCGTGCCAAGGAATACAATACTCACAATGAAACCCCAAGTAACATAGTAACATATAGACTGTTATACAAACTCGTGCCAAGGAATACAATACTCACAATGAAACCCCAAGTAACATAGTAACATATAGACTGTTATACAAACTCGTGCCAAGGAATACAATACTCACAATGAAACCCCAAGTAACATAGTAACATATAGACTGTTATACAAACTCGTGCCAAGGAATACAATACTCACAATGAAACCCCAAGTAACATAGTAACATATAGACTGTTATACAAACTCGTGCCAAGGAATACAATACTCACAATGAAACCCCAAGAAGTAACATAGGCAGTGTCATGTTGTGACAGGGGATGGGGTGGCCAGCAGAGTGCACGTTGTCGCGCGCCCAATCGGAGTCTGAATGCCCCCAAGTAATTGCACTGTCCCGACGGGCACTTTCTACTCATCAAAACAAAATTGGCTTGTTAGTCTATAGGCGTGATAGCAGAACTTATTCTTTAGCGCTATTGGATTCGATGCACTATATTTATATTTGTCGGAATAATCATATACTATAATAAGATGGACCGCTTGCTCTATTGTTAGAGCTTATATCAACTTTTTTTCCGTGCGCAACCAAAACGGCTGTCTTATATTACTTCTACGCTCCTAGTTGTTTCTTAAATGTTTCCGCTTTATACAACTTTCGATTTTAATTGTAATTTTTCATTGAGAAAATCGAAGCGATTCAATAAAACGAACGTGCAAAGGAAACAACGAATCGGAAATTCCGAAAATCAGTGTTTCGAGTCATCATATAGCAGAAATACTAAAGCAAGCGGTCCATGTATATTATAGTCTATGGAATAATCCATAAACGGTGCTCGGTATATGTGTAAGTCAAATGCCTCAGTTTATTGGTGCAGTAGTGTTATCTCAAGGGTATCTCATTGCGCTTGGCAGTGCCACCCACGTTTATGCAACACATGAAACTAGACCGCGCGGACAATGGCTAGATAAAAATACGGTCGCTTCTGCCTTACCACCTTTGTGGCTTATCAAAAGTCAATCCTCGACTCGCATACACTATCCAGTCAATTTATGACGCAAATGGTGTTTTTATCCAGGTAGATAGTTTACTAAATCGTGTGATAATTAATTGCCTTGATAATTAGTGACCACTTCGGCAGGAATTTCTCTGAAAATGAGCAGATGAACAGAAAATTATCGTCACAGCGTACGTATCACTGTCCTTGCTACCATATGCAAGCCGCCATCACACCTGTGCCGCCTACCAAACCTTCTTGCATCAGTACATCGCACATTGGCCAGGGATTTCGCGAAGTGGCCGGCCAAAGTAGCGTAAACACTGGCAATTTACAGCACATTGGGCATTGGCCACGCGTCTCGGCCAAAGTGCGAAGTGGCCGGCCAGATCGCGATCTGGACGCACGGGCTTTGGCCGTAACATATATTTATAGATTTAATCTTACATATTATGCGTGACACTGTTCATGTACAGTGGAAATGGCAGAGTTAGGAAATAAAAGTCGAGCTATTTATGAACACATGATGCACAGTGACCAAGCGGCAAGCGCATCCGGCTGGCGTACCGGAAGTCCTATGTTCGATTCATGGTGAAAGGCTTAGATGTGTTCTCGGGACTGGAGGGTGTCCTTGAAGCTACCCAGCTCCCAGCTCTGATGTGTCCCTGATCCTTGGTTGGGGTAAAGTAAAGGCCGCTGGGCATTGTGCTGGCCACACAATCCCCTAGGCGAATTTCCCCTATGGATCAATTCGGTCCGACGGGATCCTTTTTTTTATTTTAATTTATGATCAAATAACGTGTAGTCTGCTGTTCTTCACACCATGTTGGTTACAGGTAGGGGGAGATTGTGTGGCCCGGTAAAGTGCAAATTTATAAACGATACTTTGATTCGCACTGAATTTGCGCGCCTTAGTGTACGACCCCCCCCCCCCCCATCCCCCTGTGGGGTAGTAACTCGTTCGTACAAACGCAGAACTGATTCGTTTTTATTTCAGTGGTTTATAGGCTGGTTGCGAATTAGGGGCCGGAAGTGAGCCCCCAGCCAGGTGAACGCATTTTTTTGTAGTGTGCTAGGGCCCTAAATTTTTTACTCCCAAAGTTTTCAGCAACAACGTCAAAAGTCTCGGGAGACCAAATAATGAAGTGTTACATCATCAACCCGCCCAAACAAAAACTCCACTGCAATGAAGGACTGTTTGTGGTGGTCCAATGTTTGATGGACTTGATAACTAATTCATTTTTTAAAATGTCTTTTTGTCCTATTATCTTAAATTTATCGTGACGGGTAGCATAATGCTGAAATTATATACTTTTGTATGAACATTTAATTCAAAATTGACAAAAAAATTTCTACTTGTTCTAAATGTTCTACTTGTTCTAAATGTTCTACTTGTTCTAAATGTACTACTTGTTCTAAATGTTCTACTTGCTCTAAATGTTCTTCATGCTCTAAATGTTCTACTTGCTCTAAATGTTCTACTTGCTCTAAATGTTCTTCATGCTCTAAATGTTCTACTTGCTCTAAATGTTCTACTTGCTCTAAAATGTTCTACTTGTTCTAAATGTTCTACTTGTTCTAAATGTTCTACTTGTTCTAAATGTTCTACTTGCTCTAAATGTTCTACTTGTTCTAAATGTTCTACTTGCTCTAAATGTACTACTTGTTCTAAATGTTCTACTTTTTCTAAATGTTCTACTTGTTCTAAATGTTCTACTTTTTCTAAATGTTCTACTTGTTCTAAATGTTCTACTTGCTCTAAATGATCTACTTGTTCTAAATTTTCTACTTGTTCTAAATGTTCTACTTGCTCTAAATGTTCTACTTGTTCTAAATGTTCTACTTGCTCTAAATGTACTACTTGTTCTAAATGTTCTACTTTTTCTAAATGTTCTACTTGTTCTAAATGTTCTACTTGCTCTAAATGTTCTACTTTTTCTAAATGTTCTACTTGCTCTAAATGTTCTACTCGTTCTAAATTTTCTTTCTGTTCTAAATGTACTACTTACTCGAAATGTTCTACTTGTTCTAAATGTTCTACTTGTTCTAAATGATATACTTGCTCTAAATGTTCTACTTGTTCTAATTGTACTACTTGTTCTAAATGTTCTACTTGTTCTAAATGTTCTACTTGCTCAAAATGTTCTACTTGTTCTAAATGTTCTACTTGTTATAAATGTTTTACTTGTTCTAAATGTTTTACTTGCTCTAAATGTACTACTTGTTCTAAATTTTGTACTTGTTCTAAATGTTCTACTTGCTCCAAATGTTCTACTTGTTCTAAATTTTCTACTTGTTCTAAATGTACTACTTGCTCTAAATGTTCTACTTGTTCTAAATGTTCTACTTGTTCTAAATGCTCTTCTTGCTCTTAATGTACTACTTGCTCTAAATGTTCTACTTGTTCTAAATGTTTTACTTGTTCTAAATGTTCTACTTGTTCTAAATTTTTTACTTGTTCTAAATGTTGTACTTGTTCTAAATGTTCTACTTGCTCCAAATGTTCTACTTGTTCTAAATGTTCTACTTGTTCTAAATGTACTAATTGTTCTAAATGTTGTACTTGTTCTAAATGTTTTACTAGCTCCAAATGTTCTACTTGTTCTAAATTTTCTACTTGTTCTAAATGTACTACTTGCTCTAAATGTTCTACTTGTTCTAAATGTTCTACTTGCTCTAAATGTTCTACTTGTTCTAAATGTTCTACTTGTTCTAAATGTTCTACTTGCTCTAAATGTACTACTTGTTCTAAATGTTCTACTTGCTCTAAATGATCTACTTGTTCTAAATGTTCTACTTGCTCTAAATGATCTACTTGTTCTAAATGTTCTACTTGCTCTAAATGTTCTACTTGTTCTAAATGTTCTACTTGCTCTAAATGTTCTACTTGTTCTAAATGTTCTACTTGTTCTAAGTGTTCTACTTGCTCTAAATGTTCTACTTGTTCTAAATGTTCTACTTGTTCTAAATGTTCTACTTGCTCTAAATGTACTACTTGTTCTAAATGTTCTACTTGTTCTAAATGTTCTACTTGTTCTAAATGTTCTACTTGCTCTAAATGTACTACTTGTTCTAAATGTTCTACTTGTTCTAAATGTTCTACTAGTTCTAAATGTTCTACTTGTTCTAAATGTTCTACTTGCTCTAAATGTTCTACTTGCTCTAAATGATCTACTTGTTCTAAATGTTCTACTTGTTCTAAATGTTCTACTTGTTCTAAATGTTCTACTTGTTCTAAATGTTCTACTTGTTCTAAATGTTCTACTTGTTCTAAATGTTTTACTTGTTCTAAATGTTCTACTTGTTCTAAATGTTCTACTTGTTCTAAATGTTCTACTTGTTCTACATGTACTACTTTGTTATAAATGTTTTACTTGTTCTAAATGTTCTACTTGCTCTAAAATGTTCTACTTGCTCTAAATGTTCTACTTGTTCTAAATGTTCTACTTGTTCTAAATGTTCTAACTGTTCTGCTAGCTCTAACTTGTTGTAAATGTTCTACATGTCCTAAAGGTTCTACTTGATTTAAACCTTCTACTCGTTCATCATGTTCTACAATATATTCTATATAATCTACTGACTACTGGTCTAGTTGTCCATAGAATTCTTAAAGCATCCATCTCTTTCCCGGTCTCCAGAGAGAATGGCCTTGATCGCGTGACGTATAAACCTGTAGGCCTTCTGACTAAGCGTATAAAGGTGATCGTTGCTCGAAGTAGGCCTACATAAAGAACGATTAAAACAGTTTGACAATAACTGCTTCCTGAATTTTCTTTTTGCTCATTTAAATGGGACTGAACCTGGGGAAAGTCAATGTTGTACTAAAAAAAATGTGTGACAGAGATTGAAAATGTGTAGATCTAAGTAAATCGGATAATATATAAATCTATTAAAAATGTAATTCAAAGAAAAATAATGATAGTTCTAGTGAATTATGTTTTTAAACAAAAAGAAAACTACACTGAATTTTAACTGAGGGTACTGCAGTGCACTGCAAACACACACACACACACAGAGGCAAACGTCAGTAGTCGATGAATGAAAATCAAATGATTACAGTGACGTAGCTTGAGACAAGACGATTATATTATCTCCCCTTGTTGCCATGGGGAGGCGGGGTTGAGCGTGGGTCAAAGGTGACACACGGAAATAATTCATCTGTCGTAGGAAGGCACAGCCGCAATAAGAAAAGGGATTGTGGAAAGGGGGGGGGGGGGGAGGCAATCCATTTGTCATGATTCATTGCTTAAAGCAACGGTCAGTGAATCAAATGGCAAGTCGATGACCAGTGAGCGTTAGAATTCACACACACACGTGAGGATCATACTTCATATAAGTTTGTTATTGGGCTAATATTGAGAAAGATAGAAACATGCATTGGAAGTTGGACAACATTATGGATAGATGGACAGACGGACGGACTTAAAGGACGGGCAAAAAAGAAATAGGCGGGCACATACAGATAGGCAGACAAATAGACTCAGACACACAATTAAAGACTGAGACATAGATAGATGGATAGATGAATGGCGAGATAGACAAATGGATGGATTGATGGATGGATAGATACACGGTAAGATTAGTGGGCGCAAAGATGGATGGCTAAATGCATGGATGGACAGTTGGATGAATGGATAGATGGATATATTTATGGATAGATGTATTTATGGATGTATAGTTAAATCGTTAGATAGACAGATGGTTAGGTGGATCGATGGACAATTGGATATCTGGAAATCGGAGAACGCAACATTTGATGACGTCATTCGCTACATTTCTCTCCTCTGACTTTTATTTTTTCTTCACTCTCCGCGAGACATCAAAGCCGATCACGTGACAGAACTTACCCACACAACAACAAGAAAGAAAAAACACATACACTACACACACACACAACTGACAACAGCCATCACTTAAGATAACACTTTACTACCGACTGTTGCAGAAGCTGTTTCTCATGGCCTCACTTCGAACTATGGTACCAGAATGTTAAGTTCTTCTTTGACCCACATTTCCAGGTTCGACCCAAACAACCAACAACAAAAAAAAAGAGATTATAACCTGCCACATCAGAAGCAGACGTCAAATGATTAGCGGACCCCGAGAATGTCCGGAAATAAAAAACAAACGAAAAGACGCCCACAAGACGGTTGGGAGAAGTTTCTGTTATGGCGTCGATGCATAGTTTGGTTGAACAAAATGTTTATAAATTGCTCACGTCTCTTGGGGGTACAATAAAAGAAAAAAAATGTATAACAGAAAGAATGCATAATATTTAAAAAAAAATGGATGACGGCAAGGGATATCACTCTTCATTTATTTGAATTAAGAATCATTTCCTAACCCCTATAAAATATTAGAGCCTAAAACGAGTAAGTCTATTTGTACCGAGTAGCGAATCTGAGTATTCGGGCGTAGGGTACTGCTTACCCGAATCAAGGTACGAACTGAGTAGAAGCGAAAACTACGGAGTTTCGTTGATTTAGCAAAGCTTATTGTCTTGATAATCATCATACCTAGCCTACCCCCCCCCCCCCGATCCCTTATCCGTTACTGGAAAGATTAGCAGTAGTTTAGACATTGCCCAAACTGATACAGTCAGTCAAGATTACGTTTGACATTTATTGAAAGATAAATTTGTCATTATATTATGTACCGCGTATTATTTACCGTTTGAAATTAATTGTGCCGAAAAATTGGATATTCAACCGAGGTAATTGTCCAAATCGGTTTCCTGGTAGGCCCTAACGAATATATATATATAGAGAGAGAGAAAGATTGGTAGGTAGATAGATAGATATCGATATCTATAGATATATATGTACATATATAGCAGGGGTCGGGAATCCATGGCTAGCGAGCCAGATGTGGCTCTTTTGATGGCTGCCACTGGCTCGCAGAAAAATTTTCGATTATTAGAAAAAAATGTTTTTTTTTAAAGACTTTTTTATCTACATATTAATTGCATATCAATATTTCATTATACGAATGAGCTAAAGTCTACTGCAGCTCAGCATCAGAAGAATTCAGAGTCATAATTATTGTACTTTAATGGTTGAAATTATACAAAATGCACACATTTACTTGAATTTTTAGTTTTTAACATAATGTATGGCTCTCACATAATTACTTTTCAAAATTTGTGGTATCAATGGCTCTCTAAGACAAAAAGGTTCCCGACCCCTGAAATATAGTGTGGCATCCGTCCTCCAGGGTCGATGACGTAATCTATTTTGCCTCTGCCCTTTGCCTTTCTCCTGGTTCGCTTCTTTTCACTCCTTTCTGCAAGGGTGGCCTCTGCGACTTTCTGCAAGGGTGGCCTCTGCGACTTTCTGCAAGGGTGGCCTCTGCGACTTTCTGCAAGGGTGGCCTCTGCGACTTTCTGCAAGGGTGGCCTCTGCGACTTTCTGAAAGGGTGGCCTCTGCGACTTTCTGCAAGGGTGGCCTCTGCGACTTTCTGCAAGGGTGGCCTCTGCGACTTTCTGCAAGGGTGGCCTCTGCGGCTTTCTGCAAGGGTGGCCTCTGCGACTTTCTGCAAGGATGGCCTCTGCGACTTTCTGCAAGGGTGGCCTCTGCGACTTTCTGCAAGGGTGGCCTCTGCGACTTTCTGCAAGAGTGGCCTCTGCGAGTTCCTGCAAGGGTGGCCTCTGCGACTTTCTGCAAGGGTGGCCTCTGCGACTTTCTGCAAGGGTGGCCTCTGCGACTTTCTGAAAGGGTGGCCTCTGCGACTTTCTGCAAGGGTGGCCTCTGCGACTTTCTGCAAGGGTGGCCTCTGCGACTTTCTGCAAGGGTGGCCTCTGCGACTTTCTGCAAGGGTGGCCTCTGCGACTTTCGTGCCCTCTCGCACCTTTGTCCACCAGGAGGCGCGTTCCCAGGCAATGTCCTCCCACGATTTATGATCGCTGAAGCATTCTAGAAGCATGTTGTTGTTTTTTAGCATGCATCTTTAAAACTCCATGTCAAGAACAGTTAGATAAAGGCTTTTGAATGGTCAATGTGATATGAATACATTACTGTACACACATAATAAACGCGGCACGATGGTAGCGCGCTCGACTGGCGATCCGAAGGTTATTGGTTCGAATCCTGATGCAGCTCTGATGGGTACCTGACACTAGTTGGGGTAAAGTAAAGGCGGCATTGTGCTGGCCACACATTCCATAGTATGCCGCGGCCACAGAAACTGGTAAACGCTGCGTCACCAGCGCTACGGTCACTTTGGTCCGAAGGGTGCTTTACTTTTACACACACAATGGTCTGATTCCGAAATATTTTGTTTCATTACATTAAAGTTAAAAGGCTAAATTTTATATCATTTCACTATCCCAACATCTGCGGCGTCTATCGGGAAAACCCGGTTTTCCCCTTTTTTTTCACCCGCAACTAAATAAAACTTGATTGATTGAGTAAATCCAATAACTACAATCTTAGGAAATTTTCTATCAACTGGTCAGTTCGCCTGTCTGAAAGTGTTGCATAAAATATTCCCGAATGTTCGGCCGCAGGACGGCACATTACCATCTAGATGACTCTTTCATCCGGGAACTTCGTGTGTGAATGGCCAGCACTGACCCACCAGGAGAGCCACTGGTCTGGGCATGGACGTGCCGCCGCGCGCGGGCTGATTGACCGCTGTCCAGTATCGGATTAGTTCTATTGTACTGTGGTCACTCGGTTAACACTGTAAGTTTCTTTTATTTTTGGAGGGTTTTGGAGGTTGGGAATGGGAGGGATTTTTTCCTGTTCCCAATCTCTGTCTGTTTCTATAGCGTGGACTCTACTAAGGACGAAAGTGTAAACAGAATGGATCAAGTAACTGAAAAATCTCCACGTTATATTCTATATAAAGGAAACCCTTTAACATATGTTTATAGTTATTTTTTTTTTGCAATGTACAGGTTTTTCAGCATTTAATGGTCTGAAACACGCGGCCCTGTGGACGTATGCGGCCCATCAAGTGGATTTTTGTGGCCAGCAAAAACATGTACTATTCGTGAAAATCATGACAGCCAGTCCTGATACACATCAAATTTGTTTGTTAATTTTACATACGTAACAAACATATTATTAAAACCTATTATTATATTTTATAATATTAGTAGAAAATAGAGTTAAGATGTATTAAGTGTTCTTTTGTTTACTAGGATCGGGCTGATAGCGGTGGTGGTGGAGGGGTGGGGGGTGCGTCGCAGAAAACATCTCTTAATTGATAAAATGGCGGCATCCCTTCCTCCGAGTTTAAGAACACAGATTTGAGGTGTGAGAGGCGTGGTTCTGTTAATTTTTTGGAAGGTAATTTATAATAAGCTCTTTTTCTTCCTGAGTGGCATTCGGACATGAAATGGGTTGTCTGAACTAGTCTCGAAAAACAACAACGTGAAATTTTTTTTTAACAAACATATCAAAGAATGCTATCATAGAATTAAACCACGTGTAATAAAAACAACACCGGAAGCACACACACAAAAAAACAATAACACAGTACCTTATGTAAAGTTACCAGTTTTCACGTAAGCAAGATTTGTTGATTTACGATGCCGCAGTTCTGTGTCTTAAAACATTTACTGCATTACCTATTAGTACTGCTTATACGCCAATTGACTTTGAAATCCCACCTGGGTATACTAAAAGCTAACGTTCTAGTGAAGAGAACAAAATGTTGTACTAGTGCCTAGACAATGCCCGTAACATCAAACTATAACGACCCTTTATTGTCTCAATGTTCTGCTTTTATCTCAATCTTGGCTTTATGTTAGAACGAGTATCGGGCTAATAATGTTTAGTATCTTTGTCAACGGTGAGCATTATTAACCCTTCCCGTACCGACCTACTTCTATCTATGCTGCCTTCAGTTCCGCTATATACGCGCCCGGGACTGTAAGGGTTAACAGAAAACACGAGATCGAGTTTAGAAAATTTGTCCGACGGGATACTTTACTTTACTTTTAGCTAACGT